>LPNX010485631.1:217759-227845 GCA_001517045.1 Pseudotsuga menziesii
CTTTCCCTGTATCTCTCCCATGTATTTTTATGTCGCTCCTTGATTCACGATATAAACACATTCAAAATTCATCGCAATAACATATCAAATTACAAAAATTGCATGTCAATGACTCAAAAAGGTACTCTTGTTTCAGAAACTCTCTTGCAATAAATATATATCTATGTACCATTAATACGACATTCGGTACCATAATAACATAATGTTCTCCTGGTATGTTTTTTTGTGGACCACATTTTTCCACCACCTTGGTCATCCATTAGAACCTTTGTGTCCAATCTTTCCCCTCTTATATGAAGATTGGGATCCCAATACCCCCAACATAATAATATCGGGGGGGAAATTTTCCCTAGAATAAGATGAAAAAACTCATTGGTTAATGATCTACTAACTGCTACTAGCAAGTAATAACAAATAAATTAATGTGCATATTCAATTTCAAATTAAATTAAAACTTCGGTAATTAAAACACTTGAAGTAGAAGAATGTGAACTTGTAGAAACCCCATGTAAAAGTGATGGTGGTGATGGGATCAAAAACTTAGTCAAACTTTGTTGGGACTTTTCAATGGTAGGCTTCTTTGGTCTCCCAGCCGTTCCACTCATCAACACAATTGTATCTTGTGAAGCCTCATATGTACATGGGGTCTTCACTTAGTGAAACCATGCCATAAAAAGTTCGTTTGTGGCATATGAAACAATACCCCTATTTTCAAAAACTATTGGAAAATACCTCCCAAAATCCTTTTTTTAACCCCCTCCCAATATGCCTTCCCAATTTAAAAAACCCTTATTTTCACTATATATTGCATGTATCTAGTTTTTCATTTACATTTTTTATTCCCCTTTATATTTCTACCTAGTATGTTGACATGATACCCCACAGTGTATTCTACAATGCACCTTTTTCTTTCGATGTATATTGTGGATGCACATTACTTCACCCACAATGACCAATATCATAGAGATCACACTCCTTTCCTAAATTAACACTAGTTTGTCACTCTTCCCTTGACCCTTTTCCTCTAAAAAATGGACAGTCACATCAAGGTTCTACATGATGTCCAAAACATGGCTAAACACTTAGTACTTGACATTGCTTGACTATTTTTCAAAAGAAAGAGAAAAAACACCGAATGCTTGATAAAACTCAAAGTATATCTACACAAATATTTCTAAATTCAATTGACAAATAGAGATCTTTTTTGACCTTTTTCCTCTCAACAATCGACATTCACATCAAGATTCTACATGATGTCCAAAACATGGCTAAACACTCAATATTAGCATCAAAAACCTTAAAACCATGGCCAATAACATAAGCAACTCTCAACTTGTAGTCTAAACGTTTTCCATCCCATTTAGTGAGCGGTGTGGCCAATATGATAATTTGACAACATGAAAATAAAAAAGCTCCAAAGAAATTTATAAAGGAAGTTGGACAGTTAAGCATGTAGTTGAAACTGCACATGAATGGGGAATACATACAGTTTTGGCTATTGTTTTTTCCTAACAAAGGAATATGGGTATGTTTCATGTAGTTCATGCATTAGATACCAGGGGAAATAAAATACCCAAAGCCTTAAAACCATCGACAAATAGTATCAGATAATTGGAGGTATGTCTATGTTTATAAAGTGGATAGGAAACAACATGTAAAAAATTCCATTCTAATATCATGATCAAAATGAAAATGAAATAACTTTGTAGGTATACCACCAGCTATAATACCAGATGTGACACCCTTGTGTGTAGGATTTGTGGCTCTGAACCAAATCCACCAAGATCCACCATGGAAGCAGATCCCCTAGAGAAGGAAATGGAACCTGAGCCTATGAAACATATTGTAATATCCTGAATTTCAGACATAACACTTATAGGCATGTTCCTATTGATTATGATGATTATCTTGATGTTTTATTTTTATATTGGGTTGAGGACCCCATTGCATATGAACATGATGATTTGTTTTATATATTGGGTGTAATGCAATTATTTTTGATATATATATATATATATATATATATATATATATATATATATATNTACAGATACAGATACAGATATAGATATAGATATAGATATATGCTTGTTTTTGATGGGCATGGACCCTGAAGCACATGATTGATGAAAAGTTTTGTGTTGAGAGAGAAGCTCCAGAGCACTTTAGTGATTGATGATTTGTGTTGAGTGGGAAGCTCTGGAGCACTTGAGTGATTGATAATTTGTGTTGAGCGAGGAGCTCTGGAATTGCACTGAATTGTAATTCCCAGTTAAAGCGTTGAGTATACACTCTGGTAAGCGCTAGGGGTTACTGAAAAGAATTTAATAACTTTCGAGGGAAAACGACTCAAGAAAAATATTGATCTCATCATACTTATTTATAAGTGATTAAATGAAATTTCAAATTTCTGTATTCTCATCAAGTACTGAAGAGATACCATGTTATATGACGGAAATTCAACATGCAAGGATGTTTAGAGTTGCCTAGCCTAGTAGACCTAAACCATCTACCTACTTGACCTTAACGAAGAAGTGTCATTAAGTCTAGGGATCATGGTATATGATGCCAAAAGATAAATGTTAACAAGTATTATATTATTACGTACTTTATACATGGTATGTATAAAGAGGTAAATATAATTATAATATTAATGATGAAAGAAAAAGAAAAGCTCCATCCAATTATTCTTTATTATGTAAAGATAATAAATAGTCCAAAACCTAAAAAGTCTAACTAGGGACTAGTAGAAAGTTCCTATGTTAAAATATTAATAATTAACCAAATGAATTGAAAAGGGTTAAATCAAGAAACCAAGGTTTCTTAATTTAACTGTCCCTTTGACTGAAAAGTCTGTCTATAAAGAATCAAGCCAAGGAAAGGCTTGAGGTTCTAATCTATCATTAAACGAGTCATTTTTATGCCTATTTTCTCTTAATTAATTCTTGGAGAACATTTTTCCTGAAAGGAAAAAAAGGAGAACTGATCCAGATCTGATACACCAAATAGGAAACCCTACCTTAGGAGCTCTAAGCTACTTGCATGTTGGAGTCCAGCTCGGTGGAATCCAGATTTAAACCAGGAACGGTTCATGGTCATGGTTGGGTGGAACATGGTAGTTCCCAAGTGATTTGGTCATCAAAACAGAGGTCATATCTGTCTTAAATTGTTAATGTTGGTTATTTAAAGTGTGCAGCTTCATCCATTAAAAGGATCTTCAGAAAATTACCGGTATGATTTCTTAGTATGTCTAAATCATTTTTAGCATAGATGTTGGCTGCTTTAGGTAAAGGTTTATATCGTATTTATAAATTATTGTTCTGTCTATATCTTCTAGGGTTTACATTTCTTAAATTATAACCCTAGGTTGTAAATTATACCTCTTGTTGTATTCACCTGGGTTTGTTCATTTAAGTGTGTTTCTATATTTATCTTCATTACTTAAACTAGGTTTAATGAATACTAAGTTTTGTTTCAACTTACTATATAGCTGTACTTTTAACCTTGCTTACTCTACTAACATATTCCATTTGTCAGTAGAGACATGTTATAGATTAAAATAGATTAATCCTAGAAACAAGATTTAAATACATAAACTTACAAACTAGATATCCTAAGGTACTATCTACAAACTGAACTATTATGAATATAAATAAACATACATACACATCAAACATAAACAAATATGAAGTCTATCTATAAATTATTCTAGTTTTAAAAATAAGTTAAATAAACCATTAAAGACCTTTCAAGGTTTGCGCCATTAATTATATGCTAACTAGTAAAACATTGCATTTAAAAATACATCATCGTAAATAAATGAGCAAGAACTATTCTGACCATCCTTTTGGTCCAAGATTGACATCTCTGTCAACATCTAAATCCATAGTCCTAATAATTAAAATAAATAACATTATAATCGCATGCACAACCCATTTAAGGGTCCCATCTAATATCACTCATAAACATTCACATATGAATTAACCAAGTAAAACAAATCGAATAACTCTGTAATTTTTAAATAGGGGTCACGATATCGATCCTGTGGGTTCACAAACCCAAGTCATAGGCCTCAATAAACAACCATCTCATATATGCTTAAACAATAACCAAAATTACATAACATACATTCATTTCCATATAACAAAGTAAACCACTAGATAAAAGCATAGACAGGAATTGTTTCATGGATTAAACATAACGAAATCATATTACAAACTATAGTATTTACAATGGGAAAAACAATAGAATCCTATGGGAATACAAGCCCAACCCTCGTCTAATTAAAAATACAACTCTTTACATCAACCACGAACAGGGTTCCAACCCTATGGGTATTGTTTACAAGGCCACGCTATACATTAGAGTATGCGGGCTACATTAAATAAAATCAACACTATTAAAATAACAACACAATACATACACTACAGCAAGGTCATAAGACCTTTGTCTCTATCTAATGCTGCAAGCATGGCCTCAACCTAAATATTTATTACACAGTCCATTTAAAAGTATAACTACAGCAACGAAGGCCATCGTGGGCTTGCACCCCTGCCTTATATATATTCCACATTAATTTGCAACTAAGGAAATCATAACAGTAAAACAACCATCTGAAGCTGTGCAACGTTCACACAAGGCACGGATTACGAAATAAAAATACACAGTATGGATAAAATCAACAAACAAACTCTATTAATGATTTCACCCCACAAGCTAATCAATGAAGTATAACAGTAATGAAATACATTGGAGTTATCATGGCCACTAAGGGAAAGGCTCAAGCCATATACAGCATGGACTTTATCCCACACTGTCAAAGATTACAACCAAATATAAATAGTCAACACACAGAACCTAAATGAAGGAGTGTGCGAGTTTATAAGCCATCATAATAAACCATTAACAGAACATAAATTCCATCCACACACATAGTAAGCATAATAACCATGGTCACTTCATAAACACAGAGTATTTACATTATGCATAGTAATGCCATCATCACAGTCGAGTCCACCCAAACATGCCAATGGGCTATGGCTCCATTGTAAGAGATGGTGAAGCCCATGGCTCAAAAGCCCCAAATCCATTTATAATTTACATAACCTAAAATTAAATGCATAGAGACTTTGAGAATACAATTTTTCTCCACAGCCAAAACACCAAACTATTAATTTAAAAACCCAAGTGTGTTCATTACAAGCCCGAAGGTGAATTTAAACCCCACATAGAACCCCAAAACAAAACAATGAGACAAAATGCAGATAGGCCAAGAGACAACAAGCGTAACCTTGGCCGAAAGGATTACCTTGCACTTCGCTCTCAGTCAAACCCACGACAGAGATTGAGCCACGCTGCTCTTCACCATACCTCGGCACCTATAACCACCCAATGAAACCATAAGTTAGAATTATGGCAATGATAGAAGCTTCAAAAAAGCATGAAATAGAAGTCAAGAAACCCAAAGTGAAGCTTACCTTCCAAGTCTGGAGGTTGCCTCCATTTTCCCCTACGCAAATCCAAGACGAAACCCCAAATGACAAAACCATCATGAGCTAATCCTAAGTTTGGGCTGCCACAGAAACCAAGGTGCATTAATGGAACTAGCTGGTTTCCAATATCAAAGCCAAAAACCCCCTTTTCCATAGTTGATATGTTTTCCAAACGATAGTCTCCACTGCCATGCAATTCGTTAAACCCCAACATATATGGTTTAACCATATGATATGTTGCCACCCCAAATCATATCACAAGGTTAATATATATTACAAGATTATGTTTAGTGCATATTCCAGGTATAGTATGTGCTAGTCCCAGGTTTAAGCCACAAGGAATACAACATATCGATAACATATAAACCATAGGCTTAAAGACTTAACCTAAAACATTGTGCTTCCCTAAGCTTAATGCTTAGTAAACATGGCATATAAAATATGCCATGTTAGTAATTAAAATTTATAATTATCAATGGTCTGGTTTTTAAGCCAAGAACATAACCTGCATTTTAGAAAAACATAGGATATGTTAATAGTTCAATAAAATAAATGTGGAACGTAAAAATATACTAAGATGTAAACAACAAAATATAAACCATAATGAAGTATGAGTAGTACATAGGAAACTTAGTTGTGATAGATAAATTGACGAAGATAGCACCTACCATGTTATAAATATGAGTCGGTAAGGAACCGTAACAACTAGAAGTAGGTCCTTTAGGATCAAGACATTTAGTACTCTTTAAACAAGACCTTGTTGCAAAGTATGATCTGCATATGAAATAAAGAGGTGCCTTAGTTTGAAGAACTAAGTAAGCCTGCAAACAAGTAAACACCTTTACCTCTTAGACTGTCATGGGAGAAGGAGTCTCGCCACTCTGCCCACTTTGTTTCCACAAACAAAGTTAAGATAGCACTTTATAAATAACAAGTAAGACTATGCAGAAAGGACGAAGCATTTAAATCAAGTAACGAAACATACATGACATATGTATAAACATAAGACTAAGCAGTAAAAAACAGTACGACTTCGTAAGTAAAATACATTAATAATAATGATTGAAAGTAAATAACAGAATGTAAGAACAACTTATGAGTAAATAGTGGTACATGAAGTGTACAATATAGTTTCGCAAGCCAATTTTGATCCATCTAGGTAGTTTTTACTAGCCTATAAATGTTTTTTGATTTTTTGATTTTTGGGGACATTACAAATGGTATCAGAGCCCAGTTTCAATACTAAGAGACCTATGGGCACAACAAACACTCACTGCTAGGAAAATAAAGTATGATATTAAATTTATTACTAACAGGAAATTTTTGTGGTATTTAAAATTTTTGAAATTTCAGGAAAACTTTTACTAAACAGTTCAGTTTATGAACACTGAGGAAGATAATAGCTGGCAAGGAAGAATGAACACCCCCACCCCAGAAGGAGAACTGGTGGTGGATTTGAATTCTAATATTTTGAAGACTATACATAGTCTTCAAGCAAAATTGTGAAGTCTCAAAGAAGACAGTTTGAACGAAATAAAAGAATAACAAGCTATAAATGAAGTATTACTAAGAAATATGACGGGAGGAAGCCCGCAGGGTAAACCTACGCAGTCCACAAATAGTTGCAAAAGAGAACCGTACCATAAATGGGCTAGCATCCCAAGAGAAGGAGAAAAAGAGGAACGTACCCCTGAAGCACCGAAAAGAGATAATCACAGTTGTTCTAGTGATGACTCTCTTTCTCATAGAACAAAGAAACAAAGAAGCAATGACAGTCTTCAGGGGGAGTTTAGAAAAATAAGAGCCCCGACCTATGAAGGTGAAGTAAATACTAGGGAGAAGGATGAAGAGTGGCTGTTGGGAATGAGAAAATACTTTCAAGTTAATAACTATTCAAGTGAGATGAAGGCTCATCTTGCCATCTATAACTTGAATGGCAAGGTGGTAAGATGGTGGAGAGATTTAAAATGCACCAAGAAAGATGCACTAAGAGAAATGCTCTGGGATACTTTCCGAAAACATTTCCAAGAGAAATATATGGTGGAAAAGTTCTTTGACAAAAAAGTGAAAGAGTTTCACAAACTACGCATGGGATCCATGACTATGGATGTGTTTATTAACAGATCTCTATATCTATTGCATTATGTACCATACATCAAAGAAGAAAAGGTAAAGATCCAGGAGTTCCTAGGATGTCTTCCTCCCAATTTCCGGGACAGGATTGAATTCAACATGCCTAAGACCTTGGATACCACACTGCATCAATCTATGATTTTTTATGAGCATGGAAAGATAATCTAGGAGAACATGAACAGAAGCTGAGATAAGTCTAAGAACTTCTCTGATAACTGTAAACCTGGGTCCAACCCACAGCCATACAGAAAGAAGAATAATAGCTTTCAAGTGAACAAAAAATTTAATAAATCTGGTACGAAGCCTTATGTACCAGCTTCTAATGTTAACGAGCCAGTAGAAAGTGGAGCCAATTCTACCCCACTACAGATCAAATGCTGGAAATGCAGCGAGCCTCATTATGCTCGAGATTGTAAGAATAAGACCAGTGGGGTCTTGCATAACTTATAAGAAGAACCAACTGTTGAGGACATAGTAGGAACCGCGGATATATGCAGCATTGGATCACCGAAAGGAAGACCATCAATGCTTGAGATAGAGGGTAAGATATTGAGCACATCTATTTCAATACTTATAGATCCTGGTGCTTGCCGAAGCTATGTTTTGCCTAAAATTGTTGATGTATGAAAACTAGGCAAAGTAAAATATGATAAACCTTTGTTGGTTCCGTTAGCCCTAGGTACGAAATGGAAGGTTTCAGAAATTGTTAAAGGATGCCAGGTAAACTTGAATGGTTTTCCTATGAAAGTAAACATGAACATCCTACCTTTAGGATCCTACTATGTACTTATCAGCATGGACTAGCTAGAACAACACCATGTCATGCTCGATTTCTTGCACAATTATATCTTGTGTACTAATAGCCTAGGGAACCAATTGAAGATTTAGGTCATTCCAAAGAAAGTTTATGTAAGACAAATATCTTCCTTACAAGCGAAGAAATGCGTTAGGAAAGGCTGCAATTTGTTTGCAGTGAGTATCTGAGACATAGAATCTGATAAAGAGCAACACATAGAAGACTTCCCCATTCTTGAAGAATTCAAGGATGTGTTTCGAAAGGAAATCCCAGGATTACCTCCGAAATGAGACCTAGACTTTTCCATCGAGCTCACCCCCTGATCAATTTCGGCTTCCAAAGCCCCTTATCTCATGACTGCACCTGAGTTGGTGCAACTCAAACCTTAGCTATAGGAATTGATAAAGAAAGGGTATATCCAACCCAGTGTGTCTCCTTGGGGAGTACCGATACTGTTCATAAATAAGAAAGATGGTACGATGTGGATGTGCATTGATTACCTTTAGTTGAAAAAAATTACTATCAAGAACAGTTACCCACTCCCCAGGATCGATGACTTGTTCGATCAGGTGGGAGGAGCCATAATATTTTCAAAGATTGACCTGTGATCTAGGTACCATTAGGTACAGATTCACGATGAGTATATTTACAAAACTGCCTTTCGTACAAGGTACGAGAACTACGAGTTTTTAGGGTGATTCCATGAAGATGGGTAACACTTTTTGGCCAAATTTGGCGATGAAAACCTGATTTTTTACTCATGTGCTAGATAGAAGCCCTCAAAACGCATATATGCCATGTGAATTTTGACTTGCAGTAAGAAAACAAATTGTAGAATATTATGTTGGCTTCATAGTGATATTTTTAAAAAAATATTCCGATGTCATTTAATGTCTGAATTTTTGCATTTAATGAACTGTGTGACCTTAAAATTTTGAAGAAGCTAATAAGTGGCTCGTGTCCACGTAGAGTAATTTAATCTTGCATTAATAATTCTAAAAAAATAAATATATGAGCATGATCTACATAAAATGCAGTGTGATGTGCATATTTTTTTGTTAATTTTTTTCGCATTATACAATTATTTATTATTTTTTGAAAGTGACCACGTTCAATTTCAGCATCGTTTTAAACACATATTTGTCCACGTAAAGGAATTTTTTCTATTTTTTCAAAAATTGAAAAACCAAAGATACCCTTTTGAAGAGGACACGTCGATATGTGATGTGTGCATTTTTAAGAATTTTTTGGCTGTGTATTTTTAACTCTGCGGATTTTTCTTTGCGCTGCTTCGAAGTTGCAGTGTGGTTTTCTAAGTATAAGTTTTAGAAGTAATTAAAAAATAAATATCATATGAATGCCAAAATGCGTGTATGATACGTCAATGGATAGAAGATTCGTTGGTGAATCTATCGATATTAACTCCACTCAGTTATGTGCTAGGAATGGCAGGGTTTACACATCTGCAAGGCACAGGAAATTTTCCATTTATTTGAATGTGGGCTAGGTCTGCTTTTTTAAGCCCTCGACCGAGGTCTGAAACTCAACCGAGGTATTTGCTCATGCCCATTCAATTTTTTTAAATTAAAAAACTCCCATGCACTTGTAATTTTTATGAACAATGCTTCATACATATCAAATTGCGATCATTTTTTTAACATGAAT
>LPNX010485633.1:0-22474 GCA_001517045.1 Pseudotsuga menziesii
TACAAATGCATACTAATGCATACTAAACAAACACACTTTTACCTAACGGATATATTACACAAGTTGATCTTAACTAACTCCTAAGTGTCTAAATATCCTAACATCATACATCTGAATTTAGACCATATTCCCCCTGAATTTAGACCATAGCCATGAGAAACTGAAAAATACCCATTTTAGATGACAAAAATATCTTTCCAATGAGCTATGGAAGAGCCTCTGAAACTCTCTATGTAAGTTGCAGCATCCGTTTGAATTTTGCAGAGGACCACAAAGGATGTCGAGAAAGGAGGGGAGTAAACCTGCAAATTGTTATCATTTGATGCATAGAATAACATAGAGTAAATATGTGACAAGGAGGGGTGAGGCTCAAAGAGGGTTCTTTGAGCCTCACCTCTCAAACCATACTCAGAAAGACACTGAGCACCAATAACTCAATAACTGAATAAAATAAGATAAATGTAGGATGTCAAAAATCCTTCCATGCCTTATTGAGAAAGCATATAGCCTTTTTATAACATTATTACAATGTGCCTTGGGAAAATACCATGGGTTGTGAAATACCATGGATGAGAGAGGTACAATGTGCCTTGAAGCCATACCATGAAACAAAACCATGAGTTGTCAATGACCATGGATGAGAGAGGGTGGCCTCTCTGTTTAATGCTTTTATGATGACTAAGAGAGTGGCATCTCATTAAATATTTTTATGACTCATACATCTGAATTTAGACCATATTCCCCCTGAAATTCGGATCATTACAGGATCAAATCCTTCTGGGTTGGATTAAAACCACATTCCACTATTAGCGTAGGTGTGATTCTCTCGGTATTATCCTCACGTATGGCTCCTTTCTACAGGATCATTTCCAATTCGTTATGCCACCACTGATCGCAATGACCCTTTTAGCAGTGTGCTTATGCTAGCAACAAGTCAATCAGTGCACTAATTAAATCGTTCACCAACATTTTGGCACAGATCCGGATGATGCAATGAATTCCTTCATTCACGACCTCTTCACGAGTGTTAGTTAGGCTGAGGTGAATAAATACGTAACATAGAGAGATAATGTCCCAGAATAATTGTTTTTACCTAATTCTGATCTGATATAAATCATTGAGCACACCTTCTTGATTGCGAAGGAAGAAACGGTGTATTTATCCTCACTGTCGGGTCCTTCTCCCCACTGCTCTAGAGGGATTGGGGATTGTTGAAAGAATGCCCATGATAGAATTCCCTATGATTTTTTGAACCAATGACCAAAAGTTGTGTGGGTCAGTTCTGATTATCTTGGGTCCATAAACATATATAACATGGATTGCCCTAAAGAAGCAGGAGGCGGTGATAAATTTGAATTTGGATTTCCATTAGTATTGTTGATATTGCTATGACCCTGCTCTGCCTTTCGGAGGAATTCTTCGCCGTTATTTCAAACTTTGCTCTGCTCTGATTTTTTCTTTCCTGTGTTTGCTCTTATTCCACATCTCCCGGGATGATGAGATATATAATGACCATGATTTTTTTAGAGGTGAGCCGCATGGCAAATTGCAGCGTTGGATTTATATGGCCCTGAGCTGGACAAGGCATCATGAGAACATGAGGCATGTTGTAATCTAGCTGCTTTCCTAAGGGCGCCGTCCTACTACACTTTGGAAGCGAATAGTTATTATTTAGTTCCCGCAATCTCCCTGCCTTTACACATAATATTCCCTTTCTTCTTTCAGTCCGATTGAATGAAAGATCTCTATGCTGCAACGAATTTCCATAAGGACCGTGATTGACAATGATGTGATGTGGTATGCATGAAATTACTAATACCATAAAAAATGTTCACTCACTGTGAATGCCTTACTGCCGGATGCTTCGAAAAACGCTTCATGCCGGTCATTTGGATCATTCAATAGCCAAGTTGAAATAAAATATGCACCTCTCAAAGGATATGAGTTTTGGACACCAATCAGCGGTGCTGTTGCGGTTATTCTTATGCATATATACAATATTATGCAGCAAAGAATCTACAACTCAACAGCATACTAGGGATCACATTTAGGTATATATATATATTTTCATAACCCCAATTTATAATATTATGCTATAATTTATGTCCTGAGATAATCAGACTGAGTTGGGTTAATTAATAAGAGATACAACGATTTTCATAATAAGTCCAACGAATTTGGAAAAGAGAGAGACTAACAAAAGATCGGTAAAAACATGGCTATCTATAAAAGGAAATTGTTGTAGAGAATGGTTACGACCACAATTTATTCAATGAAAAACAAAAAAATGGTCATAAGTTACATTGAATGAATGAAATAGTATAATTTTTTTTCCAATCGTTGAAGAAAGATTTTAGTCATTTCAAAAAGAGGATGCTCCTCCGAGAAATAAATGAAGATAAAAATTTTAATAAAATAAAAAAAATTCATTTAAAAAAATTAACTCTATCTACTTTTCTTATTGAGAATAAACCATGCTACTTTTTCAATATTTTTTCCCATGTTCAATCAAATGTATTTCGATTCAATATGCTGCATATCAATCAATAATATCATTATTATACATTATTGACTTTGTAATTCAATTCAAGATGCCTCATATCAACAATATCAATATTACACATCTCACTATTGTGACACAAATTTGGAATCTTTCTCCACATCCATGTCGTATGTGATACTATATGGTATCACATAATATGAGACATGGCATGATGGTGGCTAAAATCACAACTTATTTAACTCATTTTGTCAACTCTTTAAGTGAATGCATTATTTTCATCTATCTTTGTTGTAAGTGCATGCATTCTTTTCATTATGGTTGTATATTTGTGTTGTATTATGATAATTAGAGAGTAAATTACATATAATAACTACTTTTACAAGTGAAATACTTAACGTGGAATGCGTGGAATTGCATTACCTTAAATCAGGTGCCATGTGAAAGCATCTACACAAATATGTTTTTTGTTTTTTGTAAATAAATGAAATTTAAATAATATTAAACAATAATAAATGAAAACATTTTTTTATAACTACATAAAAATTAAATATACATAAATAGAAATACAAATTAACAATAGGAAAATAAGAAAAATATAAATATAAAACGTAATCTAAGAAAAATATAAAATAATAAAATTAATATGCGTCTTTGAAATCGAAGGTAGCTATTGTCGTAGCTACGCTTTATTTTTAATTTTTATATTTTTTGCATAGTGGGACCTCGCAACATCTTCAGTTGGGGGGTTATCCGCATGGTCATCATAGAAATGACGTATTTTGCACACTCCTCTCTAATCTAGATCATTAAGATAGTCTCCTTTTATAGGGGTCGACCACTGAAAAGGTCGACCCTCTCTCCCTATTGCGTAATCATTACATAAAGACGCATATTTATATCTATACACATAAAAGATAATAATAAAAAACATACAATTTTTTTTTTCTAAATAAATCAAACAATATATATATATATATATATATATATATATATATATACAAAAACTCTTTAAAAATAATGTTTAAATGGTTATGATAACATTACAAAAATAAAAAACTAAAAACATATAAATAAATAAAAATCATTAGGTAATAAAATAAAAATTTTAAATGAACCTAGAATCTTCTTAAATTTTGTGATTATTGTGCTAACTTGTTGTTGCAAGTCACTCAGAAACAAGTTTTGACAAGAAGGGTTGCTTAACACGCGTTTCCACTTTCAGGTATAAAAGCATTTTATTCTCTTTGACTTTGTTTGTTAAGCACATATTTTTCTATATTTTCAATACTCTCACAAGTTTGTTACAAGAAAATGCTAACCTCTTTTGCAGATTCAAAGACGGATGAACAACATGCAGAAATAATTTCCAGAATAGCAGAATATTTGCAGAAAAAATATTCTAATGAAAGCTTGAAGGAGTTGAGTTTCGCTTATGTATGTCATGACATATGCCGCCACAAATGAGCCTTTCAGAAACCAATTACACCATGTCATGACTACTTACCATTTTTCCTTTCAAGCCTATCCATTATCCATGTCAGAGTCTACTTTTCATTTCCTTATACATCATGACTTCCCACATGTCTATCTTTCTGATTTGCACACATTTTCCTTATTTTCAGTTTATCTTTTTCCATATAAATAAAACCATTCACCTTCCTTTCCATGACTACACTGCTTTGTTATCCCTGCCATAAAAAACTGTTTAATTGTAAGATGTTTCATCTATAGTCCTACCACTCATTATGTACAACTCATGTTGACTAATGTGGGATTCCTTAAGGCCCACCTTTCAACAAGTATTTCCCCATCGACCTCAGCACCTTATACGGGATAGAGACTAGAGTTCATTTTTAGTACCTTGAGGCTTGCATGCCTTAATGGAAAGTTCTCTCACTGATAATCATGGGAATACATCAATGTCCCTTGATCGTTAGATCTTGCAAGTGGCTCGACATCAGCTCATTTATTCGCACTTTGTATGATGTACTTAGGTACCTTGGCACTCATTGACATCAATGGTGAGATTGCTTCGGATTGGTTAAGGGAATTCATTAATGGTTGGTAATCTAATAACTTATTTCCATGTTTGACATCGACAAATTTATTCGCATGGTAAGAATTGTACCATCGGGTTTTGTAGCAGGTGAAGAATATATACTTTTCATGACACCATCAACAGTTTTACAGTGGCATACCACAGTGCTACCTTCATCTCTCATATTTTACTTCATCTAACCAAGCAGTAGTTCATATCCTTCACTTCCCATTCTATGATCTAGCAGCAACAACCACATTCTTATTGCACAAGTTCATCAACTTTTTGGGTAAGTAGAGGTATGTTGTTTTCTAATCTTTAACCATGTAATTCCTCAAATGCTAGAAAATGAATGAATTTGAAAAATTCCCTCACTAGTCCCTTTTTCTTTTTCCTAATCCATCTTAAGTTGGGGGGGGGGGGGGCACTATTCATTGCCATTTTACATATTCATCATCTCATTTACCCTTAATCAACATGTCTTTCCCAAACTATGCTATATATATATTGGCATGATTCATAACTATAAAAAAGGGCTTTCTAATATACATTGATGGTTCATCATTTCTAATGCATAAATATTATGTATTGCAGCAAAAGTAAAAGGAAAACAAACGAATGTTATTAACACAAGAACCAACATTTGTTATGGTTGTCAAACAAGAACCAACCATAACAAAAATTTCTGCTACTCATGTATTTAAAATCATGAAATGATTTGCTGTTACATACCATCATCATGTAAATCACATCTATAAAGCCAAAGGTTAAAAAGAGAATCAATGCATAGTTGCACGAGGACATGAAAACAACTAAGTTGGGGGGGATGTTGAGCCGCAAAAATACCACATTTTATTCATCTTTCCTATACCATTTGTCACCTTATTCCTATCTTATCCTTCTATAAAACCATTAATATTCACCACTTTCATAATAAATATAGGTTTATATTATCATTTTCCAAATCATTTATTTTTGAGTATTTTGAGTGAATTTGTGATTAATTATTGAGAAAAAAACATATTTTCATTATACTTTAAAGTCGGGTGAGTTTGGTGATGTTTACAGGTGTATTTGAAGACTTTAGCAAGCTCAAAAGTTACCACCTAGCCTCAGATTCGAATTTCATCTTCTAGATGTGGGCTAACTTCAAGGAGAAGATCATGGAAGTGTGGAGAGAATATCTCATCAAATATTTGTTGAGAATCTAAATGGATGAGTTGTAGATTTGTTGAGGATTTAAAGGGATTAGTTGTATATTTGTTGAGGATTTTGAGGGATAAGTTGAGAGAATAGTGGATCTGTAATTATGATCAGTTATCTTGAATTCATGTACAAATATGAGGGCTCTCTCCTCATTTTTGTTGAGGCCTCTCCAGTGGTTTGGAAGTAGATAATAGTTTAGAGTTAGCCATAGAATAGATGCTGAGTGTTATGTAATGGAGATGATGCTTAATGCACTTCATTTGACTCACTCATGTTAATATAGATTTCCAACAATTTCTTTCTTATGAGTTGTTAGTATAGAATTTCACTTATTTTTTTCTTATGCATTTTCAATATTGATTTTATGTGTGCTCATAAGTTATTATCAATTGCTTTATACCAGTTTATTTCATGCAATTTCAGTTTTTCCATTAGATGAAATTTGAGGTCTAAAATGAGCCTTCTAAGAAAAATAATAAAATAATAGTTAAAATAATAAAATAATAATTATTAATTTTGGAGGAAGAATGAAAAAAATACCTTTATTGTTTGTATTTTCGATATATTTCCCTGTGTTTTTACTCAAATTTCGAGCGGAAGAGCTCGTTGGATGCAGAATTTAATTCTGCATCCAATGAGTACCGACACTGCATACTTTTGATAGACCCACTACCTGAAAAACAATAAATACCTGAAAAACATGGTGATGATGTCATCACCACGTTTTTCAGGTAGTGGGGTCTATCAAAAGTATGCAGTGTGGGTACTCGTTGGATCATCACCACATTTTTCAGGTATTTATTATTTTTCAGGTAGTGGGGTCTATCAAAAGTATGCAGTGTGGGTACTCGTTGGATGCAGAATTAAATTCTGCATCCAACGAGCTCTCCTGCTTGAAATTTGAGTAAAACCACAGGGAGATATGTCGAAAATATGAACAAAAGAAGTAGTTTTCCTTAATGACAAATATGTCAATTCAACGAGTATGGTTGACTCATTTTATTGAAAGTCTATTATTTCTTGAATTTCAACTCACAAAATTAATTGTTGGCGTGTTTTCTTATGAGGCCCATTTTAGACCACAAATTTTCTCTAATGTTTATCAAGCTAATTTATGCAATTTCATGTTTTCTGAAATTAAATTTATTTCTATACAATTTCTTATTTTCATATTAGGTTAAGTTCAGCAGTACTCTACCCGTGCATATATTTTTTGTCTACCTCATAAGTTTATGCTCTCTCCGAGTTAACAATTAAATCGTTGGATATTTGTTATAAATTGTTTAATATTTTCCCCAACATTTTGAATGTTGAGCCTCAAAAAGACCACATTTTATTCATCTTTCCTATACCATTTGTCACCTTATTTCTATCTCATCCTTCCATAAAACCATTATATTTCACCACTTTCATAATAAATATTTCACCACTTTCATTATAAATATGGGTTTATATTACCATTTTCCAAATCATTTATTTTTTAGTATTTTGAGTGGATTTGTGGTTAATTATTGAGAAAAATAATATATTTTCATTATACTTTAAAGTTGGGTGAGTTTGGTGATGTTTACAGGTGTATTTGAAGACTTTAACAAACTCAAAAGTGACCACCTAGCGTGAGATTCAAATTTCATCTTCGAGATGTGAACTAATTTCAAGGAGAAGATCATGGACATGTAGAGGGAATATCTCATCCAAGATTTGTTGAGGATTTGAAGGGATGAGTTGTAGATTTGTTTAGGATTTGAAGGGATGAGTTGTAAATTTGTTGAGGATTTTGAGGAATAAGTTGAGAGAATAGTGGATCTGTAATTATGATCAGTTATCTTGAGTTCATGTATAAATAGGAGAGCTCTCTCCTCATTTTGGTTAGAGATCTCTCTAGTGGTTTGAAAGTAGAGAATAGTTCAGAGTTAGTCATAGAATAGATTTTGATGGTTATGTAATGGAGATGATGCTTTGATGCACATCCTTTGATTCTCTTCTATTAATATAGATTTTTAGTAGTTTCTTTCTTATGAGTTGTTCATATAGATTTTCAGTTATGTTTTTCTTATGAATTATTAATGTATATTTTATGTGAGATCACCAGTTATTGTTAATTGTTTTATACCAGTTTATTTCATGCAATTTATGTTCTTCTTTAACAAGTTAATTTATTCAATTTCATGTTTTCTGCAATTAAATTTATTCTTATGTCATTTCCTATTTTCATAACTTAGATTCAATTTGAGTTATAGATTAAGTTCAGTGACACTCTGCTTCTACATATATTTTGTATGTACCTCACAAGTCTATACACTCTCTGGGTTGACAATAAATCGTTAGATATCTGTTATAATTTGTTTAATATTTGCACCAACATTTTGGCGCCGTTGTCGAGGAGGTGCTAAAAGCGATCAGAGTTTAAATAGATAGATAGATTACTTTTATATTACACAGCAAGAGGGAGGAGAAAACGGTAAGACGCAAGGATGACTTCACCACGAAATTCCCAGAATTTTCGTGGTGTAACAATGAGAGGCATCCACTATAGTGGGGTACCCCAAAGCCTTATTGTTACTTTGTTGTTTCTCCAAGCGTGTTTATTTTTCTGTAAGATTGCTTTCTTTCATTTTTTGTAAATGTGGGCTTGTTTTTATGGAAATTTTCCCTTTTTATTTTTCGTTTTGATTGCTTTCATTTTTGGGGTAGACTTTATTTTATACTAACTTGTTTTTAAATGTTCATTTTTTTGTACATATTTTTTGTGCACTTTTTATTTCTATTTTGCATTCATTTTGTACTAACTCATTTTATACTATCTTTTGCATTTGTCATAAACTTGTCTTTGATTTTTTTTAAGCATTTGAGTTGATGAGCGTAAGTTTCGAATTACTCATTAAGATCCTTGCAAAAGCTGGGATCTCCTCTTCTCAAGAAGAGGAGATCTTGACCGCAATTAAAAATGAAACCACTCCTCCACGAGCAAAGGAAGAACCAACATCTAAAGAATTCTATACATCTGATAAGGAACAAGCATGCGAGAAGAAGATAGAGGAGGATGAAGAAGGAATCTCAAGTGATGATCATACAAACAAGGGTTGCATCGAACAATGTTTCCAAGTAAGTATTAAGTTAGATCAGTTTTGTTTTTGTTTTTGTTTTGTTAATTTACATTTACAATCCCTAGTTTCTCATACTTTTGAATATATTAAATTTCATTTTGTAAAATATTATGTAAATATTCTTTTACTGCTTTTACATGTATGGTTCCACTGAAAATTCTATTACATGTAAATGATTGTAAATTCTAATTAAGCTAAAGTATGTAGGTTTTAGTTTCTGTTTTTTTGAAATTAGCATATAATATTTTTTGCTTTAATCTGTTGTACTCTTTCTATTTGTTAAAATTTTTATTTCTAATTGTCTTAATTACAAGTTTTTATTTTGTTAGGAATTAAAAAAAAATCTAAATCTGAAAATTTATGAAATATTTTATCTCTTTCCATTTCCATTTTTCATTTAATAAATTTTCAGTCAAGCTAGAGATAAAAATGTATTAGGAATTAAGGTTTAGAAGATAAAATAAACAAATAAAAAATAATAAACAAACAAATAAATGCTAGTTTTTTTTCCTTTTTAAATAGTTATTTTATGCTTCTTTGCTTGTTTTATTTTTTTAACTTTTAATTTTAAATCTAATAGAAACCCTTTGATTAACATCTATTTTTTTAACTTTGTGAAGAATAAAAATCTATTTTGCAATACTTAAAAAAAACAAATTTAAAAAAACTATATATAAAAATTAAATAAAATATCAAGTTTCTTTGGTTTTTTAGTTTTACATTTTAATGTATATATCATTAAATTGACAAAAACTGCAACTAAAATAACATTTAACAAACATTATATATATATATTAGAAAAAAAAACAATAAAAATCTTTATAGTTTTTGTTTTAATTTTCATATTTTTCTTTGTTTGATTTAATTAAAAAAGAAAAAGAAAAAAACATCTAAAATCATAGAGTTAGTTTCTCTCTTAAGTTTTTAGCTTTATTAAAGCTTGCAATTATAAACATTGAAACGTTAAAACAACATCATTCCTGAAACATTAAACATTAATATTAATATTGAAAAAGAAGTTAAAAATAAATTTTGTTTCATCCCTCCATGCACAAGTTGCAAACACATAATCTTTCAGTCCCCCATGCATAGCTTGCAAACGTAGAATCTTTCAACCTTTCATGCGAAACCTGCAAACATAAAATTTAAAAATATATATATATATAAACGGTTAAAACGGGCTACTAACTGTTAACTGTTAGAGACGCTAGTAAGTAAGCTTGTAAATCTAAAGCTTGTTAGATAAGAAACGTACCTTTCATGGCTATTCACAATTTCCTTTGACTATCATGGGTTGTCCATCACATATTAGAAGAGATAAAAGGTATAATGCCTATCTCTTAGATAAGAAACGTATCTTTCATGGCTATTCACGTTTTCCTTTGACTATCATGGGTTGTCCATCACATAATAGAAGAGATAAAAGGTATAATGCCTATCTCTTCGCCCACATTTACTCCTCGGAAGGCTGCCACAGTGTTTAAATTTAGGTATATACTCCGGAGATATTGGTGATTTCAATCACAGAGTCCTTGAAACCTGCATTCAGGTGCAAAATGTATCTTACGCTGAACAACCAGGCGACATATGCAATCTCGAGGATCGATACCCCTCCTTTCACGGCTGCAATCTCGTGGAATTTGGAAACATATTTGATGGAAATTTAACTGAATCCTTTGCTTAAATCTCGATTTTTTATGGTTGTTGAATCCACGGCACTCCAGTCCCACTGGCCAAAAAATTATCTAATGGATTTAATGCCCTGAACCTTCATACGGTCCTTGATCATCGATTATCTAATGGATTTAACGCCCTGAACCTTCATACGGTCCTTGATCATCGATTGACAGGTGGAGAAAAATGATATCGCCATTTATTTCATCTTGTTAGTCTGTACTCGTTGTGCTGGCTTAATTTAAGTCCTCTTTGAATACAGGCAACCAAATCACCAGCTACCTCCCCTAACTATTGACCTGTAAAAGAGTTAGACGAATCTCTGGAACTTGGTTATTTCTCATAAATTCAGGCCATAATATATGGCAAGTAATAAGATATTTGAATGGCCAGATTATCAGAGAACTTAATTATTAAACTACTGAATGGAACTGAAATTTCCTAGAATAAGGAGACGATGTTCTGCATACGACAAAGGGGCATTTTTATCTTTTCACTATTTACAGTTTACAATACCAGAATTTTAATGACATTTCACCTCGGTAAATGAATGCTTATTGATATAATTTTGCAGGTATATTAATCCGTGGAGGCTGTGATATCATTGAGAATAATGAACTAGCTCATCCAATTTGAACTACAATTAACATTCACATTACCCAAAATCCATCTATCGCAACCATAATGTCTCTGAATTTATCTCAAGTTTATCTTTCAACAAGTCTTTCTCTTCTCCCTCCTCCATACTTCCACTAATGACCTGTTGGCTTGATTTTCTGATCTAGGCCAATAAGGAGGTTTTTCCCACACAATCAGCTTAAAGCAGCGTCCAATGTGTTTGGATTAGCAAAACCTCGCAGGTTATGGTCCTGCTACCAGCTGATTTTTCTCTTAAGGAGAAATTAAAATTAGCAAAATCTAACCTATTCTAATGTGATTTCTACCTAAATAATTCCTATAATTAAATTAAACTACCTAAATTGTCTTATGGTTGCTTTCTTAAGGAAAGACTCAAATTTTGAAGAGTTTTCTGAATGTAAAGACTTATACAAAGTATGCAAATTGATTTAACAGCTACTAACTAAAATATATCAAAATAAAACTTAATCTAGACTATTCTATATATCCTATCTCAGCTATCTCAGCTGAGAGCATTTCTTAAGACTAGATTAATTATTAATCAATAAAAGATGAACAAAAAGACTGAAAATACAATTTAAATAGAAACATTTAAATCATGAATAATCAGTCACTCTGTTATATAACAACAGAACAAAAAACAACTGAAAACAAACAACTATTTTAACTTTCTGAAATTAATTAATAATTAATTATCAATATAACTATTTGAACTTAAAGATAATGTTTACTATAAAATCACTGTCAAAACACAAATGATATTTTTAACAGACAGAAAAGTATATCATTATAACTCAAGTTTATAGTAAAAATACTAATAAACATAATCATAACGATGTATTGTTCAAAATGCTATACTGAAATGACAAAGTGCAAATTGTAATTAAACACATGTATATCAAAGCATAATGTGTTAATATTAAGATAGAAGATAAGATGATGAAATATATATATATATATATCCAAAACAAAAATACCAGTAATGGTATCAGTCTGTAGACGTCCAGTTGTATTCACATCCAAAGGTTCAACTTCAGGAATGAAATAACACCAGCAGCAAAATATATTTCAAGTCTATTTTCTTCCAACACTCCATCCTGGGACTAAGTGTTTCCATTTCTCCAGCAGAGAAGTGCAATAGAGTCTTCAGAAATCAAAGTTGTCTTCAACTCCATCGATTCCCCCTCTCTTTGGCGGCAGCAGCGTCTCTCCTCTATCTCAGATATCAAAGTCTACCCAATAGAAATAGAATTTCAGAGAATAAAACTTCTCTCTACTCTACAGAGACCCAACCCCCCCTCCTTTCTCAAGAAATTTGTTGTTCAAATAGATGAATCCACAACAGAAACTCCGTTGAACTCTTTAGCTGGCCGCACCTACTAAAAACGTGTTCAGATCACCTTGAAAATCTCCCAAACCGTTCACTTTTTTCAGCAAATTCTTCACGAGTCTGGTAAATGGGGATCTTTTGAAAAAAAACCCATGTCCCAGAATTTTAATTTTCGCCTTAGGTTGCCCGCAGTTCACTGCAAAAAATCGCCTCCTCAATAATGACGAAAATCCGGTTCGGTTCTTTCCTTTTTTCTTGTGATCTCAGATATGCTTGAAGTTTGATGTGGTGCCATTATTGCTAGTGAGTAGATCCCATATATCTCAACGTCTTCTAAAAAAAAACTGCATCAATCAATTTCTCCCATGATCAAGGCTGGCGAATAGCGAATTTCTACCTTTTTGTCCATTTCTGCCGGAGGATTTGAAATATGCTCACATTCTGTTCAAACTGTTTCCTGAAACCTTCTTGAACTTCATCAACTCGCTACCATCTTACTTGTCATGTTTTTAATGAGCTCCGTTCCCATAAAACCTGCACCAATATGAAATCACAGATTAATAATTTATACAACTGAGAAACAAGATTTATATATAAAATTTTAAAACTAATCAAACTGAGAGAGAGCAAAGAAATATTAGTAAAGGGTTTCTCCCTTCAATTTGGTGAATGATTAATGGTTGCCTTACGAATCTAACTGCAAGCTTTGAGCTTCTTCTCAAAGATTCTAATGCACACGTCAATCCTCTTGACCAAACAACAGATTACATATGGCTATTTTACAATGCCTACAAGATTTCCTTGCATTGGCGTTTTTATGGCAGTCTTCATTTGACAATTAACTCAGTGGTATGAACATTTATCTTAACGTCTTAATTGCCCACGATCTGGTATAACAATGTCCTTTTTTTCCGGAAATTATGGAGCTCGTTTTATGGAATGGCTACCACATGACTTTGACGGTGATGTATATTCTTTATTTCATCAACCCTCCATAATGATTTGAGTGCATTTGAATCTGTTTTTAATGGACTGTTGAAGATATTTCGCTAGCGCTCAAATCTATGATTGAATCATATTTATCTTGTAGTGATCCCACGATGCAACGTGGAGTTCTTTCTTCATCGATTCAAAACCAAAAGCAATAAATGAAACAATCTCGTAGCCTTGGGAAGAGTAAACGTGACAAGGTACCAGCTTGACAACTAGTGGACTGATTTCTTCATAGTTAAAATTAATAACTACATCGCATAAGTAATTCCATCTCATAGTCCAACAATAATTTTGCAGCAAAAAAGTATAATATACTTTCAAACGATCTTCTCTTTCCTGTGACACCAAAGAACAAACCCATAGATGATCGGAAAATTGTTTTTTTTTATGATCACAGTCTGATCTTTGCAAACTCATTGGTCTCAAATCTTCAAATAGACAAGAAACATTTATACCAAACTATGGCTTTAACTAATAGTTGGAAATGCCAAATTTTCTTAAGCATGTGTACAATCTTCCAGATATGAAATGATAGCCTTTAGAATATTATAAATGCAATTATTGAAGGTAAAAAAAAACTTATGTCTTGAGTGAAATACATCCACGTAAACAATCTGAGAATTGTAAAAGAAGCTTAAAACTTTATGGGAAACAATGCTTTATTTAAATAAAGAATCCCAAGATTTGTTTATAGAAAAACCTCAAGGGATAATAACATGTGTTAAAATTGCAATATTAAAGAACCCTTTAAAATAACAATTAAAGCTTTATCAAAGATTCTTTCATATTAATATATGTACATGATATTGTTAAAAGAGATTTTTGGATAAAGGATTTTGAAAAATGATTTTGTAACTGAAGTTGAGAACATTAATGATATGATACTTCATATAAAGATTAATTTTGATTTCTTGAAATTAATAATTTCATATATAGATAAGAAAATCAAGGATTGAAGATAATCTTAATATTTTGATGAGATAAAATGTTCTTCTTCTCTTAAAATATATATATCAAACATATAGTCTTTGTTAAAATTTATTGATATTGATAATGACTATCATTATGATGAATAATGAGAATATAAATTTCAACAAAAATTAATTTTAATTAAGGACCAACTAAAAAGTAAGTCATGCTATTTAATGAATTTTTGCCACAAATAAAATTGTAATTATTTAAGGAGAAGAACCACCATTATGTTTAAGCAACATAATGAAATAAAGTCATCATATCAAGAAAGCAGAAGTATCAAGCATGAAACACTCGGAGCCAAAGCTTGGGAAATAAAATGTTCACCAAACCATTTTTCATGGAAAGTCAAGGATCCAACAGAGATCATAAAAGAACCTACTGAATCAAGCAATGTAAAAGAAAAATCTAAGTATTTACAAAATTCACATGGGGATCCCTTTGATTTTTACCAAAATCAACCGGAGTTGTTGGGGTGCCAACAAATGGCGACATGCTGGGCGAACCAGTTATCTCTGTATGTTTTAGCTAAAGGTTATAGATATAGGAAAACAAAACCAAGGTTTTCTCAAAATATCAAACTTTCACACCACATGACATTCTCACATCACTAGCTTATATAGTAAAGTTTAAACTTAAAGTGCTGTCACAATCAAATGAATTATCACAACTATTATTCAGAGAATTCGTAAAGATGAATGAGTTTGAAATATATGCATAGCAAATAAACCTTATCAAGAATGATTTCTCAATAGTTAAGGATAATCGAACAACAATAGCATAAATATATGACCTCCATATCTTAATAAGATATCTGGATAAGTTCCCCATCCATTAAATATAAATATCTGAAAGATTTGTTTTTCTCTTATTTATTTATTTATTTTTGATTCAAGACTACTATCCTGTCTTGGTAACCAGCTATTGATAGCATCATTCACGAGAACTACCAGAGATAAACAAGTCAGCTCGTGATGAGACCTCTTGTCCCTTGATATTATGACCAAGAGCCATCACCCTGGTTATCAGAAATGATGTTATTCCTAACAAGACTGATGATCATGATTAGGTCGGCTCATAATGAGACCTCCTATTCTTCAATCAAAGTTTAGTTTAGTTTTTAAAAAAAAATTCTAATGGATGAGAAACAACTCCAGATAATACCCCTATAATAACATGGAAGGCCTACAGATGACTAATGCCATTGATTTATAAACATTCTGAGAGAAAAGTTTCCCAACAAGTTAACTTGCCTAGCTAATGATATCATTCTAAAATAAAGTCCAAGAATAATAATCGTGAGTTCAACTGACTGATTAGCTAAGTTCATAAGAAATATTTCAAGGCTAGGAATGATTCAGTCACAGTAAGAACATTTGATATGGCAAGAAACTCCTTACAATGGTTTCCCTTAAAAACAAAGAAGAAAATCAAAAAGCTGAAGAATATTAAATTCACTACTGAAACCAATCAACCAAACAAATTTTAAGACAAAATCACTAATTGAACCAAAACACTCAAAAAGCTAGAATCCGATCAAATTCAAAATTCAACCAAAGGGTATGTATTGAAATCCAAAAGAAAAATTAAAAATTTATTGAAACTTTAACTGAGAGTCGAAGATGGTTAATAAACTCGATAATCAAATTCAAGATATGATTACTTTCTATATAATGAGCTATACAAAATAACATAAAAATCATAAAATTATGACATACGTAAGAAATAACGACAAATCTCCTAAAATTAAAATTGATCACAATATAAAGATTTAAAGTTTAAAGTTTAAATAAAGGTCAATATAAAATGGAAAATAGAAGACACAAATATAATATGTATGTCATAATGGCAATTTTCACAAAAAGTATCATAAACTTATTATTGATGTAAAGTTTCGAAAATATTTGAATATTGTAGAATCATTCAATTGTTAAAATCTCTCTTCATTCTTTTAGGACTCATTTAATTAATCGATGAGAAGATTGAGTACGTGGAATCCTTTTATTCATCATTATTTACAAAAGGAAAATGAAAAGTCTAAGTTGTATATTTTTGTGAGAATAATTACAAAATGAGCAAGATGTAATGATTACAACTCTTCATTTTGAAAAACAGAAATAAATGAAAAACCTAAAAGAAAATGGTCATAAAAAAATCTTCCAAATCAAAGATAATCAAAAGACATAAATAAGACTTGTAAGAAACCAATTATTTCAAAAAGCAAGATATCAATTCAAAATCTAATCAATATGTACAAGGTTGAGGTGATAAGAAATCTAATCATCTAGGTCTAAAAAGTGAAAACGAAAAGCAATCAAGTGAAACCAAACTCAATATTAATTTCATTTGATGTGCAAATCATTATTAATTCTATGTCACAACTTCACTAAGTATCGTAATCGAATAAAAGAAAATTTTTAAATTGAAGATCAACATGTAATAATATTTTACACAGATTAAATTGATCTGAAATTATAAAACAATTTTCCATACCCTCAATTATATTTATTTTAATTTATGGTTGTGACAATATCAAAATAAGACTTTTCCTTCATTATAAATATGGTAAGTATTCATAGAAAAGCCTAAATTATTAATTTTGAAAAATGATCAATTACAAAAATATAAAGAAATTTTCATCAAAACAATATTTATGAGCAAAATCAGGAATTGGCATGAATGATTTCAAAATTTCAAGGAGTTGATTTAACAAATTCATTTCAAGAGAAAATCAAGATTTGAATGATAAAACAAATAACCATAAGGCTAATCTACACATTTTAAATAAATTGATGAATGTCACTGTAATAATTTAAATATAGTCTAAAAGTGTATAATTAATGACATCATCCCACAATCATGTAAAATAACCTAATGATAGATTTATCATTATTGAATTATTGTAATTTATGATTTCTCACAATTAATACCAAAATTCAATACTTCACAATTTTAAAAAGATAAATAACAAGTATACAAATTTTGAAATGGAAATAAGATAAAGAATTCACTTCCGTGATGCAAGGCCATACTCGTATTCATGCATTCCCGATTGTATCACTTGCTTCAAAACGCTTTCTAACTTGTCAATCCAACCAAGTGTACCTGACCAAAAATTAAGTAGAGATCAATCTATCCTTATCACAAAACTATTGAGCTGATTAATAAATATATACATTCTTATATTTACTACTATGTGTGAAATCAAAACTAAAAACTAAGAAGTAAAGAAAAAGAAAAGAAACTACTCTATCTTATTCCTAGTCTTATTTTATGTACACTAAAACCAAATATTCAATCATAATCAGGTAAAGTCAAAAATCCAATGAAGCCATTGAAGCATTTGTAACCCTGCAAAATAAAACATATCGAATATTAATAATATGAATTGAAATGCTTCATACTGAAAAATAGAAAGTATTAAATTAGAACTCATATTTACAAAATAAAGAAGAAGATGACATGAAAATCTTTTAAAATATGACTCTTTCGACCATGCATAAACTGGTTCATAAAAAGAAGATTGGAGGAGATCTAAAACTCGTGAAGATTCAATGGAATGTGTGATAGCAAGTTCATCAGGATAGTAATAAAAAAGTGGCATGTCGAGATTATGATCAAAGGATCCAGGAAAAGTTGAAGTAGAGGATATATGTTGTAAGGAAGTATCATCATCATAAATTTGAAAATCAAATTTTGACACTACCTTAGAGTAAGCACTTTCCCTTTGAAATTCATGAGATTTTGACGATTCGATTAATTTACAATTGAAAAGATTAGTACCGCCAACATTATAAGAAATGGTTTTATCTTCTAACTTAACTTCTTCAATATTATTGTATGCATGAGATTCATGATCGATATTTATAAGATTATTTTCCTTGTCAATATCTTGAATAGAAATAGTTTCCTCATTCTTATACAACAAATCACTTTGCATAGGAACTGACCATGGTGTTTGTATTTTAGTATCTGGACTTGAACTATAATCAGTAAATAGATCCGGATATAAAGCATGATAACTTTCCAAATGTTGAAAGTTAGATGTTCCTATTTGCAAAGGACAATCTTGATTAATTGACTCAAAAGAAAAATCATTATCCAAATTTTGATTTGTTAATATATTTTGTGAAGGAATGAGATAATTTTGTTCAATTTGAGAAGAAGAAAATGCAAAATCATGATTTATGCAATGATCATTCAAAGATTTGGTGTTAGGTCCTAAAATCATCGATTCCTTTTCGACTACAATTGCTTGAACAAGAGAATGATTTTTTAATGTAAGTGTCGAATTTAAATTATTTTGTTCTTGAAATTGTATATTAGAAGATCCTAAGATTTGTTGATGTTCAACAATTTTAGTGTCAGAATTTGGATCAGTAAAATTAGACCTTGAATCAATATTAACTGATGAAGTGATGCAACTATCAACATACATATCGTTAATTTGAAGCTCATCATTATTTGTTTGATCATGTAAAGTTGAATGAGAATCAAGAGATAAAAATAAATCTGTTATTTCTTCTGCAGAAAGTTGATCTTTCTCATGAAATCTAAAATGCATTGACATAAATCTTGAAAAGAAAGTACTAGTAGATTCACCTTCTTGTTTGTGAAGATTTCCAATCTCATACCTCAACGCTTGATAATTATAATCCTCGTGCGCATCAATGAATAACTCCATGAAATGTTTCCATGAATGAATGGATTTAACTGGTAACATTTCGAACCAGCTTTGAATTCTTCTTTTGAAAGTGACAGTAAAAAGCCTGCAAATCTTACTCTCACACACTATACGATAATGGTTACAAATATCTATAAATTCAGTGAGATGTTTCAAAGCAATCATTTTACCTTCTCCATCAAAACTTAACCTTTGCAAGAGATTTACTGCACTTTCAGAAATACCTCCAGCAGGCCCAGGCATGCTCAAAGCATGTTCTAAAACAGTAATAGGAGCCATTTTTAAAATAAATCAAAACTTAAAAGAAATAGCTCAAAAGGGCTTACTTGCCGATCGGCCCTCCTTCTAGGACCATTTGTTGGCCTGATTTTCTGATCTAGGCCAATAAGGAGGTTTTTCCCACACAATTAGCTTAAAGCAGCATCTGGTGTGTTTGGATTAGCAAAACCTCGCAGGTTATGGTCCTGCTACCGGCTGATTTTTCTCTTAAGGAGAAATTAAAATCAACAAAATCTAACCTATTCTAATGTGATTTCTACTTAAATAAATCCTATAATTAAATGAAACTACCTAAACTGTCTTATGGTTGCTTTCTTAAGGAAATACTCAAATTTTGAAGAGTTTTCTAAATGTAAAGACTTATACAAAGTATGCAAATTGATTTAACAGCTACTAACTAAAATATATCAAAATAAAACTTAATCTACACTATTCTATATATCATATCTCAGCTATCTCAGCTAAGAGCGTTTCTTAAGACTAGATTAATTATTAATCAATAAAAGATGAACAGAAAGACTGAAAATACAATTTAAATAGAAACATTTAAATCATGAATAATCAGTCACTCTGTTATATAACAACAGAACCAAAAACAACTGAAAACAAACAAGATTTTAACTTTCTGAAATTAATTAATAATTAATTATCAATATAACTATTTGAACTTAAAGATAATGTCTACTATAAAATCACTCTCAAAACACAAATGATATTTGTAACAGACAGAAGAGTATATCATTATAACTCAAGTTTATAGTAAAAATACTAATAAACATAATCATAATGATGTATTGTTCAAAATGCTATACTGAAATGACAAAGTGCAAATTGTAATTAAACACATGTATATCAAAACATAATGTGTTAATATTAAGATAGAAGATAAGATGATGAAATATATATATATATATATATATATATATATCCAAAACAAAAATACCAGTAATGGTATCAGTCTGTAGACGTCCAGTTGTATTCACATTCAAAGGTTCAACTTCAGGAATGAAATAACACCAGCAACAAAATATATTTCAAGTCTATTTTCTTCCAACACTCCATCCTGGGACTAAGCATTTCCATTTCTCCAGCAGAGAAGTGCAATAGAGTCTTCAGAAATCAAAGTTGTCTTCAGCTCCATCGATTCCCCCTCTTTTTGGCGGCAGCAACGTCTCTCCTCTATCTCAGATATCAAAGTCTACCCAATAGAAATAGAATTTCAAAGAATAAAACTTCTCTCTACTCTACAGAGACCCGACCCTCCATTTGCAAACAGAAATTTGTTGTTTAAATCAACCAATTCCCAACAGAAACTCAGCTAAATTTCGTAGTTGGCCGCACTTATGAAAAACGTGTCCAGAGCACCCTGAAAATATCCCAAACAATTCACTTTTTTCAGCAAATTCTTCACGAGTCTAGTAAATGGGGATCTTCTGGAAAAAACCAATGTCCCAGAATTTTAATTTTTGCCTTAGTTTGTCTGCAGTTCACTGCAGAAAATTGCCTCCTCAATAACGACGGGAATCCGGTTCGGTTCTTTCCTTGACCTTTATTGCAGCGAACCCCTGAGATATTAAAGAATCAGTTTGCATTTTATCTTGTAGGAAACCATGCGTACAGTTCCAAACAAACTTTAACTTCAAGGTAAAATAATAATATAATGTAACTGTATGATCCTGCATCAAAATCCAATTGTATGTTAGCGATTCACATAAAAAGAAGCGAGTCTGTGTTAAAACAATACAATAAAAAGGATACAGTAAAAAAAAAATATCCCTTTCACTTGCTGTGATGAGATTTTATTTGTGAAACATTTACCACATAATCGGATCATGGCATCGTGAATATATTTCGGTCCATTAGTGGTCAACAGAAATATTTCCATCAATTAACACCCAAAACTATCGTGATTAGGTGGAGAAGCAATTTTGACGGGTGTCCGCCATTTGAAATTCCAAACCTGATGGCACCTCTTTCGCATCTATGATTTGATGGCATCTCGTGATTTCTCCATACTTGACGACGCGATATTGCTCAGGATCTTTCATACTTGCTGGCAAGTTCACCTTCCCTGACTTAGCGTGGATCATTTTGGAAGTTAGATAATGGATTTACAATCTTTGCAGGTTAGCATCCAAATGCATCTGATATTTGTTATAGCAAATAAAACAGCATTTGGAGACATGTCTTCAAAAACAGCAAACTGCAATCTCGGTGGAATCTCAACAAATTAATGTGTTTCCTGGCAACAGTTTGATGTACCGCAATCTCACCTGCAACATTCCTTTTTAACCGTGTCAAAAAGAATGGATACAAAACAATTTAAAAATGGAAAATGTGCTTATGCACTGATCACGGTTCAAGGATCTCGAAGTAACAATAGTTTGGCGTACAATTGATTAATTCAATGGTATCCTGGCAATCCGGTGGAGATCCAAACTAACGTTAACATCATAAGAAAAAGGTAACAATTGTAAAAGCCAAATCTAACAACAACATTTTTTTACTAAATCACACAAAACAAAACATTTGGATGGCGATAAATAAATTTGTATAATATCATGTTCATGTGCCATACTTTCTTCTCGTAGAAATGTTATTTGCACAGTTATTAAAAGGGTGAAAGTCAAATGACAAATGCCCAAACCAACATATCTCATTATTATCAAACCAAATCATTTTGTAAAGGAAGGAAAGGACAACTTTTTAAATGCATGTGTTTTTAACATAAGCCAAAACAATCAAATGCTTTTTTTTATGATTTCATGTAAGTGGCCTTTTTATTGCCAATTTCAAATATGAACTAAATTTCCAATGTCAACCGTTCCAGTTTAGTATCTGAGAATTTTTTTGGTTTATCAAAAACTTTTATTTAAAAGTTTTGTTAATTATATTTTATGCATAGTGATAAAGTTATATAATTAATGGGCTATTTTTTCTTAAATGTCTTTTCTCAAAGAGTTTATCAAATTCTTTGTGATAGTATTTTATTTATTTTAATATTGATGTAATTATATATATTTCAAATAAATATAAAATTACATACAAA
>LPNX010485686.1:3993-72131 GCA_001517045.1 Pseudotsuga menziesii
AGATGTCCTCACGATCTCTGGAATAACAAGTTGTCGATCTATAAGTTGACAGGTCTCAATGAACAACAATATCAATAGCTATTATGCTCGCATTTCTTCTGCCACTCTCATTCACCTTCACGTTTCAAAGATGTTGTAGATGAATTTTGTAGTGCCTTAATTCTTCCTCTTAGTGATAATTCACAAAAAAATCCAAGAGCTTTGACTCGGCTCTTGAGAATCTACTCAACAATTTGTTAGCTTAAACAGTTTTTGGATCTAGATATACTTTTGGAATAACTAGAGATTCCTTGTTTCGAGATATTTACGATCTGGTCCAATGCTGGAGATATATATGTACCGAAAACAACACAACATGTCTTTTTGACACATTTAATTCCATTTTAGCCATTTATGTTGGAAGACAAGGAGGTCAGGGTTTTAGGCAAAGCTGCATAGTTACATTAGGTATCTTCAAACAAAATGCCCATAATTTTAGGTGTCATTGGGGTTTCCTTCTGCTGGTATTAGTATGCTTGCAACTTGAAGCAGGTAGAAGATTAAAGGTGTTGGACATTGGGTTTCAGTGCTTCCACTGAGTTTCGTGACATGGACTAACCTCCTCCCAAGATCCTAACTCTAGAAAGTGTGGCGAATATTAACACCTGAAAGTTTTGTTCTAATTGAAATTGTAAGTTCAACAATTGGTATGAGAGCAATAGGTCAAGGATTCAAAAATCACCCGGCTCCTGCTGGGAGAGATTGTTGGACATTGGGTTCAGTGTTCCTGGTGAGTTTCTTGAGCCTCCCATGATCCTAACTCTGGATATTGTAGCGGAGATTAACACCTGCAAATTTTGATCTAACCATTATAATACCATATTTGAGCAATGTCAGGACATTTGCTGGACTGGTTCTTTAAATTGCTTAATGTCCTGGTTCTTTAAATTGTTTCTTGACTAGGACATACCTATCTAAACTGGGAATTTGATCATATGCACTTAAGTCCAAATCTGGAGATGCATATGATAGAGTATGGAGGTTTAGATGGTTGTGCACTATATCGTCCATACTCAATGCAATGCACGGTGTATTAACCTTTGTGGGATCAAATTAAATGTGATTGATAAATGTGTTATTATGGTATTTATATTGATGGATTGTTGCACCCCTGTTGGGGTTGTTGAATGTATCTTGCTTAATGGATTTTGCTTATCTACATGTGAAAGTATGATATGTTGAATCATCACAATTATAATACAAAATTTGCTATATTTTCTGATTTAGCTATGGTTTTTTTATTGTATAATTCATAGGCAAGTCAAGGAAGGCGTACTAATCAGTCAAGATCGACAAATAGAGATGTTTAAGATAGAAACATTGCAAGATACTACATAAAATTTTCAAGATAACGACAAAATTGGAAGAGGCGCACCTAGATTGGTATACAAGGTAACACAAGCCAAAAAATCTTTTTCTAGCATTTAGAATATAGTGCTAGGCATACTTCTGATCTCACAATAACATTTACTGTTGCAGGTTTCTAGCTTGAAAAAAATATATAGTAGAAAGGAAATTAGGATTAATTTTAGTTAAGAAAATCTTTATGGTGATCATTTGTTTGCATCTCTCAAGGAACTACTCAAGATGGATGAGAAAAGTTGTAAAGCGTAGGCAAAGAAAGGAAGAATTTCTGAATGAAATTAATTTTCTGGCCAAAATTCAGCAGCCAAATGTTATAAATATACTTGGCTATTGCTCAGAGGGATCGGAAAAACTACTTGTCTATAAGTATTTACTGAATGGGAGCCTTTATGAAATGTTACTCAGTGAGCAACTTCCATTTATTCTTAATGAAGCTAAAAATAACATCGTTTCAACAATTTCCTTCAATAATACTAATTAATAGGTTTATTGTGCATGCATGGAGACAGATCCTGACAAATGGGTACATCTTGACAGGGAGAAGCATTACAAGATCATAGTGGGAATAGTTCATGGGATTCTTTATCTTCACAAAGAATCTCAATTGCGGATTATCCATCAGGATATTAAAGCAAGAAACATTTTGTTGGACCAGAAACAGAATTCCAAGATAAAAGATTTATGCTTAGCAGAAGTTCTTACTGAAGATGAAATTGAAATCATCACAACAAGTGATAGAACTATGTAAGATTCCAATACAGTCACCTCTGTCAATAACTTTTAACAATTAGGGTAGCATACTTTTTACTCTATGCTGATTTGATTTCAAGAGGATTGAAAGTATTGAAATTTTAATTACTTAAGTACATCTTTGTATTGTGGTTTATATTATCATTTAAGATTTCAGTAAAATTTTCTTTGCAAGTAACTTTGACTCTAATGTATATGTAGCGGGTATATGGCACCATAGTGTTTCATGGATGAGAATTTATTTGTAAAAGCTGACGTCTATAGCTTTGGCATTCTTCTCCTGGAACATTTTACAGGAAGAAAGAGTAATGATTTTTATTTGTCACCTGAAAGAGAGATGATTATAGAATGGATGAGATCTGTATCTTTTGTTGGAAATATTAATTACTCGCAAATTTGTATCGAAGCTCATTCAACTCTACTAGATTCTGTATTAGTTCAGTCTTTGTCAGATAGTCTGACAAGATTGATGAGTCCACGATTCTGCAATGTAAACTAGTCGAACTAAATTTATGAAGCTAAGTTGTTCGGTATATAGTTATTACAGTTTTTAATGGTAAGTCAGTAGATTAACGGGGAAGCAAATTTCAGTTTTCTTATAAATAGAAGAAGAAGATTGTAAATTACGTTAGACACAATAGACACAGTAGAGAGTAAGAGAGAGTTCAGAGGGTAGCAGAGAGTGAAGAGAGAATTGTGTCGAAGCTCAAGCTTCTATTTGTTTGAATATTTCGAGAGCTAAAACTCTGTAAAAGGTTAAATATCTCTATAAATTTCAAGTTTGCATTTACGACATATAGTTCTTTGTTATGTCCCGACAAGTTATATGAATCAAATAGTTTATGGTTGAATACATGTTTATTAAGCTGCACATTCTCTCTAGAATTACTTGAGTAAATGTTGTTTACATTTACGATTTGAGTGAAAGATCAAAGAATCCATAAACATTTCACCCAGTAAAAGTTCCAGGTTTTACGACAGAGTCGTCGACACAAATCCTCTTAATGTTTGGTTATATGATTTTGTAATTATGTCAAATTGTTGTTGTGTCGAGTTTTACTTCATCTTACCAGTCAGCGAAAAACATTATTGATTTCATAAGTCTTTAGACTAAGAAAATTCCTTTATGAAATTCGACTAAAAGTGGTTAAGTCGAAGTAAACTGGTCGAAGTAAAATGATCAAAGTAAACCTGTCGAGTAAGTCGGTTAACCAATCAAAGTAAACTTGTTGGTTAAGTTTGATTGAAGTAAAAACTACCAGTTAAGTTTGGTCGAAGTAAAACCTGTCGGTTAAGTTTGGTCGAATTTAAACCTGTCGAATTCAAGTTGGTCGGTAAAACCAACAAGTAAGAACTTGTCGAGGTAAAAAGTGTCAGGTCGAAAAGTATGACCAAATTTAGTTTTTAAAAAAAAGCTTGTTGAAATATTTTGGTAGATTTGTCTAGTCGGAGTTAGACAATTTTTACCCGACAAGTACAAAGGAAAAGTAAGTCGAAGTGAAAATTTTATAACTGAGCGATAACTCAAGTTTAACCATCTCAGTTTTTGCTAACTGGTATCAGAGCAGGTTTAGGAAAGAAACCTTGTCTTAAAAAGGGAAAAATTAATTTCTCTAAGGAAAATTAAAAAAAATAAAATGGCTTCTACTTCTGGTTCAAACATGTCAAGTTTGCAAACTCTAATCTTTACAGGAAAGAATTACGAATATTGGTTTCTAACAATGAAGGCTTTGTTCAGAGGTCAAGATGTCTCGGAAGTTGTCCAGCGTGGTTATGTAGAACCAATAGATCAGGTGGCATATAACAATCTCATGCAAGCTAAGAAATATGCCTTGAGGGAACATAGGAAGAAAGACAGAAAATCTCTTTTCTACATACATCTAGCCATGCATGAAAGCATACTCCCAAGAGTAGCAACAACAATTAACGCTAAGCATTCATGGGACACATTGGAAACTTCCTATCAAGGTTTTGATAAGTTAAAGACTTCCAAGTTGCAGATTATTATAAGATATTTTGAATCTCTGTCCATGAAAGAATCAAAGTTAGTAGACTCATTTTATACTAGAGTTGTTGGTTTGATAAATCAACTAAAATCTCATGGAGAAACCATAACAGACCAAAGTCTAGTTGAAAAAATTCTTAGAATTCTTGCCCCAAGATTTGAATCCTGGGTTGTGACCTTGGAAGAAAACAAAGATATGTCGATGTTTACCATTGATGAGTTGCAAGCTTCACTCATCAATTATGAACACATAATTAGAAAAAAAAATACATCATTGGAAGGTGCATTCACGTCACAGTCATCCATAGGCTGTGGTGGAGGCAGGGGGAGAAACAACTCCAGAGACAAAGGAATAATTTATTCCAGAGGAGGAAGCGACATAAGTTCTGCAAATGTCGTTGGTAGAGGAGAGAATCAAAATCCAAGTCAACCAAGTGGTCATAGGTTTGATAAATAAAAAATTCAATGTCGTTATTGTAATAAATTTGGTCATTATGCATATGAATGCAGGAAGAAACAATATGTCCAAGGAAGGAAAATCCCAAAACAGTCGACCAACACTAGCACTTCGTCAAGTACAATGTTAATGGCATATGCATCTCTAGTTGAATGTAATGATATCCAAGAAAGTTCACATGACATATGGTACTTAGATTTAGGATGCAACAATCATATGACTGGTAATTTAAATTTGTTTTCCAGTCTAGATAATTAATTTCAAACTGATGTTACACTTGGAAACAATGTCCAAGTCACTGTTTTGGGAAAAGGTACTCTTGGTATTCTAAACAAATAGGGGGAGAGTAAGTTTATCCCTAATGTCTATCATGTTGAAGGCCTGAAACATAATTTGTTGAGTATTGGACAACCGATATAAAAAGGCTACAGAGTCTACATAGAAGATGATCACTGTGTGATTAAAGACAAGCGCCCAAGCAACCAATTGATGGAAAAAGTGCCAATGGAAAGCAATCGCTTGTTTCCATTGAGGATAATTCCAGACATGAAATGAAAGACAAGTACAAGGGATGCATTCAAGGTAAAAAGTAAAGAATCAGACGAGCACTTCAACAAGAAAGAAACTGACAACACTTATTTTCAGGCTGCATTTCAAACAAAAGTTCAGGATGAGTCCTGGCTGTGGCATCTCTGATTTGGGCATCTAGATTTTGGTGGGCTGAAGCTACCGCACACAAAGAATATGGTGAAAGGATTTCCATTGATTGACATACCAGAGAGAGTTTGTGAAGGTTGCATTTTTGGAAAGAAACATAGAGATACTTTTCCAGTCGAAAAGTCATATAGAGTACGCACACCACTTGAAATTGTGCACTTTGATATTTGTGGTCCAATGCAGACATCATCCATTGATGGCTACAATTATTTTCTTACTTTTATTGACGACTACTCAAGAAAAACATGGGTATATTTTCTGAAACATAAATCTGATGCATTTAGTTATTTCCAGCAGTTCAAGGCACTTGTGGGGAACCACAGTGGACACCGCATCAAAAATATTAAGGACAGATAGAGGAGGTGAATATGTTTCAAATAAATTTCTAAATTTTTCAAGACCCATGGCATACAAAATCAATTTACTACACGGTATGCACCTCAGCAGAATGGTGTTGCTGAAAAAAGAACAGAACCATTATGGAGATGGTGCGCGACATGCTGGCATCCAAACATTTGTCAAATGCATATTGGGATGAAGCAGTCACAACTGCTGTATATATCATGAACCAATGTCCAAAAAAGAGTGTGAATAACAAAGTTCCTCAAGAAGCATGGACATGTATGAGTCATAGTGTTACTCATTTAAAATTTTTTGGATGTGTTGCATATTCTCATGTTCCAGATGAGCTGAGAAAGAAGCTAGAAAACAAGGGACATAAATGTATTTTTGTTGGCTATTTTGAAGACACAAAAGCATACAAATGATCCTATCTCAAGGAAAGTGATAATTAGTCGAGATGTGTTGGAGACATTTACCACCATACACACTCATTTTGGTCAATTTAGCCTAGTTAAACCACTATCCTAAGTTTTATTAACTTAATTGACATCAGAGGAGCACTGGATGACATCAGCATGAGCACACCCACGCCTACCTTCAGTCAAGGAGGCTAACTTAGCCTTCTCCTACATTCGGGGAGGCTAACTGGAGCACTCCGAGGGTGATTTGAGTGTCATTAATGCCCCATATTTCTAAATGATGGTTACAATCAGTTAAACAGAGTAATGAAGGTGCCTTCCTTCATTAAATTGATTATTTAATGAACCGGAGTCAACAGGGGTGCCTCCAACCACTTCTAATGTTCAATTACACTTCAGTTAACCTCATCGGGGTTCATTGGAGTCATTAATGTGCTAGAACTTGTTGGTTGGCTTGCTATGACATGTGTCTGACCTACTTTTAGTTAGACTCAGTCATTTATTGTACTCTGACTTCAGTCAGGGCTTAGTTGAGTCAATTAGGTTTTTGATTTGTGGTTAACTTGAGTGTTGAATGTGGCTTACATTCAGATAAGCTAGACTCACTCATTCAATTCGAATGACCTCCTTGGGAATTTGAATTGCTTTGTCATTCATGCTTGTAGCATGATCTTGTATTGGATCACTCATTCTTTGTGTGAATATATAGAGCGACTACTCATTTTGTAGCACAATTGCACCATTTCCATTCCTTATTGTTATTCATATTTGATGAGACTTGTGTTTAGTCCCTAGATTATTGTGACAGATTAATATGGTATCAGATATCACAATGGGACGAAGCTTAGATCTCTCAAAAACAAGGTTTTTGACAGATCTTGCATGAAAAATTGAGCAAAACTCAAAAATTCCAGCACTGCACCAGAAGCCAAGGCTTACCACTTAATACCCCAAGTAAGGAAATTGTTGGTCAAGCTTGCTTGATCAACTATGCTAGGTGTGATGAAAGCCTAAAATGTGCAATATGTTTGACCTTATGGTGCCCCTTTTGTTGTGGTTTGCAGGATTTAACAGGTACAACTTCGAATGGACTCATCAGTCCCTCTTCTCACCCCATTCACAAGCTATTCAAAATGGAAGTTGAAGATGATTGCATATTTGAAGAGACGAGGTCTCTATGAGGTGTCTATTGGACTTGGCAAAGAGTATTATCAGAATGAGAATGACTGTATAAATGATAGTGATAGAGCTTTTGCAGCAATATGTTTGGCCCTTTCTCCTAGCTTGCGCTACCTTATTGGTTCTGCTGAATACCCAAAGGATCTCTGGAAAAAATTGGACAGAACCTTTGGCAAGCACAATGAGGATCATAATAGCACTTTGGAGATCACATCCAGCACCACAAGAGTTCTTTACTCAAAATTACTGGCCTCTACTCTCTCTGATGAAGTTGTTCAAGATAAAGATGAAGCAGAATCTTCTACACAGTCAATTCGAATTGAAGAATGTCTCCATGCAGTTACTCCTTCTCCTGATGCTCCAGAAGTTCATGAGATCTTTGATATCTCATCTCCTCATATTTCTAAAATAGAAGAAGAAATTTGAATCTCTGATATTGAAGAAAAATACTGTTGCACTTCCATGCAAACATTCACCGATGATTTTCCTTTGAATTCTGTGCAAAATTTACCAGTGATTGCTTCCGAAAGTGAAAAGAAATTTGATTTTTCTCACTCTATTGTTGCTGCTGGTGTGCAAATATGTAAAAATTTGGATATTCTAGAAGAAATATCAGATTACCAGAGTGAACCATTCACTCCCCATGATCTATATCTTCTAGCAAATTCCTGCAGGATTGCATGCACCAAAATTCAGAATTTTGAAGAAGAAGAAAGTTGTGCATCCACCGTCTCGGTTAACCATTTATTTGAATTTGATATTAACTTTATTGGATCTGGTATGATCTTATTTATATCTGATCTGATATTGTTTGGTTTAATATATCAAATTCATAATCTTTCAATACTACTTGTAGCTGTTCTCATCAACGGTGTGAAGAAACAAGTACTGCAAGTCTCCTACAAAACTGTTGCTGGGGATTTGATTTGATTTCACAGTTTTGGATCTATTGTGAAACTATTTAGATCTGATTTACTTTCTGATATGATATTATTTGGTTCAAATTTTAAAATCCAAAATCTTTCATTCATGCTTGTAGCTGCTCTCACCAATTCCGGTGTGAAAAATCAAGTACCGCACTTTCTCTTCAAAACTACTTGTTACGGAGAGAAATTCCTATGGCTTGGGGTACGACAACAGATGGCTGGACTCCAGAAATCAATCTTTCCCAATATGCAATAGAAATAAACAATCTAACACTAAAGGATCGAACCTCATACCTTATTCCGGATGGTTGAAGTAGATCCCCGTTGAGCTTTCCAATCTTCAGCTTGAATTGTTATAGCACGTCCTCAACAACAAGTAAACAATACAAGCATACTATATTTCATGGTGTTAGATCTATTCTAGCATATATAATCAATAATGTACAAGCATTTGACATATTCCAATGGATACAATATTCATTCAAATACACATTACTGGACAGGAAAAGATATTTCTATTAATGTGAATCAAAGATTACAAGTGACAACCTCTGACGGCACGTTTGCGAATCGGAGAAACTGAATCCCCCACTTGGGCCTCCACCACCTCAATCCTCCATCACTTCAATAGCAAGCTTACTAGCAAAGGGAAAGCTTGGGAAGAACACAACAGTGCTCCAAGGGACAAAGGGATGCAAACTCAAGCATAAAGTTCTGGCAACAATGGATTATAGTTTCGATGCTCTCAATTCTCTCTTATGCTTTCAATGTACCAAGGGGTTCCTTATATAGCTTTCCAAAGGGATATTGAAAGGTCGAATCCGTGCGATCTCAAGGCATATGGAAGGCCAGGAGTCATATGAGTCAGATCCAAGTCAAGGAACAGTCCAAAAGGATTTGGATTTATGTACACATCCCGATGTACGCGACTATAGGGGTCATACCCGCGTATGTACACGGTAATCTGGGAAAAAGCCGCGTATATCAATATTCTAATGTTTTTAGGGATGATGGGGGTCACATCAAAAGACAACAAGTGGTCCATAGGGGCTAATGAGTCTACAGTGGGACAGGGGAAGGCCATACAATGTGTGATTCACCTAGTGTGGTGAAATCCGCTATAACACTACTGATGGGGATTTGGTGTTAGTTTCCTCATATGAGGTTGCTGATACTTTATTATGTGATTCATTAGCTATTTCAGAAGCTATATCAAATTATGGAGCTCAAGCATTCGCTCTCGACAGTGCTAAGGCTTCTCTACCTTTGGTCACATGCTCATCTCCTCACAGAACTAGTAAAGAGGAAGACATTCTACTTCCGCTTGGACACTTGCTCCTAGTGTGGTGAAATCCGCTATAACAGATGCCCCCTAATGTATGAGATCAGAGGGGTTATACGATGGCTGAAATACATTATAAGTCCATCCTAGAAAGGAAGTGATGAAGGTACCCAAATGGAAGACCAGCCACCCAATCAGCATAATATCGTAATACAACTCTGCATATAACTGCAAATACACATAGCAGTCCCGGATACATAAGAGTACAATGGCCATGAATAGGCATACAACATGATATCACATATGTGGTCATCGCCACGTACAATATAAATAGATCAGAATATCCATGATGAAGATATACAATATACATAAGGACCATGATCTCCATAATGGCTGAAGATATAAACTGGATCAAGATCTCCATAGGCTGGAAATATCTGACATACACTGGTATCAAGTCACGAGAGCTGAAATCTCATGAACACTGGCATGATCAAGGAGGTAGCATATAAGAGATGCCACCAATCTGGAAGGTCTTCTACACAAACCGCTATGAGTACATGTCCTACTATGCGAATAGAGGTGTCGAGGTCGAACATAGTAGTCCATCGTTTGATTACCGGTCATTGATGTATACCGTTAATAGACGTGAGATTACCCACCGATAATGCAAATGGGAATCAAGGTACTAGAGTGCAAACTAACAAGTGTGAATAAATGTGTTGAGGTCGAACACTTGAGAGAGTCCATCAATCAGGGGACATTGATGTATTTCCAAAACTGTCAATGGCGAGAGAACCTGCCACTGATGACTGCAAGTCTCAAGGCACTCATAATGACTCTAGACTCCAATCCCAGAATAAATGATCTGAAGTCGATGGGATGAAATCCGCTGGAAGGAGGGCATTAAGGCATCCCCCATCATCCAACACGAGGTACTCAGCAAAGCTGTCTAATGTGGAAGAACTCAATCATAAGGTGCATGAACCAGTAACTGTACCGGGAATGGCCGACATGCAAAGTCAAGATAACTGAGGAATGGCCGACTCAGGTTTCAACTTCCTTCGAACAAGAGCATAACGGCGTATGGTGACTGAATAAAGGCAGCATAGACTCGATATACAAACTGGGAAATCTCTATGAAGAAGAGGCATCAATAGAGGCTCCATAGGGACTGGAAGCATAACCAGTCAGTGGAGATAAACAGATATAAACGAGTATAGCTTCCTAAAGTCAAACTATAACCCAACCAATGGATGTGATATACAGTGCTCTGTTCGAAGGCGACACGACTCGACAGCTACCAAAGATAACATCTTTTCCCGTCCGACTTTTTGGTTTTTTAATTTTTTTGGTCTTTTTCAGTTATTTGAAAAGCTTGAAAAAAGAATAAACTAGCTTTATAGTTACAAACTAGGAGGAGACGAGTGTCATCAGGGAAAACAAACTAGTTCCAAGCAGTGGAACATACCTATGCTCAATGCAAGGAAACATGTGTAGGATATTGACACTCGGGGGAAGATCCCCTCCCGGTAAAAAGGGCAAGTCAAGCTGCGAAGGATATAAAAAATGGCTCTGCATGGCTAGACATGAGACAAGCTCGGGCTATATGGCTGAAACGCAATGTCAGGAGAGCCAGCATAAAGCTCAATAAGACAGGAAAAGCTCATGAAAATGCATTCACAACTTGAAACCAGGGAGTTCAGGGGGAACATGGCCAGCATAAGATCAAGAGGAGTATGAGGCTCTTGCGAAATGTCATGGCAATACTATACAGCGGACTCCCACACCCTAAAGGGAGAAACATCGGCATGGGAACCAAATACAAAGGAGGTGCTAACTAGGGTACCCATGTAAGGGGAGGCTCTACCACTCATATCATGCCACTTCTAAATCAGCAAGAAGGTTCCGTGACATAATATAGTGGGTTCATACCTAAGGAGAGAGTGACATGGTCATAAGGTCATGCAAAATGCAAATGGTGGTGATCCTAACCTATATGCTAGTATAGATATTATACCTGAAATGGGTACAAACGGGTCAATCCATAGGCTGAAATGGCACTGCAAATGGGCTTCTACATCACAAAATATGTCAGAAACGGTCCAAAAAGGTTAGAAACGATCAAAACTATAGAAAAGGGGGTAAAAAATTTCAAATATTTGAAAAATTTTCTATAAATAGTAAAAAATAGAAATCATTTGAAACTTTTACCCATTGGAGCTCTAATATTCAACTGCAAATTCTAGGAAATCTAGCCGGTGGAATTCACAACCATTTCTTCCAGGTACTTACTCATGCTCTCAGCTTGCATTTCAATATAATTTTTTCCAGTTTTCATGGTCAAATAAGCTCATTAAGGCAATTCTACATGAGCGCTGCGGCCCACACGGGTATCGAGGCTTTTTCTGCGTATAGGGCTGGCTATACGCGGAAAAGGGGCCAGAAATCGCGTACATACACGGCTGTTTGCAAAACAGCTGCGTATGACGCCGCGCAAGTTAAAAAGCAAGACTCTAATGGACATTTTGGTCAAACTCTCATGCAGGATGGTGCTAGAATGGGGAGAATGCGAGCATGGTGAAGTAGAAGAAGCTGTAAGGGCCGATGTAAGGGCTCAACAAGTGTTACGTGCATGTGGACTCTATAAGTTCTGGTGCCTAGGTGGCTTGAGGGCCAAACTAGGGCTGCTACAGATGTTGGTAGACTATTGGGATCCAGACTCAGAGTCTTTCTGGATAGACAGTATGACCCTCAATATTGAGGTTGAGGATATCTATTTCATCACAGGTCTATCTAGACGAGGGGAGATGGTAAACCTTCGTTCCAGGGGTGGGCCAGGTCATAGGCTTACTATCGAGGAGTACATAGTAGTATACTGCTTCCCAGATACAGAGAAGGTGGGGAGTCAAGTCCCCATCCATGCTATACAGGTACTGGGCCTAAAGGCCATACTACTGACTCTAGGCAGGATAACAGGCATAACATCACTCCATCAGGCCTCTCGAGCACAGGTGTACTATGCGATGGAGTGTATGAGACCGACCGTGTATGACTGGAGTACTACACTCCTGAGCAACATGAAACATCAGCTCAGCGAGTGCAAGGCAGGCAGGATACGAAACTTCGGGTTCAGTAGCATACTGAGCATGTTCTTCTTCGAGCGGGTTCTAGGATTGAGCCCTAGAGTGGATGTTCCTCTCCACGGGGTTCGAGATCCGGCCCAACGACGTTGGGCAGACGCGATGCGCAGACTGGGGGGTGGTACGGTGGCCAACCCCTATCCAGCCGACTTTTTTCCATGGTGGCGACGACAAATTGTTTCCATAGACGACTACCCCTATGTAGGGATAGACTTTCGGGGTGATCCGGACATGCCATTGCCACCAGAAGCAGCATTCAGAGACATAGGTAACGAATATTGACCCTAACTCTCTTTTTTTAAATTTTTTTGAAATATTTAATTTTCTTTTTGTGTTTTCTTGATTAAGTGAAATCAAAAAGACATGTTTTTGGGTGACAGTACATAGTGACATTTATCACTCATGTGCAGATGTGGGGCCACGGCGACCAGAGGGCTTCCCGCGTCATAGACGGAGGGGAAGAGGAGACGATATCACCGGTGTGGATGCGGAGCGAACACTCCAAAACATCCATACCAACTTCATGCGACTGACTCACAGGGTTCCCATGGCGCAAGTCGAGGACTTGCTTGAGGCCATGCAGCGACAGGTGGTGGGTGTTCCACGCGCATGGGTGCGTTTATTTCGGCGGCTAGCTAGATCCGTGGTGACATATCATGATCACAACCCTCCTCCACAGGACTAGACACCTAGGAATGTACTACCGTGTATATGATGGAAGCTTTGGAAGCTCCACTTTTTGTATTATGACACTATGTATTACCACATTTTTGATGTATATATAAAAAAGTTTTATGGTGATCGGTTTATTTATTTACATGTGTAAAAATTGTGTCTATGATTAATTTATAATGAATGAGACAAATGCCAATCTAACACGTAGTTAGCATACGAATCAGCAATTTGATTATAATTTCTTGGAATGTGTGTATATGTGATACTCTCAAACCGTCGTTCTAACAATCTGACCCGTAAGAATCTCCTCAATAACGTCGGATCTCTAACATGGTACAAACCATTTAGTTGTGACACTACTAACTCTGAATCAAGACGTACCTCAAGAGAACAAACACCATGCGAGATGGAATCCCGTAGAAGCTCAATAACGGTGCTATATTCAACAACATTGTTGGAAGATGGCCGTAGACATACACCTCCTGAAGACAATTCCTGACCCATAGGAGTAAAAATCACCCAAGCAGCTGAGGCTGAGTGTTGAGTGTGACGGCTCGCACCATCCATGAATCCTATGAAAGTGGAAGACTCCATTGACATCTGCCACAAGAAATGGAAACTAATCACAAACCCGATCACGATAAGCAAACCTAACTATGCAAAAAAGCTGTACAATAATATACAACAAGCAACCTTGGCTAAAGATCATGCATAGTATTTTTTAAGATAGAGCCCATTTCTAGGCTCTGCCAAGGCTGTCCCCTCGTAGTCCACTAACTCGTAGGCACCCTTCTCTAAGACACGTTTAACCACGTAAGGACCACGCCACATAGGATTGAACTTCCCTGCCCCCAAGGGTTCTTTCGCTTGATCCCACAAAAGGACCAAATCTCCCTCACTAAATGCTCTCGGACGGACAGACTTATCGTATTGGGCCTTCACGCGACGCTTATTAACCTCTAGAGTCACCAAGGCATCTCTACGCTGCTCATCGAGTTGCTCAAGGTGAACCAAACGCTCCTCCAAAGGTGAAGTGTCTGGTAAGAGTTCTACGGCTAACTTCAACGAAGGAATTTTGCATTCAACCGGCAAGATCGACTCCACTCCATGAACAAGCTGATATGGAGAAAAACCAGTGGCAGTCTTAACCGCGGTTCGATAAGCCCACAAAGCAGGGTATAACATGATATGCCAGTTCGTCTTGCTTTGTGCGATGGTTCGTTGGAGAATGGACTTAAGTGACTTATTCACTGCTTCAACCTGTCCATTCGCTTGAGGATAGTAAGAAGAGGAGTGCTCTTGCTTATACCCTAGCTTGGATGCCAACTCTTCCATCATACGGTTCTGAAAGTGCGAGCCATGGTCAGTGACAAGCTCTCTCGGAATCCCGAACCGAGTAATAATTTGGTTGAATACGAAATGCGCAGCTGTCTCACCGTCGGATTTTATAGTAGGCATTGCCTCTACCCATTTCGTGAAGTAATCGACAGCTACTATGATGTGATGATGCCCCCCAGCCGAAGCTGGGTTGCAGTCCATAAAATCCAACCCCCACTTGGTGAAGGGATCGACGGTGATAATAGGGTGTAACGGGGCCAGCTTAGAGCGCATATTCTGTGCAAACACCTGGCAGGGGTGGCACCTCTTGACCGTTTCAATACAGTCCTTGAATATCGACGGCCAAAAATAACCAGATCTAAGAATCTTCTGAGCTGTAGCAAGCCCAGACAAATGACCACCACATGCCCTTCCGTGGCAATCATTCAAGACTACTTCAGCCTCCTCATGAGTCAAACAACGTCGTAAAAGGGAATCTACTCCACGGTGGTACAAATTATTGTCCACTATGAGGTAGTTCTTGGAAACGTGACGTAATCGACGTCGCTCCTCTCGCGAGAAGTGAGTAGGGGTCCTCTGTGTTTGCAGATATACTATGATATCCCCGTACCATGGGTCAGCCGTTGAGATTAAGAAAATGTGTTCGTCAACAAACGTATCTTCACATACCAACTCCTCAGCCTCGCTCGGAAAATCCGATATGAGCTCTGCAAAGATTAAAGATTTCTTCGATTTTGCCGAAGCAAACTCGAGATCAAACTCTTGCAGGATGACAATCCATTTATTGTATTTTCCCCCTATCATCCTACGTGTGAGGACGAACTGAAATGGATTGACATGTGCCACAACCAAGGTCTGGCGAAGGAGAATATAATGTCTCAAACGCTGCACCACATGTATAGTAGCTAAGGCAAGCTTCTCCACATGAGAATACTGAATCTCTGTGTCAATAAGGTTTCGGCTCAGATAATAAATGACATGCTCCTGAAGCTCCTCATCCTCCTAAACCAAAACCATCCCAATCGTCTCTAAAGATGCGGCCACATATAATATGAAATCACGGCTATAATCCAGAGGACTAATCACCGGGGCCGATGCTAGGGCTCGCTTAAGTGCATCGAAGGACTCCTGGGCTCGCTTATCCCATTCAAAGGGAGTATCCTTCTTCAAGAGACGCATAAAGCCTCTAGTCAAATTGTCGAAATTGACCACAAATATTCGTAGGAAGTTTGCCATGCCTTGCAAACACTGAAGATGGCGAATATTACGCGGGGGAGACAACTGAAGTATTGCCTCCACTTTCAAGGGGTCGACTCTTATACCCTCTTTCGAAACAATGAATCTTAACAGACGACCTGATTTTACGCAAAAGATGCACTTATGAGGGTTTAATCTAATAGCATAATGTCGGCATCTTTCGAAAACCAATCTCAAGTGATAAGAATGACGCATCCTCATGCGAGAATGAGCAGTGAGGTCATCCAAAAATACTTCAATAATAGACTTGAGATCATGGAAAATCAAGGTCATCGCCCGCTGAAACGTAGCTCCGGCGTTTTTAAGGCTGAAAGGCATTTTCCGATATGCAAAATTTCCCCAAGGACAATTGAATGCAGTCTTGTGTTGGTCCTCGGGTTTAATCTGAATCTGATTATATCCAGAAAATCCATCCATGAAGGAGAACACCTCGCTACCCGCACACTCATCCAAAATCTGATCTATAAACGGTGTGGGGAAGTTATCCTTAGGACAGACACGATTTAAATCACGGAAATCAGTGCATATACGGATCGATCCCTGCTTCTTATCCACCGGAATGGGGTTTGAAACCCACTCCGTCAAGGGAACGGGATAGATGAAACCAGCTTTCAATAATTTCTCTATCTCAGCCTTTATGGCGGGTGCTTTTCTAGGATTCACGGCGCGTAAACGTTGTCGAACAAGTTTAGCGTTGGGGTAAGTTTTAATTTCATGTTCGACAATCCGAGGGTCAATCCCTGGCATCTCATCATATGAACAAGCAAACACATCACGGAATTCCTTGAATAGCTCGGTATACTCACGAATCTCATCTTGGGAACATTCTGCCCCAATGTAGACATTCTCAATTGTACCAGGGTTGCGAGAAATGTTGATAGAAATAGTTGATGATATGTTCACCATGTTTCCATCAGCCATCTGACCAGGAGAGCTTAATGGAATCATAGGTCTACCAACTTTCTGCTTAAGAATCTCCCTATAATCCTCACGATCCAAAAGGTTAAGCTCTGGAAGGAAATAAGATCTATGATGAAGTTCCTCCCATGGCAGCTCAACTCCCGACATGGCCTCGATAATCGCTTCATCGGAAGGGAAAACCGTATCAAGGAAATCTTGGGTGTGAGAAGACTATACTACCCATGCAGGCAGCACATAGGGGTCTTCCTCCTCTGTCCGGGAAGAGGAAGAACAAGGCTCTACAGGAGACTTAATATTAGCTTGGTAAGCAATCATAACTGCAGGCAGCGGCACACTTGACTCACTCGAAGGACTCGGTGAAGGAAGGATCCAAGGATCTCCCATATGACTCGTGCGAAACGACACCAGCTTCGTAGACGTGGAAGCACCACCGATACTCGATCCTATCATAAGAACAGGTGCAGAATAGCTAAAGGACCCCATAAGGGATGGATACATTCCTACAGCCCCACTCCCAGTTGCCGGCTGGGAATGCTCAACCTTCGGAACCGAAGTTCCTGACGATGCAGTAACAGGAGGATTCTTGAACGACATCTGATCAATCGTCACAATCTTCCCGTTATGAGGAAAGCTGACAACGCGAAACACGGAAGCCGCAACGGCTTGCATACTATACATCCAATTCCTTCCCAGTAAGAGATTGTAGTCAAGGGGCGCATCAACCACCTCAACCTCTATCGCAACGGTCTTCCCCCCCAAACGGACTTTAAGAGAAGGAAGGATACCGTGCGGCCTAAATGATCTCCCATCAAAAACAGTTAACATGGTCGTAGATTTCGACAACTCAGGAGAACCAAGACCCTTCCAACAAGACAAAGACATCGCAGAGGAAGCAGTGCCCTCATCAATCACAGTCCGCTTGACGGTCATATTAAGACATTCAACATGTATCAAAAGGGACACATAATAGGGAAAGCGAGGTTAATGTCCTGTGGTTTCAAATTTGATCATTGTTGGAGAGTCATCACCATTCACACCAAGAGCGGTAAGCAAAGCCTTCTTTTGCGACGGACAACTCTGAAGCACCTCCAATGCAGACATCGCACAAGGAGTATGACCCAAGTCCTTGACAACTGAATAGTTCTAGGCAGCTCAAGCATTTGGATTATGCCCTGAGCACTTAAGTACCCCCTTAGGAATGCGAGGTGCCGCTTCAGGATTATCCACAGGTTTATCCACCGGTTTATCCACCGATTTACTGGCCGGTTTCTCAATACACAAAGGAGTTCCTGGTGGGTCAGGTTCTTTAGCTGGGATGGGTTGTGACGTAGTATAATATTTCACATGCGTCACAACTTTAGCGGCACGGACCATGTTAATGCACCCACGACCACTAGTCTCAGGTGGATCATCATCACTAGATTGGTCCTGGGACTTCGAGTTCATATTCTGATTATGCGGTAAAGGGTTCGTCAACACAGCTGGGCCCTGTGCTATGAACTTCGAAGCTTCTTCCATCCTAGGGCACAAGTATGTGAGGTGATCTTCCTTACATAGCTTGCAAGGAAACTTAACCTTACGTTTATTCTGCTTGTCCCCCCCAGCATTCTTATTGTTCTTGTCATTATTATTGGCATTATCGTTCTTATTCCCACCCTTCTTATTATTTTTACCCTTCTTACGATTCCGTCCGGGTTGCTGGTTACCCTTCTGGTCCGACGTTTGCACAGCATGTACATTTTCCGTTTGGGCAGGATGAGACGAAGCCGTAGCTTGTCCCGAAGCAGATTGGTTGGTAGACGACTGAGCTACTTGTTTCGCAACCGAACCTGTAGGATTTTTACTTGCACAACCCACAATTCCATCAGCATGTGGTCCAGGTTTCACCTTGGGATCAAAACTCGAACGAGGAGCATTAGGTATAATCTCACATAACAAACCAGACTGAGCATAGATCAAGTCTAGTTCCTGCACCCTAAAGATGGCTTGTTCCTCATTCTGAACTCCGGATGTGGACACATCCTTCGCTATGTACGGCAATAAAGACTTGAGGAACCACTCAAGGAGGAATTCCGGCGGTATAAAGGCTTTGATTAATCTCTTTCGTCTACGCCACTCCTGAATATGATCAAAAATATGCGTGGCTTTATCTTGTCGAAATGTCGACAAGAGTTCAGTGCTAACATCATATCGCACTGGTAGCTGAAAGTGATTAAGGAAAGTCATCGCTAAATCTTTGAAAAAGGTAAAGTCACCCCTAGGTAACTCTATGTACCATTTCGCCGCATGCCCTGTGAGGGTGCTTTGAAATAGTCTCAAACGGACTGAGTCCTGATGCAATGAATTGGAAGAGCACCATAGGTGGAATGTCGTAACGTGTTCACTCGGATCCTCTCCTGGTTTTCCTTCGAATTTAGGTATATCCGAAGGAAGCTTGGTAGGGATAGCCGGCCATGCCGGGTCATGAGCTACTGGATCATTCGTAAGTCTTGAAAAGTCAGGCAAATTGAGTGTCGCGAGGAAAGGGAGCTTCGAATGGTTAGGTCTAGGTTGGGATCCCTGGTTCACATAGGATTGATTACCACCATGACCTTGACCATGGTGACCTCCTCCTGTATGACCCGTATAGGGTGGTGCCGAAGCACCATGATGCAGTGGACCTTGACTAGAGGGAGCTACAAAGCCATAAGCTGGAGGATAGGCAGGTTGTGAATACCCGCCTCCATAAGGTGCAGAAACCTGTCCATACTGCGTCCCATAATGGGAACCATGGGTCATCGCTTGCGATGGTCCATGGGATACTCCATAGGAAGGTATATACATTCCGGAAGTCAGAATATACATACCCGAGGTAGGGATATATGTCAAGGAAGTAGCAACCTGACCTCTAGAAACATGAACATAACCTCCCGACACCGCGGATGGTATGTAGGCTTGAGACACAAAGGGCCTAGTAATCACAGTACGGATCTGACTCATAGCTACAGGACGACTCGAAGGACCACGTGAGTAAGGTGGAGGGTTTGCATTCGAAGAACTCGGAAGCGAGGACGCATGAATCTTTGTAAGAAGATATGTGCTAGTGCCTATCGTCACTCGTCTGGAACCTGGTATTGCTATAGGCTCACTAAATCTAGACCTAGGAGGTATATAAGGGATAGCTTCCACCACTGGGATGGAAGGTGTAATGTGGCTAGTACTCCCAAACCTCTCCGCAATGTAAGGCATGGGAATGCCCCCAGGCATAGTGTTAGGGTCAAAGTTGGATTCGGCATTAAATGCCAAACCGTGCATAGGAAAACCAGTAGTAGCATAACTACCATAGCTAGTGGAAGGAGGCTCAAAGTGAGTCTCGGCATCTTCCGGCATGCCATACCAGTAGTGCTGTAACGAGGGGTCCGGCTGAGAAGGGATAGATCTCTCATACACGGCTCCAATCTCAGAAATCACAGGTCCCAACTCGGTTAGGTCGGGTGAAGGATCATAAGTAGGTGTAAATTCCCCATCGTCAACACGAATGGGAGGAGGAAGTGTCTCAGATGTGTCCTCTGAATGATCTCCCATGGTGTGTGAATCAAAGTGTGATGTAGTCCGCCTGGACTGTCTAGGTCTCTCTCCCAAAGGAGGAGGATCAGTAGAAGGCAGAAGTCCTTCTAAACGACGAGAACGGCACGAAGCCGCACCCGAATCCACAATGACTCAAAAAATAGCAAAGACTCTCTATTTACGTCAACCCTAGGCCAACTAGCGTGCATAGAGAAATCACTAAAAAATATAAAGCCAAAAGCAAGCAAACAAGGGCTAGATAAGTGAGCTCCCGAATGTGGCCGGTATGTCTCGCCTAGGAGAGGCTTGAGAGGCCCTTGTCACCACAAGCGGAGGTTCGAAACCAATTATTGTGGCCCTCAGCTTCAACGTGTATAGCGACTGTGCTGTCCGACCCCAACCTGGCCGAGACACATGCAAAATAAACTTTACACGTACCCCCTCGATATCCTAGGTAAGGTCACTAAGGTCACCTCAATATAATCAATGCTCAGGCGGACAGTCACGGGCGGGATTGACCGTATGTGCAAGGTAGCTGAACCCAAAACTCTCGAAAGAGCCCCCAGATACGAATACAATCCTGGCTATATCGTCAGTGCTACACAGTTATCGACCAGGGGTTATCCCAATCAGACAACCGCTCACACTGCCTAGTGCTTGACTCCCTTTTGAGAGGAGCTTCCCGAGAACGTTGGTTATACCAAGGATTTCACACACTCCTTGGACAGACACCTAGTTGTTGTTGTTTAGTGATCTTGGAGAATTAACTCACAATGAACTATTCCAAGATCCTAAAACCTAAGCTTGTTGGTGCACCCTATAAAAGAAAAGAGTGTAGTTCATTTTATTTAGCGTTGATTTTATTTGGATTTATTACTCAAAAACAGGATATGGCCGTGCAACTAATGATGTTATGACGCAACAAGAAGTAAAATGCACACCTAACAATCCATGCAAATGCATGTGTCCATGAAAACAGGGTATGCGTACTACGTGTAATGCACAATTTCTTCTTCAAATGCTGATGCAAATTTCCCTATATGAACACCTAACTATTACTCCAAAGCAAATCTAGAACTAGTGCAAGTACAATGCAATGTGCAAAATTGAATGCATAATGAGAAGCAAATATTTTTGTATTTTTTGCAAATAAAGAGATATGAAAAGAAAAAGAATGATTCTACCCACCCCAGACTCTGCAAGCACACATAAACAGCATTCCAGCAAAGCACTAAGGTAAAAGGACTCTAATGCACTAAAATCTCAAACAAAAAATCAAAGATGCCATGACAAGAACTTTCCTAAAAAAAAAAAAAAAATTAGGCTAAAAAAAAAACGTTTCTGGTCAAAAACAGAGGTATTAACAGACTCAGGCAGTGCCAAAGGAGACTCAGCAACTATCATAATTCACCCAACAATCCCCTATCTTCCACAAAAAGGTAAAAACCAGGGTATACGCGACTATGTGCAGTAAACCCGTGTGTATACGCGGAAATCCCAGGGAAACCCACGTGTATACGCGACTGTAAGCAACAAACCCGCGTATAGGAAGAAAAAGATGCACAAATCAAAGGCAAATAGACAGGATGAGACTTAATTCACACCAATCAGGCTCTACCAGGCATACATGCCCCCATACCCGACACATAAACAAGAGAGAGAGAGCATCTCAAATACATTGAATGCCAAGAAACCAACCCCCAAAGGACAATAACTAGGAACTCCCCAGCAGAGTCGCCAATTCTGTTATGGAGAGAAATTCCTATGGCTTGGGGTACCACAACAGACAGCTGGACTCCAGAAATCAATCGTTCCCAATATGCAATAGAAATAAACAATCTAACACTAAAGGATCGAACCTCGTACCTTATTCCGGACGGTTGAAGTAGATCCCCGTTGAGCTTTCCAATCTTCAGCTTGAATTGTTATAGCACGTCCTCAACAACAAGTAAACAATACAAGCATACTATATTTCATGGTGTTAGATCTATTCTGGCATATATAATCAATAATGTACAAGCATTTGACATATTCCAATGGATACAATATTCATTCAAATACACATTACTGGACAGGAAAAGATATTTCTATTAATGTGAATCAGAGATTACAAGTGACAACCTCTGACGACACGTTTGCAAATCGGAGAAACTGAATCCCCCACTTGGGCCTCCACCACCTCAATCCTCCATCACTTCGATAGCAAGCTTACTAGCAAAGGGAAAGCTTGGGAAGAACACAACAGTGCTCCAAGGGACAAAGGGATGCAGACTCAAGCATAAAGTTCTGGCAACAATGGACTATAGTTTCGATGCTCTCAATTCTCTCTTATGCTTTCAATGTACCAAGGGGTTCCTTATATAGCTTTCCAAAGGGATATTGAAAGGTCGAATCCGTGCGATCTCAAGGCATATGGAAGGCCAGGAGTCATATGAGTTGGATCCAAGTCAAGGAACAGTCCAAAAGGATTTGGATTTATGTACACATCCCGATGTATGCGACTATAGGGGTCATACCTGCGTATGTATGCGGTAATCTGGGAAAAAGCCGCGTATATCAATATTCTAATGTTTTTAGGGATGATGGGGGTCACATCAAAAGACAACAAGTGGTCCATAGGGGCTAATGAGTCTGCAGCGGGACAGGGGAAGGACATACAATGTGTGATTCACCTAGTGTGGTGAAATCCGCTATAATACTACTGATGGGGATTTGGTGTTAGTTTCCTCATATGAGGTTGCTGATACTTTATTATGTGATTCATTAGCTATTTCAGAAGCTATATCAAATTATGGAGCTCAAGCATTCGCTCTCGACAGTGCTAAGGCTTCTCTACCTTTGGTCACATGCTCATCTCCTCACAGAACTAGTAAAGAGGAAGACATTCTACTTCCGCTTGGACACTTGCTCCTAATATTTTTTTACCACTCATGATTTTTTGTTCAAGGCTGCAACATATCAGTTTCTTGAGTGTTCCACACATGGTTTGAATCCTCAAGAACCTTTGCTCTCTCTTCAGATGATTTCAGCTACTCTACATGGGTCTAGTTTTCACCGTGCAATTGTTGATATTTCTGATTCAGTTGAGTGCATTGTTGTTCTTCAAAAGTGGAATATTCCTCAATACTTCATTTAGTTTGGATTCAAAGGTTCACATGCACAGTCTCAGGATGCTGCTACATAGAAGAACCAATTCTTGATTTACTGCTTAGTTTGAGGGGGACTATTTTTCCCATGAGGTTTTCCCCATTTCCTAGGTTATATTAAGAAGTTACTTTATTGTACAGGGTGACCTATGGCCTTTGTTTCTGGGGCCCTAGCATTCTTATGCACTTTATGTTTTCTACTCCTCCTGGGTATAGCTTAAGGGGGGGTGCTGGAGACATTTACCACCATACACACTCATTTTGGTCAATTTGGCCTAGTTAAACCACTATCCTAATTTTTATTGACTTAATTGACATTAGAGGAGCACTGGATGACATCAGCATGAGCACACCCACGCCTACCTTCAGTCAAGGAGGCTAACTTATCCTTCTCCTACGTTTGGGGAGTCTAACTGGAGCACTCCGGGGGTGATCTAAGTGTCATTAATGCCCCATATTGCTAACTGATGGTTACAATCAGTTAAATAGAGTAGTGAAGGCACCTTCCTTCATTAAATTGATTATTTAATGATTATTTAATGAACCAGAGTCAACAGGGGCGCCTCCAACCACTTCTGATGTTCAATTACACTTCAGTTAACGTCATCGGGGTTCATTGGAGTCATTGATGTGCTACCACTTATTGGTTGGCTTGTTGTGACATGTGTCTAACCTGCTTTTAGTTAGACTCGGTCATTTATTGCACTCTGACTTCAGTTAGGGCTCAATTGAGTCAATTAGGGTTTTGATCTGTGGTTAACTTGAGTGTTGACTATGGCTTACATTCAGTTAAGCTAGACTCATTCATTCAATTCAAATGACCTCCTTGGGAATTTGAATTGCTTTGTCATTCATGCTTGCAACATGATCTTGTATTGGATTACTCATTCTTTGTGTGAATATACAGAGCAACTACTCATTTTGTTTACAATTACACCATTTTCATGCCTTATTGTTATTAATCTTTGATGAGACTTGTGTTTAGTCCCTAGATTACTGTGATAGATTAATAAGATGTTCAATTTGTTGAGAATGAATCATGGGATGGAACTGTTGACATAAATGTCAAGATTGTGTCGAATGATGACAATGATGACATGGCAGAGGAAGTGTTTCAAACACCACATGTAACTCAACTGGTCGAGCACTGTCAACTCCCATGACACTGCGACATGGTTCAACACAAGGAACATCGACACAAGTTGCAGCTCAAGCTACACCAACAAACACACCAAGAGGACAACAGACTCCATCAAGCATTTCATAGAGGTCGACATTGACAGAACTAGTGAAGACAAGAAGTCTGTGTGAAATATATGAAGCTGGTACACCAAATTCATTCTCTCTCTTTGCATTATTTTCTCCTATATATGGTCCACTAACATTTGAGGAAGTTGTCGAAGAAGAAGTATGGGCACAATCCATGGATGAAGAAATAGAATGCATTGAGAAGAATCACACATGGGAGTTGGTAGATGTACCAAAAGATAAAGATGTAATCAACATCAAATGGATTTACAAGACCAAGCAAAATGCTGATGGGAATGTACAGAAGCATAAAGCAAGAATAGTAGCAAGAGGGTTCACACAGCAACTTGGCATAGATTTCAATGAAACTTTTTCACCTGTCGCACACATGGATACAGTTAGAATATTCTTGTACATTGTTGCACAAAAAAATGGCATGTTTATCAAATGGATGTTAAGTCAGAATTTTTGAACGGTTATCTAGAAGAGGAAGTATATGTGGACCAACCACAAGGCTATGAATTTCTAGGTCAAGAGCATAAAGTGTACAGGTTGAAAATGACACTCTATGGTTTGAAACAAGATCCTAGAGCTTGGTACAGTGGGATTGATTCCTATCTCACCGAAAATGGATTTCATAGAAGTGAAAGTGAACCGACAATGTACACCAAAGTTAATGAGCAAGGTAAGATTTTAATTGTATGCATGTATGTAGATGATTTAATATTTACTGGTGACTTTGGCATAGAATATTTTAAAGCAGTCATGGAAAGTGAATTTGAAATGTCTGATTTGGGGCTTATGAAATTTTTTTGTGAATTGAAGTCTAGTAGTCTGAAAGTGGTATATTTATATCACAGTTAATATGAAAGTGCAATTTTAAAAAGATTTAACATGTCTAATTGCAAGAAATCCCCAACACCAGTAATAACAGGTTTAAAATTGAGCAAGGATGATGATGGATCAACTATAGATCCTACATTGTTCAAAAAGTTGGTTGGCAGCATTATGTATTTAAAAACGACAAGACCAGACATCATGTATGGAGTAAGTCTGATCTCAAGATTCATGGAGTCACCAAATGACTCTCATTGGCAAGCAAGTAAAAGAATTCTGAGGTATGTAAGTGTCACAAAAGACATTGGCATTATGTATTTAGCCTCATAAAATTTTAAACTCATTGGATACACTGGCATTGACAATGGAGGCAGCATAGGTGACAGGAAGAGCACATCTAGATACACATTTCATTTTGGTACAGGTGTTGTTTCATAGGCTTCAAAGAAACAACCCATAGTAACTATGTCTTCAGCAAAAGCAAAGTATGTTGCAGCCATAAGCGTTGCATGTCCATTTTCAAGTTGTTTGGATGCAGAGAATTTTTGAAAGACCTATCACAGAACCAGCAAGAACCAACCACCATTTTCTGCGACAACAATTCAGCCATAGAAAAAACCATGTGTTCCATAAGAGAACCAAGAACATTGACACAAGGTTTCATTTCATAAGAGAGTTGGTGAATAACAAAGAAATTTTCTTAGAATTTTGCAGGTCCGAAGATCAACTTGCATACATCTTTACAAAACCATTGGCAAGGGATACATTTCACTATTTACATAGTTATCTTGGAATGACAAGTTTGGCACAGTGAACTCTGTCATGCACAGAGCAAGTCTAATCTCTAAAACATTTTGTGAAATTTTTCTTTAAGATCCCCATATGCTCATAATTAAGGGGGAGTGTTGGAAATATTAATTACTCATATATCCGTATCGGAGCTTAGCTTACCCTTCCAGAGTCTGTACTAGTTCAATCTAAGTTAGAAAGCCTCACAAGATTGAAGAGTCCATGATTCTGCAGTGTAAACTAGTCGAATTAAATTTATGAAGCTAAGTTGTTGGGTACATAGTTATTACAATCTTTAATGGTAAGTCAGTAGATTCATGGAGAAGCAAAATTCAGTTTTCCTAAAAATAGAAGAACAAGATTGTAAATTAAGTTAGACACAATAGAGAGAGCAATAGAGAGCTCATAGGGTTGCAAAGAATGAAGAGAGAATTGTGTTGAAGCTCAAGCTTCTATGTGTTTGAAGATGTTGAGAGATGAAGCTCTGTAAAAGGTTAAATATCCCTGTAAATTACAACTTTGCATTTACGACATATAGTTCTTTGTTATGTCCCGACAAGTTATATATATCAAATAGTTTATGGTTGAATACATGTTTATTAAGCCACACATTCTCTCCAAAATTGCTTAAGTAAATGTTGTTTACATTTACATATGGAGTGAAGATCAAAGAATCCAAAACTTTTCACCCAGTAAAAGTTCCAAGTTTTACGACAGAATGGTCGTCACAAGTCTTCTTCATGTTTGGTTATATGATTTTTTAATTATATCGAATTGTTGTTGTGTCGAGTTTTACTTTATGTTACCTGTCGATGAAAAATATTATTGATTTCATAAGTCTTCAGACTACAAAACTTCCTTTATGAAATTCAACTAAAAGTTGTTAATTCGAAGTAAACTTGTCGAGTAAGTCAGTAAACTGGTCGAAGTAAACATGACGGTTAAGCTCGATCGAAGTAAAATTTGTCGGTTAAGTTTTTTCAATGTAAAACCTGTCAGTTAAGTTCGATCGAAGTAAAACTTGTCGAAGTCAAATTGGTTGGTAAAACCGACAAGTCAGAACTTGTCGAGGTAAAAAGATTCGGGTCGAAAAGTCCGACCAAATTTAGTCCTTAAAAAAAACTTGCTGAAATATTTTGGTAGACTTGTCTAGTCGGAGTTAGACAAGTTTTACCCAACAAGTAAAAAGAAAAAGGAATTCGAAGTGAAAATTTTATAACTAAGCGGTAACTCAAGTTTAGTCGTCTCTGTTTTTGCTAACTCTGGTGTATTTCCACTAATATCTAGACCATATTGTTTATTTAGTTCATCTACAAACCATTTAAGGGAGATTCAATGGTTTCGTTGTTCAATAAATTTCAGTACTAATTTACCATAACACTAAATTAAGTCCATTTTATGCATCTCTCCACAATGTACATATTTGATCATAATACGATCAATTTTGATTATGTAGGAGTAGAGATCATACATACAACAAAATATTGAGCAGATGATTGATCCATCAATAATTGAAACATGTGATATGCAGGAAGCTTTGAGATGCATTCTTGTCTCCCTTTTATGTATGCAATACGACTCATCACATCGTCCATCGATGTATGAAGTGATGATGATGCTTTCTAGTCATTCTTCAATGTAAACGGAACCCATAATTCCTTCCACCTTTGTCGATTCTGACACTGAATCAACTAGTTGTGGTCATTATGCAATGTTATCAGAACCAATAATTCGTTCCACCTTTGTCGATTTTGACACTGAGTCAACAAGTTCTGGTTTGGATTGTCACATGTCAACCAATAATTCTGGTTTGGGGGATTTCCCTAGTCCGTCTAATTCCAATCCTCTCTAAGCCGTTGGTTAATTAACCAAGTACTTATCTTGTCCCTGGCTCTCACTTAAATATTTTTTTTAATATATATTATTTTTCAAAAATAGGTTTAAATGTTGATGGTAGGTAAATATACTTATTTTTTACTTGTATACATTATGTATGGTTTAGGTATAATTTTAAAAATATTTTATAATTATAATTAAATCTTAAAAGATAAGAATGACTTTCACTTTAATTTCAAAATATTTGTTTCAATATTCTTTAATTTTTTAAATCGTTATGGTTATGATGATTTAAGCATCTGGAAAACAAACTAAATAACTTTTTTCTTTTTAACCTTATATAAAAATATTATAATTAAATATATATTAAATTTTGACAAAAATTAAATATTTAAGTAATTTCTAAACTTTTAAAGTCTTCCACATTAATTTGAATATATTTATTTATTAGATAAATATTTTATTCATTTTTTCTTTATACTATATTTTTTAAAATATAAAAATTAATTTTAAATTAAATAATATAAAATCAATATTATATTAATGATAAATATTTATTTTATCAAAATATAAATAAACTGGACATAGTATTATAATGTTTTCAATCAAAATCACAACACTCAAAATAATTAAACTGTAAGGAGATGACTTTTTGGTGTCATTTTATTTTGAGCAAACCTAAATAATTGTTTAATTAATACTATCTATATTTAGTAACAAGAGCCACGAGGTGGCAATGTCTCCGCCATTGCTAATAATTATTGTTATAAGACAAAAATCAATATAAAGATGAGAGTTAAATCCAACTTCCAAGTCTTAGTACTTTGAGCGACTTGTTCGAGACTTCTGACTCTGAAAAATTATTTGTTCCTGCGAACTCCTACGAAGAGGATAAACACAGTATCATATACAGTTACCTAAACAAATATTGTGTAATTCGTCACATGCTAGCATCTAATGCTAGATAATACTTAGGCTTCCTTTTGTTGTTTTAAAGTTATGGGTTCTCTTCTACTACAATCTTTCTGCTTTCCAGAGGCAACAATACAATTTTTCTTCGATCCACATTCCTGAGCATTGACGCCATTTGTTTCATGTAATGGAGGATTATTGTGTTCAACCTCTTCGAAATGTTCCCGAGACTAGTCACAGAAGTTATGTTGTTGGTGTAACTCGACGGTGAAGTCGTATGAATAGTCCTCGATGTAGAATTCAATTAGCACAAAGTGGGCTTGGAAATTCACTCCAGCACAGAGCAAGAAAAGGTTTCTATGCCCACTCTAGCGTGGAAAAAGAAAATGTTTCTATGCGAGAGGCCACAGGTTCATATTCAAGAATATCATCAATTAGCAAGTTGTCAAGGTCGAATTCATTCTCAATCTCGACACCGCTGAGAGGGATGTTGAAGATTGAATACTAGTAAAAGGTATCTCGATATAAAAGGTTCTCAACATTGCTATGATTCTCAAAGCGGTTCAACTCTTCAAGAAGTTCAAGAAAAGAAAGGAAGGTCGACAAAGGAATCGGTTTTGCATCTAATTAACTAAATGACTAGTGATTGGCATAGAGAATAACCATAATACATACATTGAAATCCCCTGGTTCATAGACACGATGTTTTCCATATGGACTACCCCAGTATAGTTATATAGGTGATTCCCTGGTAGTTCCACCGACATAGACCACTGAATTAGCATAGCTTCTATATAAGCAGAGTCATTGATTGAATGAATGAGGCCTCCAAAGGATGAAATTGCATCCACAACCGACACCAACAATTGAAATAAATAATTGTATGCAGAGAATCCCCATTCCAAGCAAGGCAGTGCTATATAGTTTCCAAAGACTTAAAAAAACTTTGAGCCCTTACACTTTCCCTAAATTTAGATTTTTTCCAAATTAAACAACAAAGATTGGAAATTGAAATTCCTCCAATAAAGTTTTCCCTAATGGGCCCCTCTCATGATTCAATTGTATACGATCACTTTCTATATTAATTAAGCTTCTAGAACCCTAATCACCGGGGGTATTACTGGAGGGAAAACATGACCCATTGTCATTGCTTTCCCTTATAGCTCATGTGTATCCCATCGCATGAGGAACATATGTACTTGATCGATTTCTAATCCCACCTCAGAGTTTCTTCGTATTACTCCAGCTCAATGTTAGAGCTCAATTCTGTATTAGATTCAAGTGTTGGACAATTAGCTTAGATACACACGGAACTCGACCATGTAGGTTTTAAGTTCTATCCCTTACTTTTTATACCTAAAGAGGTTACTCCCTTTATATTTTAAAATTAGGATAAAATAGTGTTGCCCTTTTGCTAGCAGCCTAGAGCAAGAAGTGTCATGAGTCAAAATTTCTTCAATGACAATATTTTAGCACAAAATACCAACACATGGGAATAACATATTGCTTACCAATCTCTCCTCTATCTTAGCACAGAATGCCAACACATGGCAATGGCATATTGTTTACTGATCTCTCCTATATTTGTACTCTTAACTCCTTTCAAATTTAAGTACCAGTTAAGCCACACGTATCTAAATTGGTAGCTAAATAACATAAGTTTTTTTTTGAAATGGTAGCATGATGCGAAGCATATAAAGAATAATCATTAATTACAATGTATATGTGGTTTCCAATAAAGAGATGCTAGTAAACCATACATGGATCATTGCATAGTAAATAAGGAATGGTAAATTTATACCATATCAAACTCCATTGCTAAGTCCCAGACTCATTCATTCGTGATGCGTCCGAGACAGGATCCACTTAATGCCAAATCATTTCCATCACCCAGCTGAATGTCCAATGCAAAGGAGATTATATCAATAAAAAAAGACAATCCCAACCCCATGCAAAATTCCAGCTATTTTCCCTGGGGTAAGCAAGCTTTTCATAAAATTCACACATCTAACAAAGACAAAAAAAAAAAAACATAGTGTCCAACCTTCACATAGCCTACGTATGACTTCCAATGGCAGTGAAATTGCAGTGTGCAGCTCCTGACTCTAGCTAAGAAATGTATGGGTTCAGTACATTGCCAAAGAGATCCTACGGACTCCCTAAAGGCTACCAAATTGAGCGTGTCTTCAATAAATAATCATATAATGAGGAAAAACAAATTAGGAATTCCAACAATTGTATGATGGCATTTCTTGATTTCCAAACTCAAAATACATTCGAAGGTGGGAGAAAAGGTTGTTAGCATTCTTCAAGTTTCCAAGGGTAATGAAATGATTAAAGAGAACCCCATATTAAAGTTAAGGAAGAAAGATAGAAAGTCATTAATACCCACATGTAAAAAGCTATTGCATATCTAGTCATTGGGGATGATTTAATCTACATGTTAAATGCCTTTTGTTCGTTCCCTACCTCTTGCACTTACTGTAAAATATGTTTTTTTCATCTTGTTTTATTAATATAAATCTCATAAAAAAAAATTTACTCAACTTTAGCCAAGTCATGTTGTCATGTCTCTTCTTTATATCTAGCAAATATACCACTTTACTGAACTACCATAAAATGCTAAGGAAAACAATCATTATGTTGCCAAGCTGCTTCAAACCGATCACTTTCATTAAGCATATATTATCGCTTAAAACTGGAATCTTTTGATATCTGCAAAGCATGTTCATTAAATCAACTAATTTTATTACTAGTCAAAGTGGAAATGAAGTGTGTATGTGTCTCTGATATAGGGAAGTGCCATAGGAAATACCATGAGTTATAAAACCAAAAGGACCGAATTAGAATAATTTACAGTTAGACAACATAAATGTTGAGGACAATGCTGGTTCAAATCTCCTCTAATTCAAAGTTTAGTTATGGTTCGTTGCAATACAAACTCAATATCTGGGACAAATAAACATCATCAATGGACCTGTATAATAAAAAAAAATGTTGCACTGTCAAAATAGGACTTCAGTTATCATCTTATTATGACCCAAACATTATAGGCATTATACATGGCAGTGTCCTTGGAAAGCAAAATAAATAATTCGAACTCAGCTCTAATGTACATTTCATGATGCGCCACAGGGATGTCAACTAAAAGAAAATCCACAAGTGCCCCTTAGGCTGTTGAATAGCCTGGATTACAGTTTTTGATCAAGCAAATAACTACACTCATGATATCCTTTTTACAGATCCCCACAGAAGCAGTTTTTGATTTGCACTCGGATAGTGAAAAAAAAATAATAATCCAAAAACAACTTCTTATGTTTCTATGCAACGAATGAAATAAAATGTCTAGGGTTTTATCCAACAACCGTTCCAAACACAATCCTCATGTTATCTCTCTACCCTTTAAACTTAATAGATGTTTTGAACTAGTTAAATTAAAAACTAACTAACTTACTCTTGCCACATGAAATCATGGAGGAATTAGGTATCAACTTCAATCATGGCCAGATAAAATGGAAAAATTTTCATTCTCCATCCTTTTCGAGAGAATAAATGGATGAATCAATGCCATTAGTGTATTCATCCCCATTTCCACTATTTGAAGGAATAACTTCATGAGTTCCAGAATTGTTAGTACAACTTTTGTCTGGTGGTCTTTTATGTACATTGAGCCTGATTGGAAATGGTTCCTAAAAAGACCATATGCTAAGGAAAAAAAATATTCACATAATAAAGACATAAAATAGGCATGATTACAATACATGACTATTGAAATTATGTTGGATACAAATTTTCACTTGGCACATAAATAATTGGCTCACCTGATCGCCTACATTTGGACCCTCAGAATGAAAAATAATGGGTTGATATTGTTTGTCCTCGTTCATTAAGCTTGAATTCTGGAAGTGTGCAATGAGGGCAGCTTTACCCTCAATTCGAGCATATGCAAGAGAAGGTTGCATCACCGTAGTAGGAGATTTTCTTTTTCAAAATATGTTTTGATTTATCTATTAGATATCTGGATACAAACAAAAAATGTATGGAGCAAGTAAGCCACTAAAATGTGGTTACATATATCTAAATTTACTAAGTATTCGAAATCAGATTTCCTGGGTATTCAAAATAAAGTTGGCCTTCAACCACCAAAACAATACATAATCTATGAATAGCAGTTTGAAAAGTTAAAGCTCCAGCTGGAGTGCAAGCCAAATAAAAAATTACATAAAATTATATAGTATATTTTTATATCATTCTCTATGCACTGCAATTGTGATTATAATCAATATCAATAAGCTAGGGTTCACTTGGAAAGATGAAAATATATTTTGGCATGTCCTAATATCTGACACATTCTGCATGACAACAGGTAGGAAAAATAATAAAGACAAACCCAAGGATATAATTGCAAATTACATATCATCTGTATTTGACACTATTATGGACAATAAACCACAATAATGTAGGAAGCTGTAATGACAACAAATAAAGGATTCCTGGAAGAACAAAATAGATTAGAGTCTTTCCTTGAAATCAATATGTTAGGTAAATGGAATCTTACCTAACATATTCAATTCCCCATTTGTAAAATGGGAAAGCACTAATGACCAGATGCAGGGAATTGAAGAGCTCTAGTTTTTCTAAAATATTTGATGTATACCTACAAAGAAATACATTTGATTTCTTATTTGACTTGAAAATAAAATTCCAACAACAACATAAGAGACCTAAACAAGTGGTAAAAAAAATTCAGGTCTTTACATATTTAATCATCAACTCACTTGTTAGGAATGTTCTTGATCATAAGTGTTGTCGGAGTGTCTTCTCCACATAATATTCGATTGAGGTCAAGTTGATTTTGTTTCCTATTATCAACTTGATTGACATTGTTGTCAATTCTATGGCTCCTTCCATGTTCATATTCTTTGCTGTGGGGACATTGCTCTCAAGCTTGGAGAAGAAATATTAGGATCTACAACACGGTTGACACTCATCTAGCGAATCCAGTCCACTATTCAAATATTAATCTCTCCCTCTCTTTTTCTTGTGAGGAGGTGAACATTTATGAAAATAAATGCTATGAATAAAACATATAACAGACACAACAATAGAGAGTCTTGTTTGTATCAACGATAATTTTCCTTTGGGTTTCGAGAGTTAGAGACATGATAATGTTTCTATACTCTGGAACTTAACAGCTCGTTGAACCACATCCCTAGAATATGGAATCGAGATAATCTAGGATACATGCCAACAACCCGTAGAATCTATCTGACTGCATGCCAACAACCCTTCCACTCTACATCACTACAAAAGCATGCAAGCAACTAACAGTATGTAAGTGCTATTGCGAAGTGGGAAGAATGTTTGAGCAGTCATAATCTTGCATGCATTTAAATAATTGCTGACATCACTTCACCGTCGGGTCTTGGGGCACTGGATTCCAAGCCAATGTCACCTTGGCAAAACCAATGACAATTTAAAAAAAATCAATAATTAAAAAGAAATGGTAAATAAAAATTGCCTTGCACTATAGAGAAACTTTAGTTTAAGCTATTTTTTTTTCAAATCACTCGAGATTATTACACTTGAGTGTATCATATATATCCCCTAGCGGGGACATAATAAGAATAAGTCCTTTAACTATTAAATACAACTTAGGTGTTGTGGTTTGAATAGTAACTTTGGAAAAATGAAGGTGTAAATTGCAATTTCTACTCAATACAACTTAGGTTTTTGTGGTTTTAATAGTAACTTGGAAAAAATGAAGGTGTAGAATGCAATTTCTACTCAATACAACTTAGGTTTTTGTGGTTTCAATGCAACTTAGTTTTATGTTGCACTTGTTTAGGTACATGCTTATATTGATTTTTTAGCCTTTTAAAAATACTTTGAAAAAAAAACTAAATGATTTTTTCTTTTTTAACATGAAAATATTAAAATTAAATATATAAAAAAAATATTTTTGTGAATTAGGAGCCCGTATTCTTTTTTGAAGCCAACATTTCGGAGTACCAAATAATTGAGTCCATCATCAGGGACAAAACTTAGAACAACAGAAAGCAATGAAGGATGTCATTGATGTCATCAAAGACATTACGGATGCTAACACTGTACCATGTTGGTAAGAACTTGTTTAAAGTCCACTTATTTCTCCAATCATTGTAATAAATATGAGTAGATTCAGGGGGTGGCTATGGGTTCTACTTTTTCTTCTATTATTGCTAACATTTACATGGATCATTTCGAAATGAAAGCCATCAATTTGTTCCCTATTACCCTAGATGAATGGAAAAGGTAAGTCGATGATATTTTTGCTAAATGGCACCATGGTATTGAAAAGTTGCATGAGTTCCTTGCTCACCTTAATAGTTTATCACAACATATAAAATTCACTATTGAGATAGAAAAAGATGTCAGACTTCCCTTTCTAGATGTTCTTCTCACCAAGAAAGAGGATGGAGGCTCAGATACCATGTGTATAGAAAGGACACACACAGATAGATATCTTCATGAAAATTCTCATTATCACTCTGTTGGCCTGATTTTTTGACCTAGGCCAACAGGGAGATTATGCCCACACAATCAGCTTAAAGCAATGTCCGGTGTGTTTGGAATAGCAAAATCTCATAGGTTATGGTCCTACTACCAGCTGAATTTTTCTCTTAAGGAGAAACTAAAATTTAGTAAAAAGTCTTTCCTAATGTTATTTTTCTGTCTAACTAAACCCTAAACATTATTTTCCACTACCTAAAGTATCCTACAGTTGCTTTCTTAAGGAAAGTCTTCAGTTTTTCTTGGAGAGTTTTCTAAATATAAAGACTATTAAAATTATTCTAAAAATTACACAAATTTGATTTAACAACTGTTAAATGTAACAATACTAGAATAATAAATAACTAAACTATCCAAGTATCCTATCTCAGCTGAGAGCGATTTTAAATACTATATTAATTATTAATTAATATAATATGAACAGAAAGATAAAGTGTACGATCTAAATAGAAATATTTAAGCCATACACATCAAATCATTCTGTTGTAACATAACTTATCAGAGAAACTAAAAATAAACAATTACTTCAATTTTCTGAAGTGTCTAATTAATTAATAACTAATAACCAATATAGATATTTGAATAAGAGATAAGGTCCAGTATGAAACCACTACAAAATACAAATGATCTCTAACAGACATAAATGTATATCCTTATATCTAGAATTTATAGTAAAAATAGTAATAAATTCAGTCACAATGACATATTAATCCAAATATAATATTGGGCTGACAAAGTGAAAATTATAAATAAACACAAGCATAACAAAGTATACTGTATTAATATTAAAATAGGAGATCATATACTGAAATATAGAGTGTGTCCAAAACAATACCAGTCATGATATTAACTTGGATATTTCCAGTTACATCCCATATCCAAAGACCCAACTTCAGTAAGTAAATAAAACCAGCATCCAAATATATCTCAAGTATGTCTCTCTTCAGTCACTCCATCCCTATTTCACAAAAAATCCTAACTTATATAATACTATCAGTCTTTCGATTCCCCCTTTTCCCATCAATGCTACATGCCATATTATAGGATTCCTATAACTATCAAATAGAATCGAATCTCTTTTCATCAGACACCTGTCACTAGAAGATAGATAAAAAAAACGACTAGCTTGAACATTTGCTGGTTTAAAGGAACTGACAAATTCGTGGCTGTTGTTGAAATTCCAGTCTTCAATGAACAGCCACGTCTTCAAACTGAAATCCAACATATTAGAAACGTCCTGAAACTGTGGAGAAGAGCAATGACATATCCACTTGTTTTTAGACAAACAAAGGTATCTTATTAAAACCCAATTGAAACAGAAATAACAAAAGAAACTATAATTCATATATGTGTGCCTGTAAAATCTGCGATTTTACAGGCATGCACAACAAAGTTGTTTTACCTGTTGACAGAGAGGCAAATTATGTAACAGAAAATGGAAATAGTCATTAATCTCTACTTTGCAAATCAACCACCCTTCTGGCTTCGTCTAGCTTGGCTTTAAGCTTGATAATCATTAACTTTTGTTTTTCTACCTGTTCAAGGAGATGTTGATTTGTATCTATCATTGATTTTTTCGCCTTTTTATATTGGTTGTTTTTGAGATTCATTTCTTTCCACCTGCTAATCCAGTTCAACAACTCCTCCCTGAAAGTCTTATTTTCCTCCTCCATCAAAGCTGCATTAGATTGACATTGTTTAAGTTCATCTTTCAATTCTATAATCTTGGTCTCATATACCCTGTCCAAAACTTGTTCAAGAGTTTCTTCTTCATTTTCGTGACACGAATCAACTGCCTGAGGAGGATCAGGATTATCTATGTTTTGACCAGATGATTGAAGCCTGATAAAAGATGGTTCAGGATCCAAACTACAAGCGTCCCTACACGATGGAGAAACTTCTGCCTTGCCTGACTCTGTAATGTTTTTAACCAATTTTGCACTATTATCCTTTATAAGAGTGGGTTCATTTATGTGAGTAGTGTCAGGAACCGACAATGGAACGTCGTCCTCAATATGGACAATCGAAGGCTGAGTACCATGTTGATTAGCCATAGGAACAGAAATTGTAGGTACATTATTCATGCTTCTCATAACCCTCCTCGAAAACACAAGATTTTCTAATTCAAACCCTCCTCTATCGCAGCATACCTGTGTTAGATGATCTAGTTTATGCATAGACTCCTTGCCATGTTTCCGAGGATTATTTGGCTCGGCGATATTTTTACAATCAACAGCGTTAATATTTTTTCTTTCGGTTAACCTGTCCTCTGTTTTTGCAGTAGTACTACAACATTTATCAGATGAGGATCGGTTCAAAGCTACTTTAGAGAAACAGGGAACTACTTTCCCAACACCATCATTACTGATACCAGCATTTATGGGTAGATTGGCTTCCTCAAGCCCTTTACCCTTTGATTCAGTCTCAGGAACATTACTGACCTCGGGATTTACAATAGCCTTTCATTTCCTACGGGTCTTTGGGGAGGGGTTCGGCCAATATTGAGTCGGCCCCAATTGACATTCAGTTAAAAATTCATCTCACGATTTACCATTCAAAGACAGTTGATGCTGTATTATGATTTTGACTAAACCATGGTGAAATAGACTTCTATTAGGGTTGTCGAAACATTGAACCGAATGAGACATTTTTTTCAGACTTTTCCTTTAATAAAATGGTAAATTAAGCTTACAACCTTTTAATGCTAACAAGATTCGTAGGTGGTAATAGTGCAGGTGAGAAAAATGTCCATCGCATGACACATACCTAACCAAAATCTCGTAGAAGGCTTGCCATTCTGGCTTCAGGAATCTGACAGAAACCCCTATCTTCAGTTTTGCACTATCTGGCAATGGCAAGAGTAAGGACAGACACTTCTTTTTATTAACCTTACCACCTTTGAACCATCGCTCTCCAATTTGTGGGAGCTTTGTAGCCTTTGCGATATAATCTTCGTTAACAATGAACTTAAAACCCCCGATCTGTGCAACATTTTCTTTTAAATTCAAAGCAAACAGTTTGGTCACCTCTGCATTATGGCTTTCAAAACACCTAAAGAACTGCCCCCATCCAACCTTTTCAAATAGCAGGGAAACCTACTCATCTACTTCTATAAGCTCTGACCCTGAGATTTCAAAACGACTCAACAGAGCCATAGCTTCCTCAACACTATCCTGGTTTCGAAATGGAATGAATGGAGTTGTGAAGAGGGAGGGGATAGGTATCCAGGTGCATGACATGATGTGAAAAATCAAAACTTCACATGCTTCAAATCTGACAGATATGAGGGCTCTAAATTTGGCCATTTTAGCCGAGCTTAGCGATGATGAGTGCTATAGCCAACGTTCTGTTATGATACATGCATGACTAGCCACGACTAGCATTAAAACTTAACCAATTCAACATATCGGGGATCATTTGATTGATGGATCGTAAAGAAAGACATTGATTACACACAGTGGTCATGATGAACTCGTACATCGTTACGAAATGGAATGGTTATCAACATTAAATCATGTTGATACAATTCATCAATATATTCACAGCTGTCAATTAATCACAAGGTGTTAGCCAAATCTCCATGCCGACACAACGATCCAAGTAACAGGTGTTATTTATTTGACATATGGGTGATGTATCCTCGTAAACACTGTCAATTAATGGTCTCCTCTAGTTTTTTTCGTGAAAGGTCGTAGCGTTTATTGACAAGGCGATATAGTATCGAAACCATACACCCTAATGTTTTGCATGACAACTAACTAATGACCTGATTTAATATTTATGCCATGTATATACATAAAATTTCATAAATCTAGTTTTAAAACTTTCCAAAATCCCATTCATTAATATCCTAAATCGAACTTGATAGGATACTAAGCTATAAAACTATAACATATGAAGATTCCCAAATGATACTCATTTATTTACTAACTATATATATACAATTTTTTACAAAGTCATGGTAAGATATTACATATGAAATGTGAACGTTAGGTTTAATAAGAGTTTTAATTTAATAAGTCACCTTTAGTTCTAGGAGTTTAGATCTCATAATACCTCATCCATATCCAACTTCAAACAAATCCAAATTGTGTTTCGTTGATTCCCATTTAGCATACTATCCCTTTAAGTTTCTTAAATAATATATAATCAGATAAATTTAACTTAATGATAAAATTGATTATATAAAAATTTATGAAACTGACTTATGAAACTGACAGCTGCTAATTACCAAGTTTATGAAAATGTTTTCATCAACTTCTAATATGTCATTTTACTCTTCTCCAATTGAGAGTACCTTCAGAATCTGAAGGCACTCTTTTATAATTTTAAATAGGTAAATTATAAAAGAGAGTTGTTCTCCATTCATCCTAATGAGAAATGAAGGGGTTGTTGCTGACCACCAACAAATGGAGACAACCTAGGCGAACCAGTTATCTCTACTCATACAACTTATAAATGATATAAACGAAATCTTAAAACTTATTAAAAATAATCAAAAATTCTTTATCTAAACAAAAACCATTATTTTTATTCATATTCATAAGTATAACTCAAAAATATTCCATCTTTTGAAACAGAGATCTAGTTAGGGATAAAATTAAAAATATCTTGATCAAAACAAAGTACTTCATAGTAAAAATAACCTGTACCATCAGTATAGAGATCTATTAATCCGAAAATTTTCCAGAATCTGTTCCGTAAACATAATAATTTTCTTTTATTTGTTTTTCTTTTCTTTAAACAATAATTCTAACTGAAGACTACTATCTAGGTGTGGTGTCCCAATGTGGTAGTATCATTCACGAGGGCTGTCTGGAATAAGCAAGTCGGCTCGTGATGAGACCTCTTGTCTTTTAAATTTTTTAAATCAAAAGCCATCACTCTGGTGATCAGAAATGAAGTTATCCTAGGCAGCACTGATGATCATGATTAGGTTGGCTCGTGATGAGACCTCCTATTCTTCAATCAAAATTTATGTTTTCTTTTTTGCACTTTCAACTTTTAAATTTTATAAAATGAGAGATCATTACCCAGCATGGTGACCAAATGGTAATGTCAGTCATTAATATCACTAGAAAATGAATCAGCTGGCTCGTGATGAGACCCCTTATCTTTTGGTTTGTTAAACCAAAAGCCATTATTAGTTTCCTAATAATGTCATACTAGTGATATTTATAATTCTGATCAGACCGGCTTATTACTAAGACCTTCCATCTCTCATTTTAGCATTTTATTGACTGGAACAAATTCTAAAAAGTTTTCAGATTGTAAATACTTTTAGAAGACTGATGGCAGAGATTTGTAAGAGTTTTTCAAAAGTACAAGCTTCAAAAAAGACATTTAATAAGCTATCCCATCTTTTATAAAAATGAAAAAGGTGAGGAATAATCTAATACCTAAAAAATAAAATAATGATAGTTCTTTTATAGATTTAAGAAATTTTGATCATCCTGAACAAATTTTTAAAAGATTTCAGTCTAACGTCATAATTTTTCAGGCTCATGAGCAAACTGATTGATTTTTTACCAGAAGATTTATTTATTTACATTTATTTCTTCAGTTGTTAACTAAAGATTACTGACTAACTATATATAAAAATTTGACAGTCTGAAATATTTGACTAACAGAATTAAAACTGGCTGAAATAACAGAATGATGTTTGGAAATTACAATTTTTTTTATGAATTACTCATCATCCTTGATTCTATGTACTATAATTCAGTTTATATACAAAAATTATAAATTTATTTACAAACGGCAAGCAAATTATATACATTTTAAGACAGAAAATATTAACAGAAATATTTTTTCAGAATCATCCCATTCACTGGAAATGTTTCGGATTGACCCTCAAGTGTTTGCAATCGAAAGGTACTTGGACCTATTTTCTCAGTAATAACAAAGGGACCTAACCAAAGCTTCTGAAACTTAGTATGATCTCCCTTTTCCTCGTGAACTTTATCCCATTTTAAAACTAGGTCTCCCACCTTAAATTCTCGATTGGAACTGAAGGATTGATCAAACCAAGATTTCACAATTTGTTGATGTTTTGTAAAGTGTTGTTTTGACTTTTCTCTTTCTTCCTCAAGCTTTAGCAGAGTATTAATTCTCCTTTCCATTGCTGGACATTCTTCATCTTGAACAGATTGACCTAACTGTAATGAAGGTAAGAATAAGTTTGGTGGTAGAATAGCTTCAGTTCCATATACTAAGAAGAATGGTGAGTTCCCTATCACAACCTTAGGAGTTACTCTGTCTGCCCAAAGGGCATTGACCAATCCTGTATGCCAATCACGATGGTGAACTAAAATAGTTCTTTTGAGAATTTTCAATAATTTTTTTTTTGTTGATTCAGCTAGACCGTTTCCATGAGGATGATAGTTAGCTGAATACCTGATTCTTATTCCCTTCTCTAAAGCAAACTGAGTTAACTCAATTGATGAAAAATATGAAGCATTATCAAAGACGAGGGAATCTAGGATACCAAATCTTGTTATGATAAAGAATTCCAAAAATAATATAACCTGATTGGTATTTACAACCCTTAATGGTGCAGCTTCTGCCCAACGAGTAAAATAATCAGTTGCGGTTATTATGTATTTGTGTTGCTTAGAGGAGGGAGGATTTATTGGCCCTACTATATCAATACCCCATTGCTGAAAGGGTCTTTCAGCTGAAATAGGTTGTAAAGGAAAAGCAGGTTTTTTAACCCTTCCTGCAGCAAGTTGACATTCCTGGCATTTTCTGACAAAAGTATAGGAATCCCGAAACAAGGTAGGCCAATAATAACCAGCCCTAAGAATTTTGTGCGTAGTAGTTTCTCCACCAAAATGACCTCCTGCTGGTCCAGAATGTAACTCTTTCAGAATTACTTATGTTTCATCTTTATCTAGACATCGAAGGTATACTCCATCTGAATTTCTCCGAAAGAGGACATTATCAATTAATAAATAAGGAGCAAATTTCAATCTAAGTGCTCTTTTCTTTATTGGTTCTAGGTAATAAGGAACAACTCCTATTTCCAAAAGTATTCTTATGTCTATATACCAAAAGTCTTGAGGTGGAGGATAAAAATAAATTTCCATGGTAAGTAAAACTTCATCCATGACAATTTCAGCTTTATCATTAGGTAGATGAGCAGCTTCAGCAGCTAATTTACATAGTCCTTGACCTTTGACTATCGTTGAGGGTTTAATCTCTAAGTCATATTCTTGAAGAGCTGTCATCCAAGGTGCTCTTTTCTCACCTAAGTCCTTTTGTACTAACAAGTTTTTGACTGAGGAATAAGGGATGATTATTTTTGTTTTAGATTTCAATAAATATGGATGAAAATGTTTAACAGCTTTAAAAACAGCAAAAGCTTGTTTATCAACTGCATGATAATTAAGTTCAGCACCTTTAAAATTTGAACTCATGAAGGAGATTGGAACTTCGTTATTTTGCTGATTTAGTTGAGTTAAAACTGTTGCATATGAAATATCAGAAGCAAAAGTATACAGTATGAAATCTTTGTTAAAATCTGGGCTTAAAAGGCTAGGAGCTTATGATATGGCTTCTAAAATTTTCTGAAATGACTCTTTTTCAGTTTGTCCCCAATTAAAAATAACATCTTTCTTAATCATTTTCTGCAATGGACGGATGATTTCAGAGAAACTGGGAATGAATCTCCTAACAAAATTTATTTTTCTGAGAAATGATTGCATTGCTTTCTTGCTAGAAGGATAAGTTATCTTTGAAATGGCTTGGGTTCTTTCAGGATCAATCATGATTTCATGCTTTGAAACCATGCAACCTAATAAGATACCTTCTGAAATAGCAAATATTGTTTTTTTAGGATTTAAGGATATTCCAAACTTTCTACATCATTCAAATACTTTTCTAAGGTGATTAAGATGATCAGGTCGATGTTTAGAATATACAGTAACATCATCCAAATAGACAATGACTGAATGGTTAATTAAGCCTCTAAAAGCAATATCCATTGCTCTTTGAAAGGTTGCTCCAGCATTGATTAACCCAAAGGGCATCTTGCGGTAAGCATATGTTCCCCATGGATTTCTAAAAGCAGTTTTCAATTGATCATCTGGGGAAACTAATATTTGGTTGTATCATGAGAAACCATCAAGGAGAGACAGTATCTCGAACCCAAACACCTTTTGAAGAATTTGTTCCATGGGAGGAACTGGGTAATTATCCTTTTCAGAAGACTTATTCATATTTCTAAAATCTACACATAACCTAATATCCCCATTTTTCTTCCTAAATGGAACTAATTTTGCTACCCATTGAGTATGCCTGATAGGGAAAATAATCTTGGCGGCTAACAATTTATTTAGTTCCTTCTTAATTGTCGGTTCTAGTGACGGGTGAGTTAGCTTTTGTTGAAAAGGTTTTGAATCCTGTTTAATTGGAATTATGTGTTGCATAACTTGTTTGTTGAAGGTTTTCAGGACATCATATGTCCAAGAAAAGACATCCTTGAATTCCTTAAACAATTTTATAAATGCTATTTTTTCTACAGGGTTACAATCTACTCCTAGATTTATAGTTTGGGGATTTAGTTCTGTTCCTAAATTTATGGTTTCATACCTCATTTGAGAGCTATTAGTTTTACAATTAGGGCAGACTTAAATTTATCCTACAAATCAAAGAACTTTTCTAACCTTAGTACTGAATTAGGGATTGGTTTTACCTTTTTGAAAGCTTTTTCAACTGAACAAAAATCGTTTATTACCGAAAAATCCCGCAGATTTTCATCATGAGTTACTTCGTCTATTGCTGAATATTTAAAGGTATCCTCGTTCATTAGAAAATTCAGCACCTGCACATCACTGTCAAATACATGCCAATTAAAAATATTATATGGTATGGAAGGCCTAAAAATCAATTCAACAGAAAAGAAATCTGGTGTAATATTTTCTAACGGAATTAACTTTGATGCTACATTTGCTAACAAGTCTACTTCTTGATTTTGACTTCTAGGAACAGAAATTATGTTAAACGCATCAAATTGTGAGATAAGGTTCCATACCTCTCACTGATAACTCTGTAAATGTTCAGATAAACAGTGGATAGAGTTACGGACCTGTCTAATGATGATTTCGGAATCACCATATGCAATTAACTCTTTGATATTCAAATCAATTGCATTTTTCAACCCCTGCATTAAATCTTCATATTCCACAGTATTTTTTGTACAATTAAATTCCATCCTACAAGCTATACAAGTTTTATGTCCCTGAGGGTCCACCAGTAGGCAACCGACTCCTGCTCCTTCTTTGGATTTCGCACCATCAAAATATAAAGTCCAAATATAACTATTCACAACCACTTTGCTTTCTATAATATTTACAATATTCAGATTATCTACATCATTAATGGTTTCCTCGAATGAAGAGTTAGGAGAAACATATGTCACATTACTAATTTCAGATTGCTGCTTATTTTCAGAAAAGGCAGAATTTTCAGCTTTAAAATTACCAAATCCCAATTCATACATGTAATTCCCCATAATGCAATCTGAAAATAAAGCAGGTTCGCTAGGATCATGCAATTCTGTGACAATATGTTTCATATATCTTTCTCTATTTATCTTTATTTGATTTGACTTTCCGTTCTTAGGTAACCATAATGTTGACCAGTCCATGGCAAAGAATCCATTCAGTTTTTGACACCAATCCCTACTTAAAAATAGCCCATATGCATCTGAAATATTTGCAACAACAATATCTATAATTTGATAAACCGAAGGGTTACAGGCAATCCTGACTAAGACATCTTTCATTTCCCCTACAACCTGTACATTTGTCCTGTCCAATTGAGTTATTTGAGAATTAGATGGAACATATTTCCCATTCAATTTCTCGCATACTGATAAAGGCATCACATTAGAGGATGCTCCGAAATCTACCATGCAATTATGAACATTCCTATTGAAAATGTCAAAGGTAAGTAAGAATGGAGGTGTGGTTGATTTAGAATTCTTACCTATAAGCGAGGCTTTCTCAGCTGTTGCTTTCCCTTTTTCAGTTGCTGTTAAATCATTATTAGAACTGTTTGCAGCAACATTTTGTTTTGCATTAGGAATAATTGAACTCATTGTGGGATTTATAACATGACTATTAGGCATTGGGTAGATTTGAAGAAGGTCGTACATACTAATGTTTGCACGTGTCTTCTTTAAATCTTCAATTATATCATATTGTAAATCTAATTTTGGAGCATTTTGAATAGGTTGGGTAATTTTGGTTGATTGAGTCTGTTTGCCGGATTGAATTTGTTTATTAGGCTGTGCATTATTGTTGTCATGATTTGTATTAGAACTTGACGAAGCTCCAGGAGTGTTTGCGAATGCTCTACTACGAGTATTATAGGCATGTTGTCCTATAGGCGGACGTTTACTCTCATGTTCTTTCATAAGACTGTCCTAGAAATGACCGTTAACTTGTTGACGTTCTTCTAATTCTTCATCATTTTCTGATTCCTCTTCTTCTTCGTTTTCAGTTATTTCTTGACTAGAAGGAGTTTCAGACAAAGATAAAACAGCTCGAATTGTATTAAAAATCTCTTCATTTGCTGCTATGTCAGGTGGTGTATTTTTATTATTTGTATTCAGTTTTTGTCTAAACTGGTTTCTAAAATATCCCCTAGAAGGAGAAGCTTCAGAATTGGTTTTCTTTAACCCTACAACTTCATTGGTTAATGTTCAAATAGCATTTTGCAGTTGTTCTATATCAAATGATTTGTCTTTGTCTGAATTGATTTTTTTCGTCTTCCTACGAGAAAAAGTATCAGATTTCCCACTTCTATCTGGTTCATAGGACATAGAATCCTTCTCAACTTTAATGGCTTCCTCAAAAGTTTCTACTAATGTTATTTTCCCAGCTCTCTTAACGAACATCCTAGAATATTTTGGTAAAGATGGCGTATAATTTTCAATAATTATATCCTCGGGGGGTTGAGAAGCAATTGGAATTTTGTTCTTTAATGTCAGAAACCTTTGATTGAAATCTTTGATTCTTTCTTTAGGTTCCATTTTGATCCTAGATAACTCTAGGGCTAAGAGGGTAGGTGTTTTATCTTCCCCAAATTTGTCTAAAAAGGCTTTATTAAATTCACCCAAGTTTGTGATTGATCCCTGTACTAACGAAAAATACCAAGTAGAAGCTCTTCCTTCGAAAGTTAGAGGAAACAATCGACAAACTACATCTTCATGTTGAACGTTCAAGGTTTGAACAGCCAACATGAATTTGTCAACATGCACCTCTGCAGGTTCTTTGTCATCTGGGTTAAACTTAGGGAGGAGTTTATTTGAGTGTTTAGTCAAAGGATGCTGTATACCAGGGACAACTACAGTAGCTGTTCTTAGCCAAGGGAGTTGAGGATTAGGTGGATTAGGTGGAGGATTGCCTCCTCCTCCTACATGTACGTTTCTTGCCATTGGACTTCTTTCAGAACTTGAGGAACTTCCTGAATTGGATGGTCTTGGACTATCAGGTGGTGATTCAGGAGGAGAAGGTGGCTGACCAAAATCGCCTTCTATAGTTAGTCTTCTAGCAGTGCTTGTTTGAGTAGTCTTCCTTTGATGACTTTCAATCTGATGATGGGGAGTATTATCAATTACTTCCAAATTCTGAGTGACTATGGTCAATTGAGGATTATGTCGCTATTGTCTAGGTAGACCATAATCTATTGGAGATACACCAAGTTGATTAGCATATGCCCTTGTAAGAATATGCCGTGATTCTTCTAACATTTGAGTGCTTTGCTCACGAGTAAATGGAGAGGTGACAGGATCACGTTCGAGGATACTCCTAACAGTTTCTATAAACGGTGATCTACTGACTTCTGGAGGATGTTGACTGGTTGAAATTTGTTCATTAGTTTCACCTGCCATTAATCATTAATAGGCCCTCCTTCTAGCGCCATTTGTTGGCATGATTTTCTGACCTAGGCCAACAAGGATATTATGCCCACACAATCAGCTTAAAGCAGCGTTCAGTGTGTTTGGAATAGCAAAATCTTGCAGGTTATGGTCGTGCTACCAGCTGAATTTTTCTCTTAAGGAGAAACTAAAATTCAGCAAAAAGTATTTCCTAATGCTATTTTTCTGTCTAACTAAACCCTAAACATTATTTTCCACTACCTAAAGTATCCTACAGTTGCTTTCTTAAGGAAAGTCTTCAGTTTTTCTTGGATAGTTTTCTAAATATAAAGACTATTAAAATTATTCTAAAAATTACACAAATTTGATTTAACAACTGTTAAATGTAACAATACTAGAATAATAAATAACTAAACTATCTAACTATCCTATCTCAGCTGAGAGCGATTTTAAATACTATATTAATTATTAATTAATATAAGATGAACAGAAAGATAAAGTGTACAATCTAAATAGAAATATTTAAGCCATACACATCAAATCATTCTGCTATAACATAACTTATCAGAGAAACTGAAAATAAACAATTACTTCAATTTTCTGAAGTGTCTAATTAATTAATAACTAATAACCAATATAGATATTTGAATAAGAGATAAGGTCCAGTATGAAACCACTGCAAAATACAAATAATCTCTAACAGACATAAATGTATATCCTTATATCTAGAATTTATAGTAAAAATACTAATAAATTCAGTCACAATGACATATTAATTCAAATATAATATTGGGTTGACAAAGTGAAAATTATAAATAAACACAAGCATAACAAAGTATACTGTATTAATATTAAAATAGGAGATCATAAACTGAAATATAGAGTGTGTCCAAAACAATACCAGTCATGATATTAACTTGGAGATTTCCAGTTACATCCCATATCCAAAGATCCAACTTCAATAAGGAAATAAAACCAGCATCAAAATATATCTCAAGTATGTCTCTCTTCAGTCACTCCATCCCTATTTCACAAAAATTCCTAACTTATATAATACTATCAGTCTTTCGATTCCCCCTTTTCCCATCAATGCTACATGCCATATTATAGGATTCCTATAACTATCAAAGAGAATCGAATCTCTTTTCATCAGACACCTGTCACTAGAAGATAGATAAAAAAAACGACTAGCCTGAACATTTGTTGGTTTAAAAGAATTGGCAAATTCGTGGCTGTTGTTGAAATTCCAGTCTTCAATGAATAGCCACGTCTTCAAACTGAAATCCAACATATTAGAAACGTCCTGAAACTGTGGAGAAGAGCAATGACATATCCACCTGTTTTTAGACAAACAAAGGTATCTTATTAAAACCCAATTGAAACAGAAATAACAAAAGAAACTATAATTCATATATGTGTGCCTGTAAAATCTGCAATTTTACAGGCATGCACAACAAAGTTGTTTTACCTGTTGACAGAGAGGCAAATTATGAAACCAAAAATGGAAATAGTCATTAAGCTCTACTTTGCAAATCAACCACCCTTCTGGCTTCGACTATCTTGGCTTTAAGCTTGATAATCATTAACTTTTGTTTTTCTACTTGTTCAAGGAGATGTTGATTTGTACCTATCATTGATTTTTCTCCTTTTTATATTGGTTCTTTTTGAGATTCATTTCTTTCCACCTGCTAATCCAGTTCAACAACTCCTCCCCGAAAGTCTTATTTTCCTCCTCCATCAAAGCTGCATTAGATTGACATTGTTTAAGTTCATCTTTCAATTCTATAATCTTGGTCTCGTATACCCTGTCCAAAACTTGTTGAAGAGTTTCTTCTTCGATTTCGTGACATGAATTAGCTGCTTGAGGAGGATCAGGATTATCTATGTTTCGACCAGATGATTGAAGACTGATAAAAGATGGTTCGAGATTCGAACTACAGGCGTCCCTACACAATGGAGCAACTTCTGCCTTACCTGACTCTGTAATGTTTTTAACCAATTTTGCACTATTATCCTTTATAAGAGTGGGTTCATTTATGTGAGTAGTGTCAGGAACCGACAATGGAACGTCATCCTCAATATGGACAATCGAAGGTTGAGTACCCTATTGGTTAGCCATAGGAACAAAAATTGTAGGTACATTGTTCATGCTTATAGTAACCCTCCTCGAAAACACAAGATTTTCTGATTCAAACCCTCCTCTATCGCAGCATACCTGTGCTAGATGATCTATTTTATGCATAGACTCCTTGCCATGTTTACGAGGATTATTTGTCTCTATGAGATTTTTACAATCAACAACATTAATATTTTTTCTTTCGGTTAACCTGTACTCTGTTTTTGCAGGAGTACTACAACATTTATCAGATGGGGATCGGTTCAAAGCTGCTTCAAAGCAACAAGGAACTACTTTCCCAACACCATCATTACTGATACCATCATTTATGGGTAGATTGGCTTCCTCAAGCCCTTTACCCTCTGATTCAGTCTTAGGAACATTACTGACCTCGGGCTTTACAGTAGCCTTTCGTTTCCTACGGGTTTGGGGAGGGGTTCGACCAATATTGAGTCGGCCCCAATTGACATTCAGTTAAAAATTCATCTCATGATTTACCATTCAAAGACAGTTGATGATGTATTATGATTTTGACTAAACCATGGTGAAATAGACTTCTATCAGGGTTGTCGAAACATTGAACCGAATGAGACATTTTTTCAGACTTTGCCATAAATAAAATTGTAAATTAATCTTACAACCTTTTAATGCTAACAGGAGTCGTAGGTGGTAATATTGTAGGTGAGAAAAATGTCCATCACATGACACGTACCTGACCAAAATCTCGTAGAAGGCTCGCCATTCTGGCTTCAGGAATCTGACAGAAACCCCTATCTTCAGTTTTGCACTATCTAGCAATGGCAATAGTAAGGACAGACACTTCTTTTTATTAACCTTACCACCTTTGAACCATCGCTCTCCAATTTGTGGGAGCTTTTTAGCCTCTGTGATTTTGTCTTCGTTAACGATGAACTTAAAACCCCTGATCTGTGCAACGTTTTCTTTTAAATTCAAAGCAAACAGTTTGGTCACCTCTATGTTATGGCCGTCAAAACACCTAAAGAACTGCCCCCATCCAACCTTTTCAAATAGCAGGGCAACCTTCTCATCTGCTTCTATAAGCTCTGACCCTGAGATTTCAAAACAACTCAGTGAAGCCATAGCTTCCTCAACACTATCCTGGTTTCAAAATGGAATGAATGGAGTTGTGAAGAGGGAGGGGATAGGTATCCAGGTGCATGACATGATGTGAAATATCAAAACTTCACATGCTTCAAATCTAACAGATATGAGGGCTCTAAATTTGGCCATTTTAACCGAACTTAGCGATGATGAGTGCTATAGCCAATGTTTTGTTATGATACATGCATGACTAGCCACAACTTGCAGTAAAACTTAACCAATTCAACATATCAGGGATCGTTTGATTGATGTATCGTAAAGCAAGACATTGATTACACATAGTGGTCATGATGAACTCGTACATCGTTACGAAATGGAATGGTTATCAACATTAAATCCTGTTGATACGATTCATCAATATATTCACAGCTGTCAGTTAATCACAAGGAATTAGCAAAATCTCCATGCCAACGCAGCGATCCAAGTAACAGGTGTTATTTATTTGACATGTGGGTGATGTATCCTCGTAAACACTGTCAATTAATGGTCTCCTCCAGTTTTTTTCGTGAAAGGTGGTAGCGTTTATTGACAAGGTGTTGAGGCCTAGAAATTCGCAGGCGGCAACAGTAAGGGATTCTCCCCAATCAACGTTCCCAACTAGCCCGTTGACTGTTTGGTATAAGGAATCTATCCGGTTTACGGTTCGGCTACCGTAGGTCAAGTAACAAAACAAAGGCTTTACCGGTTGTGGGCCGGTCCACCGACTTTTTTTATTTTGACTTAAGAAATGAAATGCAAGTGCCTAGCTAAGTGCAGGGTGATCAGAATGCAGGGGGCAGTCACAAAGTGATGCGCAGGTTCTTACCTCTCGTCTTAGACCCACAGGAAACCGAAATCACACACGATAAGAAACAAACTAACTATCTGTCTATCTATCCCTAGGGAGCAAGGTTATCATTTTAGATGAGTAATACATTTCGCGCATGCAATATAAAGAGTTACAGTTAGCTGATACTTCTTTCAAACACATGCACAATTATAGATATTTAAACAACCAGATAGCCAATTGCTGTATGAAAACCTCTATTACTCACAGTGGAAAATATCATAAAGATACCGAAGAACATTCAACAAGAACATAGGTTCAGGAAATTAAACATTCTCATAGTAAATGAAACACCACTGAAAACGAAATAGTTCCTCTTCAGCATTATTCATTGAGCTGCATTGATACATTCCATTTTACTCTCTCCAGCAAGGTAAAATTGCAATTTTCTATGCAAAATGAAGTAGTTCCTCTTACAAGCAAACGTTTACAAAATTTTCTAGGGGAAAAAGCCCTTTCTCATTCCTCCCTTTCCTTATTTAAACTACCCTTACAGAGTGCTTCGTCTTCCCCCCACCCAAACGCATGGTGCTCCAGCTTCTCGAACGTTTCACATTCTGATCTTTTGTCCATATGCAATCATGAAACACTTGGTAACTGATCCGTTTCTGGGATCACGCTTTTACAACTCCGGATTTCGTCTTCCATTCGCCTGGTTTCAGTCATACTCTCGCCGAACGGGTCCGCTTTTCCTCATCTCGATAGATCGACTGATTTCCTGAAACAACTTGCAGCCAATCAACAAGTATCATTTGTTGGAGAGGCGTTACAAAACAAACATCAAGTTCTAACGATTGCACAACTATTCCTCAAGGAAAAAGCCTGATGCATCCCTAGTTCTGAAACGACTGAGCTTTGGGCGAGAGAATAATAAGTTGGCGGTTGAAAGGCTTCTATGTCGGATGTGAGAGGACTTTAAGAGCTGCAACGGTGTAAGAGCTATAAGACTCGAGTAGGCGAAACGATGGCTCAAGGCTTTAAGACGGACGTCGGACGGCTCTCAGCTTCGGAGGCTAGCAGGTTTCAAAGCTGCAACGACAGAGGAGGAGAGTTATAGGACACGCAACGCGAGTGGGAAGACTTATTCGAACGTCGAAAGACATTCAGATCGGAAGTGGGAAGGATTTCCCAGCTGCAACGGCGGACGAGTCCAGGCTGCGGGCAAGCAGTCGCAGGCTAACGCGGATCGGGCGTCGGCTGGATTCCGAGATCGGACGAATGAAAGCTCCTGGAGCCGCAACGGCAGAGGGGATGAAACTTTGAGGCCTCCGATCCAACAGCAAAAAGAGGCCCAATCACAAGAAAACAAGTATTCAAACAGTTTTTTAAGGATCAGGCACAGCTAGGTTCACTTTTTCTTCGAAAAAGGCAACCCTGAAGAACAAAGATTCTCTTTTCTTCAACCAGTAAACCAGACACCCACGACTCAAACCGAAACTAATCAAGGCATAAATAAACCAGCAGACATCCATATTCAAAGTAAAGGAAAAGAAGATACCCGAGAGGCTCAAGCAATTAACGATCAAACCAAGCAAAAAATGAAGAGGAGGGGCCCAGAATTTTAAATGAAAATAAATTTGGGGAGATAAGTTGCAGGAGCAACAACTGGCGATTTCCTGGTGAACCTAGATCTCTGGGTGACTTTTCTTTGAGTGGCAGACTGCTTCACAACCAAAATGCATCAAATGAAAACTTCCAACTATCCGGATTTCTCGAATGACCGAAGTGCGTACCTTAATCATTGATGCTAGTCCAATTTGGGGAAAGTGGAAACCGAAACCTTCAAGTCCAGATAACTCTGTTGGGGCCAGAGGATGAATTTCATTATTACCTCTGTCTTTAGGTAGCTAGCAGCATGGACACCACAGGATTGCAGCAAATAGTAAACAGTAGTATTCGTTTGTCCCTCATTCCCATGCCATTGTAACACTTTTGTGCTTTTGGACTTTTGTCCTTCTCAATTGAGTCTTTTTGAGCACCTTTCTTACTGAATTTTAATTCAGGATCCTCTATCCCATAGTGTCCTTTTGTGTGAGTGGCGTGCTTCAAGCTTCAACCCACGGACGGAGAGGATCTTTTGGAAATTTGGTACTTGTGATTCAGCACCGCTCTGATTTATGATGCTTTTATAGAAGTTTGGACTCTTTATTCGCCTTTTGGCATGGGATCATTTATATTTAATACACTGTTCACCTTGCTTCCTTCCATGGGTCCTTTTCTATCGCTCCTTTAAAAATTTTAAATGTGACGTGGATGAAGCCCCAACATAGTACTCCAGACTCTTCGAATCCGGTTTAATTCACAGGGGTTAAGTAGGACTTCAATGCACACAACATTTTATTCGAGAAAACTGTCAGGCTGGAAGAATTCTTTTAGCAACACACAGGCTGATACTCAACGCTTTTTTCTATTCCCAAAAGACCTTACTTTGCTCCGGACAACTGCAAGTTTGTTCCCCTTATTGCAAATCAAAACTTAAAATTAAACAAAAAGAAAAGATGACTCAAAAACAAACGGGAAGCTTATTTATGTACAAAACAGAAAAACTCCAAGAAAACTTCAAGAAAAGTAAGGCTTGAGAACCAAACCATTAACTGGCAAGTTCTCCTCCCATCCCTGTAAATCTTGTAGCTTGTAAGTAGCAGGGCCAAGTTTTGTTGTGATTTGAAACGGGCCTACCCACAACTGCTGGAACTTAGTATGCTTTCCCTTCTCATCATGGGGGTGATCCCACTTAAGAACTAAGTCTCCCACTTCCAAGTCTTTTTTCCCAGCTTTATGTTTGTCAAACCATCTTTTTACTACCTCCTACTGCTGTTTGAAACGTTCTCTAGCCTTGGATCTGGCCCCTTCTGCCTTCAGGAGGTTATATATTCTTATTTGGAGAACCTCATCATCCGACCCCCTAGATTCTTGGGCTAGTATAGAGGATGGTAGCATGATGTTGGGGGGTAGGATGGCTTCCTTACCGTACACAAGGGTATAAGGTGACACTCCTATTGCAGACTTGGGGGTGACTCTGTCAGCCCACAGGGCATTGGGTAAGGCTGAGTGCCAACTTCCCTGGTTTTCTATGACAGTCTTCTTTAGGATTCTAATGAGGTTTTTATTGGAGGATTCAGCTAGGCCATTTCCTTGCGGATAGTAGTTAGCAGAATAATGTAATTTTATCCCTTTCTCATGAGCAAATGTAGTCAATTTAATGGATGAAAAGTATTTAGCATTATCAAAAACTAACGAACTTGGAACCCCAAACCTGGTCATGATATGATCTTGTAGGAAGCTGATGACTTCGTCTTCGTTTATCTTTCACAGTGGGATAGCTTCGACCCAGCGAGTGAAATAATCAGTTGCAGTAAGAATATACTTGTGCAGCAGGGAAGAATTTGGTTTTATTTCTCCAATGATGTCTATTCCCCATTGTTTGAAAGGCTCCGTGATCATTACAGGCTTTAGAGGTGCTGCTGCTCTAGGTTGTCTTCCACCACATCTTTGGCAAGTATCACATTTTCTGACATGTGCATGTGCATCCCTGAAGAGTGTTGGCCAGTAGTAACTGGCTCTGAGAACCTTGTGGGCTGTAGTGTCCACTGAATAATGTCTCCCAGCCGGACCATCGTGCAATTCAGACATTACTTTCTCAGCATCTTCTTTCTCCAAGCATCTCAGGAGGACTCCATCGTAGTTTTTTCTGAACAATACGCCTTCTACGATTTAATAGGAAGCTGATTTCAGACGCAGAGCTCTTCTTTGTTTGGAACTCCAATGTTCCGGCAACACCCCTGACTGCAAGTAATGCACAAGGTCTCTATACCAAGACTCTGGAGCTGTGAATAAAGGACAAACATCCATTACATGCCACTCAGCTTCATCTTCCCATGCTTGTTCTTCGTTGTTTTTCTTTCCAGTCATCAATTTGCATAACCCTTGACCTTTCACTATAGTGGCTGGCTTGGACTCAAGATCGTATTCTTGCAGGGCTGTTACCCAGTTGCCCCTTCTTTCTCCTAATTCCTTTTGAATGAGAAGGGATCTTACAGCTGGGTAAGGGACTATTACCTTGGTTCGATTTTTGAGTATATAAGGCCTGAATTGCTTTACTGCCTTAAATATTGCGTATGCTTGCTTATCGATGGCTGGGTAGTTTAATTCAGCACCTTGTAGCCCAGTGCTCATAAAATAAATTGGGAATTCATCACCCCCATCTTCCTTTTGCGTAAGCACGGCTGCCAATGAATCATCAGACGCAAATGTATACATAATAAAGTCCTTGTCAAAGTCTGGACTCTTCTGAGAGGGTGCATGTGCAACGACAGTCTTGATTTTACTGAAAGCATTCTTTTCTGTTTCAGTCCACTTAAATTGTGGATTTTGCTTGACCATCTGCTGCAGTGGCTTAACAGTCTGGGAAAAATCAGGCATGAACCTTCGTATGAAATTTATTGTTCCCAAGAAGGATTGCATTCCTTTTTTATTATGGGACATGGGGATTTGTTCAATGGCCTTAATTCTTTCTGGGTCTATAGATATACCTCTCTTTGAAACTATATGCCCCAGTAACTTGCCTTCTGTGACCGCGAATACGCACTTTTTAGGATTGAGGGAAATACCATATTTTCGGCAGCGTTCGAAAATTTGCTTTAGGTGGAACGCGTGCTCTCCTCTTTTCTTCAAAAAAATTGTGATGTCATCAAGGTAGACCACCACACTTCGTCCAATCAATCCGCGGAAAGCTATATCCATAGCTCTTTGAAATGTCGCTCTGGCATTAATCAGTCCAAAAGGCATTCTTCTATAGGCGAAAGTTCCCCATTTAGTTCTGAACGTTGTCTTCAATCTATCTTCCTCGGCTACTAACACTTGGTTGTATCCAGAGAAACCATCTAATAATGAAAACATTTTAGAACCAGAAACCATCTGTAGCAATTGCTCCATGGGAGGTACCGGATAGTTGTCTTTATCTGAGGTGCGGTTTAAGTTTCTGAAGTCCATGCACAGTCTGATTTCTCCTGACTTTTTTCTAACCGGCACCAGATTTGACACCCACTCGGAGTGCCTGACTTTAAAAATAATCCTAGCGTCCAGCAATTTTTTCACCTCGCTTTGAATTAGTGGCTCCAACTTGGGGTGCATTTTCCTTAACGGCTGCTGATATGGCTTGACGCCTGCTTTAATAGGGATGATATCCTTGATAATGCTGGTGTCGTAGGTCTTCAAATCTGCGTACGTCCATGCAAAGACATCTTTGTATTGTTTAAACAAATTTAGGAACTTGTCTCTTTCTGCTGGTAAACAGCATTTGCCGAGGTTCACGAACTTGGGATCCATTTCAGTCCTTAGGTTTATTAGCTCGAACTGTAGAGTTGAGCTATGTGTCTTCAGATTAGCAGGTCTTCTAAACTTTTCATTCAAGTCAAACATCTTCTCTAACGTTCTGACCCCTTTGGGAATGAAATTTTCATATTTCATTTCAGCTTGATGTTCCTCATCGTCGATAATGGCCCCTTTAAAGACTTCATCATTTGTTAAGCACTCGATTATTTACTGATCATCGTCAAATGCTCGCAAGTTGGTGATCATGTCGGGTACTGATGGCCTGAAAAGTAATTCAATAGAGCATTTGTTATTAGTGGGAACCAGCCTGGTGGCTGATGTAGCTAGAAGATCAGCGGCTGCATTTTTTATTCTTGGGATTGAAATGATGTTAAATGCATGAAAAGATTTAAGCAAATCCCATACCTCGCTTTGGTAATATTTCAAGTGAGGGGAAACACAATGTATTTGATTTCTTATTTGTTTCACAACAATTTCTGACTCCGCAAAAACTTTTAAATTACTAACCTTTAGCTCAATATATTTATTGAGTCCCTGCAGCAGTGCTTCATACTCAGCCGTATTGTTAGTACATTCAAACTCTAATCTACAAGACAGGAAGTGTTTATTTTTTTGTGGATCAATAAGGACGCAGCCGGCCCCTGACCCTTCTAATGTTTTTGAGCCATCAAAGTATAAAGTCCAAAAAACATTATCTACTGAAAATGAATCTACACCTACTGCTAAATATACAATTTTACAGTCAATCTCATCAGCCTGAGAAAAATGAAGGAGATCAGGATGTGCGTCAGATGTATCGCTAGCCTCTTCCGCTTGATAATTCCCTGGTTCTAGTTCAAGAAAGTAGTTTCCCAATACAGATTCAACTGGCACATTCTTCTCATCCAATTGAGTGACATTGTACTTCATGTGAGGTTCTCTCAAAACCTTAATATGATTGGGACTCCCTTTGTACGACAACCAAAGATGTGACCAATCTGAGGCGAAATACCCATTTAATTTCGCTGACCAATCTCTGCTCAAGACCAGGCCGTAGGCATCTGGTATATCAGCCACTACGATGTTAATAACTTGGCATTCTCTGTTATCGGATGCCAGGCGGATTAGGACGTCTTCCATCTCACCAACTACCTTGACGTCTGTCCTATCCAATTGCACCACCCTCCATGTGGTTGGCTTAGGTTGCCCATTTATTTTCTTACATACTGATATGGGCATGACATTAATTGATGCCCCTGAGTCTACTAGACAATTGTGCACGTTATGATTAAAAACTTCAAACGTCAAGAGGAAAGGCAGATGTTTAGTTTTAGACTTACCTCCAGTGCTAGCTTCTCCAATTTCTTCTTCATCTCGAGGTTGATTGTCAACGGGCAGCTTCTCTTCAGATGTTTCAAGTGCTTTCAACAACTTTTCTTTCTGCTGAGGTACTTTGCACATTTCAAACAGCGGGACGTTTGCCTTTATCTTTTTTAAATCCTCAACAATGTCATATTTAATTTGTTGTCTAGTGGACTGAGATTTATCAGTACTCACATTCTCTTCATTTGGCTTAGGTAACGTTCTGTTCTGTTTAGGATCTTGGCTGGTAATAGTGAATTCTGGAATCTGATCAGCCAAGGATTTGTCTTGAAACTTCTTCCTGACATTTCTTTGCAGCCTTTTGATCTTCGGGAATAAAAGGCTATCATCACTAACCCTCCCTTTGCTTCTAGTTGTCACGTTAGCCTCTCTGACATCCTTGCGTCCTTGAGTATTTTCCTCTTCCGCATCGAGCAAGGAGACAGAACTCCATAATGCCATAGTCTCTTCTTCCTGTTCTTTTGTAGAAGTGGAAGCAACACTTTCTTTCTTTTCATCATCATCTTCCTCCGTTAATCTTGAATCCAACATCTAATTCATGACCAATGTCATTGAATTTATCCATTGCGGACAGTTCTTTTCGGAATGAGGTTGTTGATGAAAGGTACAGAAGTTTTCCATCCCTATCTCTGTCAAATTCATGGATGCATTCTTTTGAGGAGGAGGTTGGGACTGATTGCTGTCCTCCCTTTTCTTATAATATGGCCTGTAGAACTTTTGTGCTTCTTTTTCTTTCTCTAAGTCTATGATCTTGTTAGACAGCTTTTGCATCATTTTGGCCATACCTTCATAATCTGGTGCTTTCTCCTCTTTGGGCTTAGTAAACAGTAAGGTTTTCTTTTTTCCCCTGACTGTTCAGGATAATCTTCAATGCTCTCCCTTTCTGCTTCCACCACTTCTGCCTCTTCATAAGTCTCTATCAAAGTAGGCTTGGCCCTACCTTTTGCAAACATGGCTAAGTCAGGACCCAAAGATGATGTATAATACTTAATTAGGACCTTTTCTGAAGGTTTGTCTGCATCAGAGAAATTTTTTAGATATGCTGTAAACCTTTGTGTGAAACTGTGCACTTCTTCCTTTTTTCTTTTTTCAAAGCACATAGTCCTTTCATAAGGGCAGTGTGAGTTTTTTGGACTGCATACTTACTTCTGAACATTCTTTCGAAGGTATCCCAGTCTGAGATAGAGTTAGCGGGTAATCCAAAATACTAAGAGGCTGCAGCTCCTTTGAGGGTATGTGGGAACAGTCTACAAACCACATCTTCATGCTCCGCCGCCTTTAGTCCTTCTATAGCCAAATAAAAACTCTGCAAATGGTCATCTACCAATATCTTCTCATTTGGATCAAATTTAGGCAATAAATTTTCAAAGGCTTGAGGTAGGTCATGCAAAGGCGGGGTCAGATTCAGAGGTGATCTGGCTTTCCATGCAGGTGGAGGGTTTGGAGGATTAGGTGGCTGGTTGGTGTTAACTCCTGCCATAAGTTGAGGTGGAGAGTGCGGAGGTGAACCAACAGGGGTGTGAACAGGAGAAATGTAAGGGGTCTCTGGGCCTACTTGATTCAAAGGTAGCTCAACTTCTTGCAAGATAGTCTCTACAAGTTCTTCCCAGTCTCCAACCAACACCGAATCTTCTACTATAGGACAGTCTTTCTTCTTGTATTCTCTTCTAGGCAACTCGTGGATGATTGGCAATCCCCCAATCTTCTTTACGTATGCCCTGGTGTGTCTTCTCAGATCGTTAACAATCTCGTTGCGAACAGGATATAGATATTCTCTTTTTTCTTCTTCCAGAATTGGATTGCGTGGTACACTACTTTCAGAACTGTAACCAGTGTAATAATCTCGGGAAAACGGGTTTCCTCGGCCAGCCATGCACTGGCGGCCCTCCTTCTAACGCCAAAACTGTTGAGGCCTAGAAATTTGCAGGCGGCAACAGTAAGTGATTCTCCCCAATCAATGTTTCCAACTAGCCCGTTGACTGTTTGGTATAGGGAATCCATCCAGTTTGCGGTCCGGCTACCGTAGGTCAAGTAACAAAACAAAGGCTTTACCGGTTGCGGCCCGGTCCACCGAGTTTTTGTATTTTGACTTAAGAAATGAAATGCAAGTGCCTAACTAAGTGCAGGGTGATCAGAATGCAAGGGGTAGTCACAAAGTGATGCGCAGGTTCTTACTTCTCGTCTTAGACCCACAGGAAACCGAAATCACAGACGATAAGAAACAAACTAACTATCTATCTATCTATCCCTAGGGAGCAAGGTTATCATTTTAGATGAGTAATACATTTCACGCATGCAATATAAAGAGTTACAGTTAGCTGATACTTCTTTCAAACACATGCGCAATTATAGATATTTAAACAACCAAATAGCCAATCGTTGTATGAAAACCTCTATTACTCACAGTGGAAAATATCATAAAGATACCGAAGAACATTCAACAAGAACATAGGTTCAGGAAATTAAACATTCTCACAGTAAATGAAACACCGCTGAAAACGAAATAGTTCCTCTTCAGCATTATTCATTGAGCTGCATTGATACATTCCATTTTACTCTCTCCAGCAAGGTAAAATTGCAGTTTTCTATGCAAAACAAAGTAGTTCCTCTTACAAGCAAACGTTTACAAAATTTTCCAGGGGAAAAATCCCTTTCTCATTCCTCCCTTTCCTTATTTAAACTACCCTTACAGAGTGGTTCGTCTTCCCCCCACCCAGACGCATGGTGCTCCAGCTTCTCGAATGTTTCACATTCTGATCTTTTGTCCATATGCAATCATGAAACACTTGGTAACTGATCCGTTTCTGGGATCACGCTTTTACAACTCCGGATTTCATCTTCTATTCGCCTGGTTTCAGTCATACTCTCACCGAACGGGTCCGTTTTTCCTCATCTCGATAGATCGACCGATTTCCCGAAACAACCTGCAGCCAATCAACAAGTATCATTTGTTGGAGAGGCATTACAAAACAAACATCAAGTTCTAACGATTGCACAACTATTCCTCAAGGAAAAAGCCTGATGCGTCCCTGGTTCTGAAACGACTGAGCTTTGGGCGAGAGACTAATAAGTCGGCGGTCGAAAGGCTTCTACGTCGGACATGAGAGAACTTTAAGAGCCGCAACAGTGTAAGAGCTATAAGACCCGGGTAGGCGAAACGATGGCTCAAGGCTTTAAGACGGACGTCGGATGGCTCTCAGCTTCGAAGGCCAGCAGGTTTCAAAGCCACAATGGCGGAGGAGGAGAGTTAGAGGACATGCGATGCGAGCGGGAAGACTTAGTTGGACGTCGAAAGACATTCATATCGGAAGCGGGAAGGATCTCCCAGCCGCAATGGCGGACGAGTCCAGGCTGCGGGCAAGCGGTCGCAGGCTAACGCGGATCGGGCGTTGGTTGGATTCCGAGATCGAACAAATGAAAGCTCCTGGAGCCGCAACGGTGGAGGGGCTGAAAATTTGAGGCCTCCGATCCAACAGCAAAAAGAGGCCCAATCACAAGAAAACAAGTATTCAAATAGTTTTTTAAGGATCAGGCACAGCTAGGCTCGCTTTTTCTTCGAAAAAGGAAACCCTGAAGAACAAAGATTCTCTTTTCTTCAACCAGTAAACCAGACACCCACGACTCAAACCGAAACTAATCAAGGCATAAATAAACCAGCAGACATCCATCTTCAAAGTAAAGGAAAAGAAGATACCTGAGAGGCTCGAGCAATTAACGATCAAACCAAGCAAAAAATGAAGAGGAGGGGCCCAGAATTTTAAATGAAAATAAATTTGAAGAGATAAGTTGCGGCAGCAACACAAGACGATATAGTATCGAAACCATACACCCTAATGTTTTGCAATGACAACTAACTAATGACCTGATTTAATATTTATGCCATGTATATACATAAAATTTCATAAATCTAGTTTTAAAACTTTCCAAAATCCCATCCATTAATATCCTAAATCGAATTTGATAGGATACTAAGCTATAAAACTATAACATATGAAGATTCCCAAATGATACTCATTTATTTACTAACTATATATATACAATTTTTTACAAAGTCATGGTAAGATATTACATATGAAATGTGAACGTTAGGTTTTATTAGAGTTTTAATTTAATAAGTCACCTTTAGTTCTAGGAGTTTAGAACTCATAATACCTCATCCATATCCAGCTTCAAACAAATCCAAAATGTGTTTCGTTGATTCCCATTTAGCATACTATCCCTTTAAGTTTCTTAAATCATATATAATCAGATAAATTTAACTTAATGATAAAATTGATTATATAAAAATTTATGAAACTGATAGCTGCTAATTACCAAGTTTATGAAAATGTTTTCATCAACTTCTAATATGTCATTTTACTCTTCTCCAATTGAGAGTACCTTCAGAATCAAAGATCCTAAAGGCACTCTTTTATAATTTTAAATAGGTAAACTATAAAAGAGAGTTGATCTCCCTTCATCCTAATGAGAAATGAAGGGGTTGTTGCTAACCACCAACACACTCTACCCAGAAGGTCGACGTCATTAGTACGCTTGCTACAAGAGTGAAAATAATTTTAGATGCAGATCAACTGAAGAATGAACTAGATCACCTCGAAATGGTTTTTAACAAGAACGGTTACCATGATAAACAAATTTATAAAGCAATCAATAAATACAATCACCGTGAAAAAGATTTTAAGGTCCACATGATTACCTTGCCTTATATTAAAGGAACCATAGATAGTCTCGCTGACTTATATTGAAGAAAAAGAGGCATCACGGTTGCATTCCCCCCCCCCGAAATCCACTAGAAGGCTTGTTGATTCTACAAAAGACGCGCTAGACCATAGACAACAAAAAGGAGTGTATGAATTTCCATGTTCATGTGGTAAGGTTTATATTGGAGAAACGGGCCAGTCATTGAAAACCCGCCTCAAGGAACATTCGGCTAATATTATCCATGGACGAACTAGCAAGTCTGCATTAGCAGAGCATTCACACAATGCCTCTAATCAGGTGCATTGAAAAATCTTCTCTTATTGCTAGGGAAGACAACTACAACAAGAGGAGGATAGGAGAGGCTGTGGAAATAGAAAAAAGAAATAATAATTTAAATAAAGAAGACGGATTGAGATTAAGTAATACTTGGAAACCTTTGATTAATAAGATTAAACGGAATTGGAAAAGATAGGTCAGTTTCAATTGTTTAATCATCCCCGAGCATCTACTTATTGCTTATTATCCCTTTATCCTTCATTTCTTTCTCTTGTTTTGAGTTTCTACCCTGATGATGCACTCAATTATTTAGTAGTCCGGAATTTTAGTTTCAAAAAACGAACACGAGATTCCTTCTTCACAAATTATTCCCCTATGATAATGAACTCTTTTATTTCCACATATAAAAAAATACACAAAATAAAATAATTGTAACAAAATTTTAAATATTATAATAATTTATAACACTTTAAAGTCCTCTCTCCTGCACTTTCACCATGTTTTTCTTCAAATGCACTTTATTGTATTGATAGTTAATAGAATTTGAATATATTTACGGTGTTTTTTTTTAAAGACACTTTATTGTATGGATAGTCAATAGAAATTGAATATATTTACTGCACTTTCACCATGTTTTTCTTCAAATGCACTTTATTGTATTGATAGTTAATAGAATTTGAATATATTTACCGTGTTTTTCTTTAAAGACACTTTATTGTATGGATAGTCAATAGAAATTGAATATATTTACTTCATAGATAAGTATTTTACACACTTTTTCCTTTACATTTATCTATTAAAATATAAACATTAATTTTAAATTGATTTAGGTAAAGATTAATATTAAATTCATCATGATTTTCGTTTATCATAATATAAATAAAATGGATATAGCATCATAGAGTTTTTAATCAAAGCTAGACTGTAAAAACACTATTAACCTACATTAAAGTCATTAAAAGCACAATAAAGAAATCCTCAATAACCTCAACAAACTTTATTAAATAAATGACTAATGTTTTTAGGGATTTTATTTTTTCACAAACAGAAAAAATTATATCTATTATATTAAAAATATAAGTCTCGCTTAACATATAAAGAGACTAATACATGCATATCTGAAACCATATATTTTCAATCTCTGTCCATATGTCTAACCCATAGGTGACACAAAAATACTGATAAGCCGATATGAGTAGCCATAAGGAAAAATAAAGTCTCTGACTCAATGTATCATAGGAGAGAATCATCGATATAACAATAATTTTTTCAACAAGCATTGAACAAACCCCCTACGCATCACATAAGACCTGTAGCAACATAAATGGTGTATCATGACAGTTATAGTAAATAGTAAATATAAGAGCGATATGTGACCAAATGATGAAAAGATCCAAACCATTCATACTGATATCACAAAAGTGGTTGCACCGTATTGTGCCAAGTGGTGAGTAGGCCTTAGAGAGAAATATAGATATCTATCTTCTCAATGTTCATGCAATGATGCATCTTGATATCTGCAATAATGTATTTGATCTTCTGACAATCTCATAGCGTATTTGGATAAAGCATCTGTCATCGTATCAAATTCTCTATAGATTTGGATAGATAACGAATTTGGATAAAGCATCTGCCATCGTATTAAATTCTCTCTCTATATATATAGGTCGTGGAGGAAAGTTAGTACCTCAAACTGGGTCAACATGCAATTCAAAATTACAAATAATTAAATTCTCTTTTGTTTGGTCAGCTGGCCAAAAAAGGTGGGGTACACCAACTTCAAAAATTCATATCTCTTCAACCATAAGGAGTTAGAATATGCTTCACATATCAACGGAAATGGCTTGACAAGGAATATCTCCCTATGATGGGTTTATTTGCAAATTCTTAGTCTAATACCCTTAAAATATTCAATTTGTTCAAGACTTCAAAGATTCCACACATAAAGGTGCCAAAGACCATGTTACTTTATGCATAAGTTCCAAGGTCAAAGGCTTCAATGGACATCATCAAAGCCATGAGGGATTCGATGGTCTTCACAACCATAGACTTCACATCAACAAGGATGAGGGCTCCACCATATACTCATCATATCAAGGGTATAAAGGACACCAACACCACCAATCAAGTGGGAACAATGACTTTTTCAAGAATATAATCATCATATTCAAGGTCTCTATATCATTAAAAACATATCCAATGGTTCCACTATATATCTTATTCACCATAAGGCTACCAACACCCCAAAAGAGGGGTACAAATACCTCACCACTAGTTTCCAACACCTTATGGGTTTCATATGCATGATCATAAGGTTACAACATGCCAATGACCATATAACGTCCAAGGCTTGTTATACACCTGAATGGCACCTCTCCGTCCGAGTGCCGACATCCCTCATGTTGGCACACAAAAGGACATCTATGGATAGAGGTTGGCCCAAAACACTATAGCTTGGCTTACTATGAAATGCATTCCCTATTCATCCAGCAGTTTACTTTGCCATTTCACTATGTCAAGATGTATTCATGACTCTCCTTATATGCAACTCGCGAGTCATTCGCGAGTCTCCAGTATAGCAAGTCGTGTATGGATGTATTCGCGGGTTGCTCTTATAGCAAGTCACGAATCATTCGCGGGTTTCCCTTATACATACCTACGTATATGACCCTTGACAATTAAACACAAAAACACGCACTGATCTGAGATTAGTTAAGCATTGTTACACTAATCAACTTAACTGTCTCAACCTCCTCAACCTTTGAAATTGCCTTATTTCCTCCATATAAATACAGGCCTTGGGGAGGGTGTTGGTACTTACACTTGGAGAGCAAAGTTATGCTGGTGGAGTTTATACAGAAGTATTTGGAGCAGTGGAACTCAGAATCCTTTGGTTGCAGAGGAGTCCTTGTCTCAGGTGTTGGGTTGTATTCTGAACTTCCTCATTACTGTTAATAAAGAGAAACCTTCTTCCACATGTGTCTCATATATCTTGGTTTGATGAATGTTTATTCTTCAGCATTGTATTTATGATTTGTCTAACCTGCTTATATATATGTAAATCATCTTGTATCTGGAAGATTGTCTCTTGACAGGTGAAGGAGGATCAACCTTGAAGACTTTGGAGGAGGAGCTAAGCGGAAGAGGATTAACAAGGATCAACCATCGTTAATCAAGTAGGTATTTCTTATTCCTCCTTTTCCCATTTATGCACTCTGGAGTCAATTGTCTGCAAGTTAATTGAGTATGTTGGTAACCCCAGACCTATAGTTATAAGGTGTATTATCCTGTACAACAGAACTGGCGACTCCGCTGGGGAGCCGAGACTGCTATAGGTTATTTTCTGTCTCCTGACCAGTCTTTTCTTGGTAGTCTGTCTATGATTTGTTATCCTGGTTTTTCTTGACTCAGTATTTGAAAGTCCTTTGATTTTTATTTTTTTTGAGAAAAATTTTTATACCCATTCGCGGGTTGCTAGTCTAAACAGTCGCATATATCACCTTGCATTTGCGGGTTGCTGTATTAGACAGTCGCAAATCATTCGTGACTTGCTCTTGTAGACAGTCGCGTATACTTCTGAAAGTAGGGTTTTTTAAGTTGAGTTTTGCTTGTTCTTTTCTTGATATGATCCCTATTTTCTAAGTGGATTTTCTTTATAAATGCTGTGTGTATTGTCTGATTACCTTGGGAGATCACATTTAGTGCTTTTTTGGAAGCCCTTGAGCCTTTTTTGCTTGACTTATTGACTGCTTGCATGCTGTAGTATTCTGGCCTGTTTGGGTTGTTGGTTAAGGTGTCTTTGCCCAGATCAGTGATCAGGGTCTTGGTCTCTGTTTTTTCCAGTTTGTCTTTCGACAGTGGCTGGTCGTCACTTGCCTTCTTAAGTCTACAGTGATTGTTGTAATTGTTTGCACCCAAGCTAGGGTTCCTAGCCTTCTTTTGTTGGCTGTCTTTTGGTCCTTTTAGCCTAATTGCTTTCAGTTTGCTGCTTCTATATAGTTCATAGGATTCAGGTTTACTCAAGTAATAGTGCATTGTAGATGCATAGTAGAATTTTGAGCATTTTTAAAAGCGAAAAGAAAACATAGTTAAGCTTTTGCATCTTGTTTGTTGCATAAGTAGTGTTTATTTCAATTTAAAAATATTATCTCAAAAACTACAAAAACATAGGCTTAGTTTTTTTCATCGTTGTTTTAGTTCATCAATATATATTTGCAAAAAAATAAAAAATAAAAATAAGTTTGCTTATATAATGGAAATTTTGCTTTGAATGCACCTTTATTTTCATTTATTTCTTCTTTTGAGTCACAAACACCATAAAGTACACCACTCCATTACCTCTTGAGTAAGAAATAGCCTTTAAAATCAATGCATAAATTAAAATTTATTAGTAAGTTTTTGTTTTTAGGGGCCTTTCACCTACTAGCTTAGGCTAGACTTGTGGGCTAGGAAGTGTAAACTTCCCACAAGTTATAAAACTCAGACGTAGTGGACCTTTCATTAGGTAAACCCTTGACTCTATCATTGTATCTGGGAAGCTCCTCTCAAACGGGAGTTAAGCATGAGGCCGCATGGAGGCTTGGACAGAGGAGATAACCCTCTGAATCCTTGTCAAAGCGTAACTCATGAATTTTATGCATCTGGGGATTCTGTCCTAGACAGAGTTTCGGGCTCAGCTACCCTGCCCATGCATACGAGTTCGGCTTGCGACTGTCCCCCCAGACTGTTGATATTGCCAAGGTAGCCTTTAGTCTCTTGTCTTTTAGGGTTCATACCTAGGTAAACCGGAAGGTTATTTCTAGTTCACCTTGAACGGGCTTGGAAGGTAACCCT
>LPNX010485700.1:0-26216 GCA_001517045.1 Pseudotsuga menziesii
GTTTTTGATAGTACATTGCTTATTATTTTTGAGCAAATACTAAGTTTGTCTAATTTGTTGTATATTTGGAAATGTCTCTTCTGCATTTTCTATTGGAGACAAGATATATCTTTTGCAATGTGGAGTGACGGTGGGTGACGGCTCCATATTCAATACAAATATTGGTCATAAGGTGCATGGAAGTATGGTAAATAAAGGATCCATACTGGTTAACATTGAGAAGGTGTTAAAACATGATGCTCTTTTGCCACATCCAACAGGATTTGAAAATACACTAGGGGTCCATTGGGATCTTATGAGATTTTGCCAGAATCAGATTTGGAACCTCGTTGTCATGATCATCAAGTAAATGCTCCCCAAGATAGGCTTACATTCACATGCAAATTTTTTTCTCTTACACATGAGTGCACAGGAACAAGCATGTGCATTGTCAAAGGGATCATAGTTAATGTCTGTGAGGATGACATGGTTGAGGGTGAAAGGTTAGGTGAAAAGGAATTCGGTGTTTTTGTGGAAGACATAGAAAGAAATTGTGAAAGATGTAGGATTGGAGATAAGTCTATACATTGTTTGGTTAGATGGTCAATAAATGAGTTGGTGGACAATGAAGGTGAGATTACAAGGGTGAATGAAAATTTCAAGGAGGCGCCCTATGAAATGGTGGTATGTGATTTTATAGAGGACACAAGTCCCTTAAACACATGGGATGGTGATCTTTATAATGAAAAAGATCCATCCTCAATTGCTATGCACGTAACGAGGCCATATTAAAAGGATTAAACGAGTTGTGGCTACAAAAAAAGTTGGAAACTTTCAAATACAGAGAGATGAAGAGAAAGAAACCCACTTTTGGCAGCAGATGAATGTTGCAAACAATATTGTCTTCAACATGTGGATAGGAAAGCCATTGCAGCTGCTAGAAGGGGTATGGAACTCTTAAAAAAATGACATTAGGGAATTTTCCTTGAATTCACTCCTTTCCAACACAATCATGTCAAAGAGCCATGGCCATGGCCTACCTCCTACTGTTAGGAAAGTAAAGGACATGAGGTTTAATGGAGATATTATTTGTAAGAAATCATGGTACAAGATACATAATATTCCTCAAAGCACCTTCTATACTTAGCAACATAACTTCCAATACGGACCTGTCAAAGGAATTCATGGTAACACCAACAAATGAAAACCACGTGCACATACTGTGGCAACCATAGAAATATTGCACAAAATTGTCATGGATAATTCAGATTTTTCACTGAACCAAACACAACAAGTTGAATAAGATGGAACGCCTACTCCTTTAATACTGCTGCCATCAACGTACACCCAAATTTATTGTTAAAAGAGATCAATGAGGCTCTTCAAGAGCTCAATTTTCCATCAATATCACAACAAACAATGAGCAAGATTTGGAATACTCATTTTCCATATATGACATTCTCAAAGAACACTAACTTCAGTAAATGTAGTGAATGTATTGTGTTGAAAGCACAGATGAAGAAAATGACTACAAAAGAGCTGGAAAAAAAGGCATGAGCTAGACTGAAGAAACATAACAAGATTGTTATGTGTGGAAGATATTGCTACTATGCCCATAGAATTATGTCAGAGCGGTATCCAAAGGAATACTTGAGCATTATCCATGATAAAATGGACAAAACAAAGACTTCAATCCCAAGATTACATGTCAAATCAAAATCTGTTGGAGGAACAAACTTGGGTTTGTCGTTTTTAGGTGTGCTAAAACATGGGCATACCACATGAGGTTTTGTTCATTTATCCCTACCATTTGTACACATGGGATCACAATTTACCAGTACATCTCTTGCAAAGTGATTGGGGACCTTGAAGACCCACACCTTGATATGTATGGTGATTTGCTTGATGAGAGTGGAAGTTCAAGAAACCCACTTTCAAATGCATTACTTCAAAACTCTATTTACTCAAAATGTAGAGTGTAAAAGGATGCTTTCCTATCTTTAAATGGAAGCTCAAAAAAACAAAATCTTGTTTTTAAACCTCTTCCTCCACATTTATTGTTACAGTTGGACAATGTAGCTAGTGATAATAAGAATCATTATGTTTTCATGTTTCTATCACTATTAACTGCACTTGGTGTCTTCATCACTATTGAGGTTGGGTTCTTGCTTGTGGGGCACACCCATGAAGACATAGATGGAACCTATGGAAGAATGTCTTCCAACTTGAAAAGCACATATATATATTTTTTATTTGAGATGATGTATACATATTGCAAAATAGAAGAAAAACATGCGTTTCCACCTAAACTTATTGGCAAAGTGTATGACTTCAAAAGTTTTCTTAATGGGTACATCAAGGAGGGGAAAAATGCACTAGTTGGACATCTTAATGTCCAGTACTTCCAATATCTTGTACTCAATGATGTTCCAGTTATGAGGTATAAAGAATCCATCAGAGACATTAAGTGGTCGGAACCACAGTGAGTTGTTGAATATAGATGATGAAGGTCAACCTATATTTCCCACATGGAAGCCATCTTTCTTACGTCCCAAAGACAATGATGTTTATTTAAAAGAACTAAAGGAAGGAATAACATCATACATAAAAATGTGGAAAAAGACTATTGGCAATGATAATTCACCAATTGTTATAGAGGAATGGAATAAAATAATAGATTATTGGAAAAGAGTTCGTGATGCATTAGATGGAATCTATAATGACCATACACCCTTGGATGAAAGTGATTCTTCTTCTAATGATTTTTTGCCCAAGACGAGGAAAAATGTTAACGTTGATGGTAATGCACTCCATGCAATATCAAGTATTATGGATGTGGATTTCGATAATGTGACAGATGAACCAGTATATGTTGGACCCAAGTGCAACAAGCCAAAGCCAACATTCGATCCTAGAACTGATGTACAGAAAAGGAAGCTGTTTCTTGTTAGATTAGGTAATGAGGATGAAGGAGAAATGATTTGGATGGAAAAATCCACCTCAGATATCTTCCAGGATGATGATAGCGAGACCCTTCATGTAAAGATTGATTGGTGGCAGCCTAGTTTAGGGAAATACAAGGGAAATATTTTAGAACAATATTGGGTACCAAATCTTGATGACACAGAACTTTGATCTATTCCAATTAATACCATAGTTTTGGCATGGATGCCAAAGAAAGAAGATTGCAGGAAGACCAAGATAAATAAATGTGGAGTACAAGTTGTACTTGATCTGCTTGAGTGGATATAAGGAGATTAGGTGGACATGATTCATGAATGTAATTTTTCTTTTTGAATGAATTTTAGTATACATGAAGAAACATTTTTCAATGTTTGTAGTATAATAAATACTCTTCAAGCTACTTTTTGAGGAATTTTATATTATTTATTGCATATATGAAAATTTCACTTCAAGTTCAATGTTAATTCATGTGATGATAATTTATGCGAACTAGCTAACACCATTGAAATTTTAACTTTTCAATTTGTCTTTTAGATCAACACAACATGTCACTATATCAAATGTGCATAATTATATTCATTAATGCATGTACAAAACCCTTACCTTATTTATTATTAGCTTTTCCTCACTCTCTTCAATACCACTTTGAGCTTTTCATTTTGTTCCCCTGATGATTGGTGGAGTGTCCACTCGAAACGTAGGGATGTTTCAATACACAATTTAATTCCATAAACTCTCTTTGACATTATGATTAACTGTGGAAATCTTCATCCTCAAGCTGTACTTGATCTGCTTGAGAAAATATAAGGAGATTAGGTGGAGATGATTAATGAATGTAATTTTGCTTTTTGAATGACTAATTAATATACATGAAGAAAAATATGTCAATGTTTGTAGTATATCAATTTTTCTCTTTAAGCTACCTTTTGAGGAATTTTATATTATTTGCTACATATATGAAAATTTTGGTTCAACTTCATGTTAATTCATGTGATGATACTTTATGCGAATGAACCTAAAAACATCTTATAGACTTGTTTTGTGAGTAAATGTAAGGAACTTGCAATAAGGTTTGAAGTGAGTTTTCCCTATTATTCGTTATTATAGTTTATATAAATTTAATTGTACTACTATGTTGCATTCAAATTCATAACTATATTTTCTTGTGTAGATTTTAAAGTGGTGCCAACTTTGTACTAGTATATTAGCTTATACTCAATAAATACAGTACTAACATTTTGAGTGTGCAGGTTTTATCAGTTTGTCATCATTGTGATTGATTTTCTGGATTAAACTGTGTGAACGTTTTTCAGACCAATGTTTTGAGTGGACACTCCACCCATGCTTGTTACGGGAACCATGAAAAACTCATTGTGGACTGAAAAGATTTCACATAACTTAATCCAGAAAATCAATCATTAAGTAGTAGCATCATGTTAGCTTTAATTCATGTTAGACATTATCATCAAAGACGTTGCATCATAAAGACAATTTAATCCAGGTGAGATTTAATGCTGATCATAATGCACTGCATGGAATATAAGTATTATGGATGGAGATTTTGATAATGTGATAGATGAACTGGTATATGTTGGACCCAAGTGCACCAAGCTAAAGCCAATATTCAATCCTATGATCGAATTTGCGAAAGGAAATATGTTGCTAGTTAGATCACGAGCTGATGATGAAGGAGAGATGATTTGGATGACAAAAACCACCTCATATATCTTCTAGAATGATGAAAGTGAGACGCTTCATGTAAAGGTTGATTGATGGAAGCCTAGTTCAGGGAAATACAAGGGAAAATTTTAGAACAATATTGGGTACCAAACCTTTACATTAAATAGTTTTTAAATGGGGCATTCTAAAATTGTGCCAACCTTCTACTAGTATAGGAACTCAACACCAAAAATGTACTAGTTACCATATAATTCAATTTCTTAATCATAGTAATATATACAATATTGATGTCATTACATAAACTTAATCAACTTACCATTTAATACAAACTATAGATAATATTAATAGAAATTATGTAAGGAATCAAAGTCTAAGAATTTCATCATTTTGAAAGAATCAAAGTCTAAGACTGTCATCATTTTGATCTGTCACGGAGGATTAGAAATGTGTAATCTAGGTGTTAACACAGTTCCTCTCCCCTCATGTTGTAAAGGGTGCTAGCTCAAAGGAAGAGCACCTGCATTACAAGCAGGACGATGGTGGTTCGATTCCTCCGTGCCCTAACATAAATTAATAGATGATATACAATCTTAATGATAATATAAATATTGTAAGATATCTATATTTTCATTATAAATATGCTCTTTTCAATTAAACACATTGTTCAAATGCTTCATAAATAAATAATGAACACTTGCAATAATTAGTTTAGTTGGTTTTTCCCCTTTCCTCTTGTATATGAAAAAAATCAAATTGTATTGAGCTAATGCTATTCTAGTTCATAATTGATTTTGCTTATTAAAACATCTAATATTAATAAATAAGGGAGGCTTTACTAACATCAATATCATTAAATAAATTTATAGGTAAGAAATTTCTCAAGTTGATCTATTATTCATAAAGTAAGCATTCATCAACTTAGTTTCTAATACATTACCACTGCCAACAACAATAATAAAAAATTATGTTGCTATTTTAATTCATAATTTACTTTAATCATTACAATGAAAAAACTTAGACTTTAAAGTCATAACATATTTTTTCATTTTGATTATAAGTGGTGCCAATTTCTAAAAATAAAACAACATACATAACAAAGACAAAAATAATTACTATGACAATGTTTATAATTGCTGTAGTAACAAATACAATGTTGATATTATGTCATAAAATAATTTAATCAACTTAACATATAATACAACCTATAAATAATATTAATATAAATTATGTAGGATTCAAAGGCTATGACTTTCCTCAGTTTGAAGGAACTCAATCTAGCAAAAGTTCTAAATTTTAGATCTGACCCATCTAGTTGTAATTGAGATGTAATATTTCCTCTAGTTCTAATTGAGATGTAATATTTCCTTTTGAATAGTTGAATACTAAAGTTTTACTTGAAATAAATAAAAAATATTAATTGAGAAAGTAGTTTATTGGATTAATTATTCCAAATTTAATGGAATAGTTCTTTGAGTTGATTTTTCTAGATTTAATAGAATACGTATTTAGAGATTTCCAAAAAAAATCAATGTGGATGAAGTCCTTGTAATAGAATATTTCCAAATTTAATGAAATATGTGTTCGACCCGCCGAAAAATTATTGAACCATCTATAAAACTATACAAAAGAAACAGAATGAGAAATGACATGTTTATTTATATACAACTTTCTGGAAGATATGCAAGAGATTAAGGAGTTTCAAGAGCAGGAGGAGACTGTTGTTCTTGTACCAGTTGACAATTTGCATCAGAAGAAACATGGGAAACAAATGCATCCTTTGATATCGGCTTATGGTAGCATCGCAACCGATGACCATTGGAAAATAGTGGTATATATTTTTAATTAATTGTGGTCAATCACACAGTTCGGTAATAAAAAACCGTGTCCACTTTGTATGCTCCCAACTATCTGGTGCACAAATTCCCCTTAAAATCCCACTTGAACCGCGATTCATATAATAATGCCTAGTCTCCTTCATTGAACATATTTTTCTTGATAACCTATCATGACACTTGGAGTGTTACTGCTGAATCACTAAAGTATGATGTACAACAACCACACATTTCTCATCAAGCTCATTCAATTGATTCAAGCAGTCCTTTTGGGCTTCTGTTAAATCCACGTTTTCTTATAAAGCGATTCTCAAAGTTTTAATCACAAACTCAATAGGGAAGACAAAATTTTCCCCGTACACTAATTCATAAGGAAAAAACCATGTGGTACTACGCCATGTAGTAATATATGCCCACAACGCTTCAGGAATTCTTTTGGCCCAATCCCTGCGATGACTCTTTAGAGTTTTTGTAAGAATAACTTCAACCACTGTATTTGTACTTTCCACTTGACCATTGGCCTGTGGATGATATAGTGAAGTTATCCTATGATGGATATGATATAGTTGAAGTGGTTTCTCATCCAATCTATTAGGCTGACCCATCCTTTCTCAACTTCCATAGGATTGAAATTCCTAATGTGTGTCTCCATAGATGTTTAGCATGTGTTTCAACATCCTCGAGAACAGGGATTGTTGTATCGATTGGGATTTCCACCCGTTTAGGGATTCTTTCTTCAGTAATAGGGGATGAAAATCCTCAATGAGAATGGGTTCCACCACCCTTCCAAAGTGTAAATCTAATTCATTGTATGGGATAGGAGTGATAGAATAAGTTGGCATGTTAAATGGTTCAATTTGCTGCACTAGCTTATTGTTGGGGTTAGGATTAAGTTGAGCAGGAAGCCAAGGTCGTAATGGTACGTTAATTGGTGCAAGTATAATAGGGAGTTGAAATTGTGGCTGCTGAAACTATGGGTGAGGGAATTGATTCCATGGGTAAGGATTTCTCCAGTTTGGGGACCAATGAGTTGGTTGATTTGGCTGTGATGACCATGCCATCCATGGTATAGGATATTGCATTGTAGGTTGAGTTGATGGGTGCATGGTTAAATTTGTGTTTACGTGGACTGAAATTTGGCATGGTTATACTAGATGCACACATTGATGTAGTGGGAGGGTTTCCAGATGCAAACATGACTGACCCTAACAATTCGAGCATAAAAATCCATACCTATAGATTAATTAATGTGCTGCACAGGGCCAACTTTGAAATTTTTGAAATTTGTTCTTGCTTGGACTGAAATTTGGCATGGTTAGACTAGACACATTCATTTACGTTGTGGGAGGGTGTCCAGACTCAAACATGTCTGGCACCAACAATTAAGCATCAGAAACCATACCTATAGATTAATTAATGTGTTGCATAGGGCCAATGTTGAATTTTTTTAAATTTGTGCTTGCTTGGACTGGAATTTGACATGGTTAGACTAGACACATGCATTGAAATTATGGGAGGGTTTATAGACCCAAACATGATTGAAACTAACAATTCAAGCATAAAAAACCATACCTATTGATTAAATAATGTAATGCACGGGGACAACGGTGATTTTTTTTTTTAAAATTGTGCTTGTTTGGTCTGGAATTTGGCATGGTTAGACTAGACGCATGCTTCGACATTGTGGAAGGGTTTCCAGACTCAAGCATTAATGACACTAACAATTTGAGCATAAAAAACAATACCTAAATATTAATTAATGTGTTGCATGGGGCCAACACTGAAACTTTTTAAATTTGTTCTTGCAGTGCTTCTTCAATAGACAGTCCATTAATACACTTTAGTATTTGTTCTATATTTTGGAAAGTAATTATGTAATAATTTGGTGCTAGATTCTAAATGTGAAAGAGATAGATATGTACAATCAAATTATCAACACCCCAATTAAAACTATGCATAAGAAGATTGAATCACTTCTCTCTAGTTTTTGTTTATAACAATAGATCCTGTAGACTAAGTTTGGAAGGTTGAGTTTTTAGGCATAGTTGGCCTTGTAGAATGACAATTAAACATGGTAAATTAACTTTAGAATGTTAAGTGTTTTATCGGTATATAGTTGGTTTTGTGCTAATATTAGAGGTTTAAATTAACCTTCAATATTAATACATTCTTGGATTTTTCACTTTATAGTTGGATTCTACATTTGCTCCATATTTCTCATGTATAATTATTGATTGTGTAGAGTTATGGTTGGTTTCCAACTCCTTTCTATGATAAAATATTCAAATCTATTAGTCTAGTACTATCCATTTTGCAACCAAATTAACATGGCCTTGAGTCGTTGCAACACCAATAAGTCTAATATAGCTTTGCGGAATATATATTACTTTTTGGAGAATTAGTATGAATTTGAAACTATACATATGGAAAAATAAATTGCAGTTTAAAAAAAATTATGTGCATGTGGAATGTGGCTTCAACAATATAACATCTAGAATGTGTTTGACATAAAATATTTGGAATATGATTAAAATTAGTATGAATTTCAACTCTAAAAAACCTTAGAGTGTCTTGTTTCATAATAGTGGAATCATTATTCATAGTTGCAACGATACTCCTATATTTTATTTACTTTATTGTTAGAATGCATAATACCATCATCCAACATAAAAAGTCATACTAAAACAAAGGTGTGAAAATGCACTTTGTATTGTGTAATAATCCATCGAGTTAACAAAAATGGGCTTCATGGATTTGCATGAAGCTCAATCTTATTGCATCCAATTGTCCCATCCACAAGTGGAAGCCATAGGGTTGCTTTCGGTGAGAAGAATGTTCCTTTATATCCTTAAGGTTACAACACCAATTACGTCTCATTTTACTTGAATTCATATTATTAAAATAATATTTAAAAACAAATTTATGTATTTATTAAAGGTTAAACAATCCAACTAGCATAACTCAATCCACAAAGCTCCATTTGTTTTTATATTTTGCACCCTTATTCAAATGGTCCCTTATAAATTTTAACAAAGCATAGTCCAAAAATCAAATCTTTATCATTATACATTTATGTAAACCAATTTATGTCATGGAATTTGTCTTTGTAGCTTAACTGTGGGCCAATGTGGAATCATATGTGACATAAAGAGGGAATATTTGTCTAGGAAGTTTTTATCGTCGTCATTTCAAGTTTTTTCTTACAAGGTACTTATGAGGTACAAAGTTACGAGAAGGAAAGGGATTATGGTTTATGTAGTTAGGTGTAGGAATGTTTGGGTTAAGGTAAGGGGTATGTGTTTTTGTTGTGTCATGTTTATGGCTATGTAGTTAGGAAAATTAATTAATATTAAGGAGTATGGGTTTTATATCAAGTGAAAGGATATGGAGTTTGGTCATGTCATGGGGGTTGGGGGTTAGGAGTTGGGGATTTATAATTTTTATATATTATCATTAGGGGTAAAGTTTAAATGGTATTCAAGGGTAAAACTTAAGGTTTATTTGGTTTTAGGTGGGGGTATATATTAGCAATTGGTCATAGTTAGAGGGTGTGTATTTTAAGGTGGGGGATATGGCTTACAAGTACTTATAATGTAGTTAGGGATAAAAAGTTTAGGAATTTCACTTGGTAGGGATTAAGGGGTTTTGGTTCAAGTTAATGTGTCATCAAATTTTTGGTTCAAAATTTCGGATTTTGTTTGGGTTTAATTATGCATAGAAAATCCAATGTTATATATGAAAGTGGTCAAATATATGATGTTATATCTCATTTTTTGATCAATGGAATAGATCCAAATAATCCATGGTGTTCTATAACTTGACATGATGACCATATAATCCCACTTGTGGGCCAATGATTCCTTGTGTAGTAAATATATGATAAATTGGGGTTCTTCACATTGTCCATGGGGTCACATGCATGGGACTAACCCATGCATGCATATAAGTGAAAAACATACCCCATAATCCCCAACATGTATATCTAGGTACATACCATGTATCCCCTTATCCCTAAATACATACCCCTTAACCCCTTATCCCTAACCCCAACCCTAGCTAACTCCCTACAAAAACTCCTCTTTTAAGATCATAGTTGGTTAGGGGTTGGAGGGTTCTACGAAAAACCATGACTATGAAGACCTAGTCTCTACCCATAAGCCCATCAGCCCTTATCCCAAATTCCATACCACATCAACCCAATATTAAAACCATGTAGTATCTATATCTATTTACATATAATAGATATCATTTTAAAACCCTACAAGTACTCTTTATGAAATTTATAGAAATAAATATGTCATTTTTTACTATATTATGTCATATTCTCTTAGGATCCATTATTATAGTATATTCCTAATTGTTTAGGGGTTATAGGGGTCTAACCCTGGTTGTGAACCCTTGACCTCTACCCATTCCCCCTAATTGTGAACCATTAAATTGTATCCGTACCCCCCTAACTATGAACCTTTAACCTCTACCCATATAACCTAATTATGAGCCATTGGATACTAATAAATATTAGACTAGGGTTTTATAATATTATTACATGGAAATAAATAATAATGCGAAATACAGGTTTAAGCATGAGTTTTATTGACAAATCACATGCCATTCCAACACCATGCACAGATAGCTAGCGGTCGCGAGGTTCCAATGCATATCCAAAAGTTGCATTTGATAGTGGGTCCAACACTCTTATTTGGGAGGATTTAGATCGAGCTCCAACACTCCAGCTTCCCTCTCACTAGAGATCGTAGAGGTCACATATTTTGCATAATACGTGGATCTAGGATGTCGTAGAGGTATTCTTAGAGGTCATTGAGGAGGTCAAGGATTCATAGAGTAGGTTGGGGGGTTAAGGAGTTTACAGAGGTCACAACAAAGTTCGCAAAAGAGGTTGAGGAGGTCGAGGAGTTCACATAGGAGGTTAAGGCGGTTGAGGATTTCATAGAGGAGGTCTAAGAGGATGAGGAGGTCACAGAGGAAGTCAAGGAGGTTGTTGAGGAGGTTGATAATCCACAAAGGATGCAATTTCTCCAAAACCGGTCAGTACCCACACTTACTTCACTTGAAATTTCTGAGTTTGATCTCATTTTTTCTATAGAGTTTGGTTGGACACCATTTTTGTGTGAAATGTGCCTTTAATTCTTCATGAATACTCATTTTTCAATCATCATGGACATGAGCATAATCATCAATCATGATATTCACTTCCCATAGATGTATAATCTAAGACTACATACATAGGAGGCCTATAAGATGATTTTTCAAAACCCCTTACCTCGATTAATAGTTGTGCCTAGTAAATGGGGCTATCGACATTTCTATTTATATTTACAATCAACTACAACCCTCTATTGCCACCTAGGTCTCCCTGACAAGAATGATTCAAATTGATTTGATCCCTTACATCAATTTGGAAAAATTATTCAGGATTTTGAAAGGAGGAAGATGAATTAGTGAATATGTCCTATCTTAGGTTTCTAGGTTTCTAGATTAGGTTTTTAGAGTTAGATTAGTGTTTATTGGGAAGAATTATGATTCTAGAGTTTATAGGACTAAATTTGGTTTCTAGGGTTTCTATGGCCATATTAGGTTTCTAGGGATAGATTAGGAATAGGGAATTTAAAGAGTGTGAAGACTACTATTATTTATTATCAAAATTACACAAGGAGAATGACACTGTATGCATCCCTCAAAAACTACCCTCACACCTGGTTATTGTTTTTGTTGAGGAGAAGGAGATTTAAGGCAAAGTGGTCGTTGAGATGTTGGCCATTTTCTCCAATTTTGAACATGCAAGAAAATTAAACGAAAGATACCTTACTAATCAACATATACATTTTCAAGCTTTGGGGATAACTTATATCTATGCATGATGATAGTAGAAAATGCATATCTTAATGCCTTGTAATTCTCTAATATGAATTATGCATACCCAACAAGGTCCCATCTGAACTTTTTTCTCATGGAGCAGGTAGAACCAAACAAGTATTTGTTATATATTTCTTCCTCGAGCGAGGGGAGTTCATTAAGACTAGATGAAAGTGAGACATCCAGTAGGTCTACAAGAGTTTTATCAACTAGATGTAAAAAGTTCAGAAGAAAATTCCATAAACTCATGGAATTTTTTCTCACTGAAGGGGGGTCATGTTCCTATGATGATGAGACAATAGGCTACATCAAGGTGCCCTTGAGGTACAACCATCTAGTGAAACAATGGGTGCCCAAAGATCTTCCTGAACTAAACATAGATTTTTGTGTGAATGAGAGGATATATCGAATTGCACCATCGCCATTACATGCTTTTGGGTTTGTTTTGAATGGATGGTATGAAGGTCGGTTACAACATATATATAGAATTGATTGAGTATGTTGGACCTTATTACAACTACACAGATTGGATGCGCCTAGTCCAATATACACGGAGTATGCACATATATGGATTGTCAGCAAATTATTGTCAACTGAAAGACAAAGATAAAAATAAAGGAGCAACGTTGTACATTGATGGAGGGCCAAAAGCCACAGGGAATATTGTGGGGTTTATAAATAGTACACAACCAATCTCTACAATTAAGAAACCCAACTGCATATTTGAGGGGCGTGAAGGAAACCATGTTTTTGTATGTGCCATTAAATCAATAGCCGCAGGGGAATATTTTCTTATTAGTTACAATTTGAATCGAGTAGATACAAAGACGGTTACTATGGGAGTGGTACATCTAACAATTTACGCAACCTTTTATTAATTAATTTAACCTCTTAAGGATTTTTCATTACTCTATTGTTATAATTTTGTTTAATTTTTCTATATTTAATTCACAGGGTAGTTATCGAGGCATCTCCCCAGCAACTGGTCATAGGAGTTCAACTTCCTCGAGGTAGCAGGTATACATCTTTGTAATAGTACAAATATAATTTGAAAAAAGAGGTTTTTTGGCTATGTTTTTTCATGAGTATATTTATTTGGTTTATATAATGTTATTTGTATATTTGTTGTAGAGTGTTGATCGGGGAAACCAACCGGCTGTTGATCAGACTACAACACTTGAGGAAACATGTATACCTTATTGTAATTGTACAATTTAAATACGTCAAAATGTTTTCTTATTATTTTGTTTCTGTGAGTATTTTGGTTTTGTTTGGATACTTTTTTTCTATATTTTTGAAGCAAGGTGCTATAAGGAGCACCTCCCTAGCAGTAGATGATACCGAACCTACATCGAGGTAACAAGTATACATCGATGCAATTGTACAAATTTAATACGAACAAAATTTTTTTTTGTTGTGTTTTATCATGAGTATAATATTTGGTTCATTCAGATAATGTTATCTATATACTTGTTGTAGAGTGTTGACCGGGGAAACCACCCGCTTGTTGATCAGATGACAAGAGCCTCAGGGAAACATGTATACATGATTGTAAATGTACAATTTAAATATGTCAAAATGTTTACTTATTATGTTCATACCGTGAGTATTTTGGTTTCGTTTAGATATATTTTTTCTATGTTTTTGATGCAGGGTGTCATAAGGGGCACCTCCCTATTAGTAGATCGGGGCAGTTCCCCTATAACCATTGATCCAATGAGTAAACAATCCTTGATGCATCATGTATAACTCACTGGAATTGTACAAATATAATATGGAGCATAATGTTTTTTTTTCAAATTTATTTTTCATGCGTATATTGGTTTCATTATGATAATGTTTTCTACTTCTTTTTGGCAGAGGGATGATTGGGGCAAGTCCTCATATGTGGATCAGATGATACCAACATCGAGGAATCATGTAAATCTAATTGTAATTTTATGAATCTATCATGATCAATATGTTTTGTTAATATACTTTTTTCCTCAGTCTATTTCTTTCACATCAGTAATGTTTTATATATTTTTGATGCAGACCACTGAATCGACGTATGAACCAATGTCAGATAATTTAATAGCTTTATATGTGGATGTGTTGATGCACAATGTTGGCATTGGTTCTTCTCTAGACATGATTAAGATGATAGAGAAGTCCTTGAGAAAAATTAATGAGGATATCCTTTGTCTGCTATTCATTTAGTCGCAAACAGGTGAGATTAAAGCCACGGTTGATGTTTGGTAAAGAGATCACATCCCTTGCAAGCAAGTTGAGGAATCGTGAATCATAATATAAATTCATTCAGTACTTTATAAATTTTACTTGTATACGATGGTGAAATTATAAATATGGTTTGTATTTACAAGATTTTCTGCGACCACACACTAGTGGTCAAGGAGGTGTTGTCCCCAGTGATGCTCATGGAGAGTCGTCACATGAAAAAACAACTCCACGTACATCTCATGTGCCACTATTGTCAACTAAAGAATGAGAAACACATTCTGCAACACCCCATGGGCCAGCTGTGAGTGCACCTGCTAGTGACCGACACACACTAGATCGTGCAGAAGAAGGGGTCGATGCAAAGCCTGCTAGTATTGATATTGCTGAAGTAATATTTCCTGGATCTTCCTATGTCACTAGCACATGTACAATACAGACAACATTATTGGTGGAGGAAGAAATCATTCCAATAAACATAGTAAAGATCCCAAGTAATTATTATGCATTGTTCAAGTTAGTGTTTATAATTTGATTGTAATATTATACCTATAAAACATTGTCTTTCAACTAATGATGGCATGCTCGTTTTGCAGGAAATGATGTTTTTTATAAACATATAAATGATTTTTCCTTGGATATATTTGGGCCCACCATTTTCATAAGGTGGGATAAAAAATAAAAAATTTAAAAGATGAGGTCACTAATCAGTGGTTGGCCCATTCAACAATGAGACCTTTAATAGAGATGTGGTCCTAAAGAAGGCTGGACAACATATGAATATTGTTTGGGACCAATATAGGGTTCACTTAGAAAGGAACCCTAGGCATGCGATCCCTTCGATGATTCCAGCTAGAGAGTGGAAATCCCTAGTGGAATATGGAAAGGGGATGGCTATGGGAAAACAAGGAATGCTACCACTAGGCACAGGGAGGAGGTATGCAATACTTTCCACAATGTAATTATAAACCTTATTATTATTAATTTATATATCAAATTTGGATCATCTAAAGTATTTCAACACTTTCATAGGTTGTCTGACACATCAAAGGCCACAAAGGAAAGACAAGAAAAAAATGGGCAGCACAAGCTTGGGCATGGTGGTTAGTCGAATTTGGCGGCACAAATTGTAAGTATCGAAAAAACAATAATGCATCCAAACAATAAATTGCAAATTATTTTCTTTTTATTGCACTGAAAAAGGTAAATTAATGATGTTATGCAAATATGCACGCCGACCGGTTCAAAGAAGTTCCCACTGAGGAAGACTTGAAGCTTGGCTTCTAGCATGACTTTGGAGCTATTGTTGAATGCCGAAAAAGCTTGTCTGGGAAAACAAAGTATTATGGTGATCCATATTACACACAGGTATATAAAATCTATATAGTTTAATGCATATTTATTACTTGGGTAGTGTATTCATTGTAAAAAATTGCCATAAAATATTGACTCTGTGTTGAGCAGGAAAACAACAATCCAATCAATGTTGAAGATGGAAAACAACCAATTGAAGATCATGATTCGAATGACGGTAATGAATTTATTCATATGCTACAATTTTAAATATTACATTGTATGTGGTGAACATTAATTGTACTTTTCCATGTCTCAACTGTAGACCATGTAGAGGGTCACACTGTACAGATATAGCCTAGAGTACAGGAATATGAAGTACATCATGTGGCCACATCAGGTAAAAAAACACCTCTGTAATGTTTTTTTTAAAATGAAATACTTGTCATTATAATACCATAATATATCAATGTAAAATTTTCAAATTAATGCACCAAATCCAGACCCCTTGCAGTAAAATCCATGACAAGTTGATGAATCACCAAGAACTGAACAACAAGTTCCAGACGATGAGTTTCTTATTGATTTTGTTAAGAGAAAAAAAATAGAAAGAAGTGACTCAAGAAATACTGTGAAATTATTTTCAATAATATAATTTCATGCATATTTTTTTCCCTACTAAATGAATGGATGGTTTAATGAATATTATCTTTTATTGAGTGAATGGTAAATGTTTCTTTTTGATGAAATCTGCATGTTTGCACACATTTTTTTTCAAGTACATCCATTGGGTATGGGGAATTGAGAGTGATGTGAGGGGGGGGGGCATAAGAGATTCCACCTTCACATGGTTAGTCCTGCTCAGTAGAGAATATTAAATTATTCTCAAAACAAAGAGGAGCTCAATGAATGGCTATAGTGGCTTAAGGAAAGATAATGTTCAAAATCAAATAGGTAAGGCAATCGAGACATGAAAAAATTATGATAGTTTGAGAAATGGTAAAATCAAATGAAATTAAGCATCAAAAAGAATATTACTAATCAATTCAATGTTTAACAATAATCCATGGGAATGTTCAATGTTTATCAATGTCCATTGAATCAACACAATAGTAGGTTAATAAACCATAGGGTTGTATCTAGGACATAAACCCTAGTTGTGGACATAAAAAAATAGAGAAATGAATAAGGGATTCCCACACTGTCTTGTATACCATGTTGAGGTTCGTAAGAGACCGCAAGGATGAAATTGAACCAACCAAAAAATCCTAATTCCTGTAATAAACAAGGAGAAAGACAACGTTAAGGTAGCACAACATTACAACCTAAGAAGTGTATTATAAATGATTTATGGGTGCAACACTATAGGGAGAATCCATAAGTGTGCTAGAGAGAATATGGAAACCAATAACAAGAGATTTTAGGGTGCTCATAGTCTAAATAAATTCTATTCAAGAGATTAGGAAGTTCACATGAGGCATCGGTCCTTTCCCAGTATATGCCAAATGTAAATTTGCGTCATAATAGAATTTGGGAGGGTTTTAGTTCTCATTATGGTACATTTCTGGATAATTCATTGAGTGAAGACCTTACTATACTCGTTACAATAGGTATAATGCTAGAATATAATATTTACATTTCTTATTTATAATGGAACTAGGACGAACAAAAATGATTACATCTGTTAGATTTCATATAATTTTTTCTACAAGGTAAGGAAATAAATGAATTGGTGATGTTTTTAATTCACGAGTCTGTTAGAAAAATAATGTAGCCTCTACAATTTTGGAATATTTTTTCTATCTCTTATCATCATTTTTCATGGTACTAATAATATTTTCAATATGATGTAGTTGCGAGGTACCCTACATGAGGTCTTTCCATCCAAATAGAGAATATGGAGAGGCTTCCAACTATAAATATCTAGGTTTAACAATTGCACAAGTAAGGGTAAGTTCAATATGCCACCACTTCTTGTAAACAAGATGCTAGTTTTTAAGCTTTTCCAATTCTTGTTATTATCTTGATTTCCCATGATTACTCATATTTGGTGCATGATATACAAAACTTCTACTGCCTAAGCGGTAAGCATAAGAAGAATCAATACAACTTGATAAAATGGTATGCTATTTAAAGTAACATGTTGTCTTATGGACATGGGTATTTTCATGTGAACATATATAATATATGTTTGACATGGTGTGTGGCAGGTCCCATATATAGCTTCATCCTTGGGGAGTTTCAATCTTGGAACAAATGGTCATAGAGACCTATTTGACTGGGTCACTATTCAACTTACAATAATTAATGATCAACGTGATGTTGTGCAACTTTTGAAACCAACATCTCTTGCTCTACAGGTATGACATATTGTACTAGTTGTCCATATTTTTCGTTAATCACTGTCTTTGGAAAATTTCATTGAAAATGCTACAGATATTAGGACAATTCATACTAGTGATGGTATTATCTATAATTGTTAAATTAGAACACATACTACCATGTGCATATATCTTATCTCCATGTGCATATCTCTTATCTCCATGTGCATTTCTCCTTCTTACTTGAGTCTCTACCATGTGCACATCCCTTATGCATCCAACCCATTGAAACTAAATATGCCACTATTCTCCATCTTGAAAAGTATCCAAGAGGATATGTGGTCTTATTGTAAACATTCCGTCGCCATCTTATTTATCACCATGTTGAAATTAACACTGTTAAAATATATAAGAATATATGCTCTATTCTTGATATGAGATATATGAATATCATGTATCGTAGACACACTACTATATGATCATCCCACATCAAATGCATATCCTATATATATTTTATGCTAACTAATGCTTAACAAAATAATTTCCATTTTGAATCCCGAGTTCCCCATACCTAAGACATTTGTTGATTGCATAACAAAAGAACACAATGTTGATTATAGACAATTTAGTCTTTTAGACAGAGCTGACTTCTACAGATAGTCCAATGGATTATTTTGTAAGGATGTGTTGCAGTCATCATCTTGTGAGAAGAAAATGTGCATGATATTAAATAAAATGAAAAAATTTCTAAAGGAAGAAAGGGCAGCCACCAAGGCCAATCCTATAAAGAAATTAGAAAGTAAAATTGTTGCACTGGGGTTTAATCCAGATGATACCACACATGCACAATCCCTACTATAGTAGAAAGATAATGAAATTGTTGTGCTGATGAATAAGATACATGCCACTGATATAGAGAAGCTATCCAAACTTTGGATATAGTAAAACTACAGGATGATAAAGACATAATAAATAAGAATTATGTTATACTATAAAGCACAAATGGAATAGTAAATGAAAAATGTGGATGATATAGAGTTAAGTATCTTAGCAATGAAGTTAGAAAATACATTCATATGTGCTCAAACAATTCCTCAACTAACATCCACATGAACTCAAGAAATCCCTCAGTCCATAGATCAGATAGAGGAGGCTTCATTAGACCAAGCAACTAAAAATATGGAGGAATATGCTCGACATGAATAGCCAAGGAAGAAAGACAATAAGATTATTTAGATGGAAATTGATATAAAGAAAATTCTAAGAATCATAAAATTTCCCTCCATTAAGTACAACCTACTTATGCAAGGCAATCAGTTGGACAAGCAATATAGAATCCAAGAGGGAAGATAGCTTGGGAAATCAACTGGACATAAACCTAAGTTGCGGTGAATGATATTAAAAAAATGTAAAAGGGTCATAAGAGAGAGGACACGTGATAATTGGTTAGAACAAAGAGAAATCTAGTAATGAGGTCTCCCTACTATATAGTGAAAACTCATAGAAGAAATATAGGATGGCATATTATAATGTTTAATGGCATAAAGAAGATAATGTGTTACCATGTTGTGTGGGGTAGTATAGTGAGCACACACACTTATCTAGCAGAGAGAATTAGACCATATAACTAGTATTTTTAAAAGAAAAATATCGATCATTATCGAAAATACGATGGACCATCCCATGATATCCAACGAGTATTCCATACCACTGATGGAAACTGTCGTCGATTTTTCTCTTTTATGTCATCGGATATATGATGTCCTTCCCCACTTTTCTGACATTCATGCCATACCTCCGACGAAAAATGGTGTCGGCTATACAACCGACTGTAAAGTATTTTGGGTCAGTTATCCAACGGGTTGGTTGTCAAATATCATTCCTTCTGTAAAGTATGGGGGTCGAATATCCGACAAGTTTGTCGTAGCATATCTGATGTAGATGTGTTGCATATATGACATGTATATTAATATATTTTTGGTCAAATATACTACCAGTGCATGTCAGATATCCTACGAGCACATATTTTTGTCGCAGATTCGATGAAAATCAACCAACGTTTATAAAATCTGAGGCTTGTCGAATTTTCAACAGATTGATGTCGAAAATCAGACATATATCCTATCGAATTTTGGTTTCATATTTTCATGTGATCTCATGTAATTGTTGTAATTCCCACTTGCATAAAACCTTATGATTGAGAGTTTTCCAAGACCCAATGCCAAATGTTAGAATATAATAAAAAATAGAAGAAAACAACAATAACAATAAAGCTCAATATTTACGTCGAAACCCTATTATGCAAAGGTAAAAAATTGGAACAATGAAATCTTAGATCTTTTATTATTACTTGAAAAAAAACTTATGATGCTTTCCTGTCTTGTGATACAATTCCAAGGGCCACTTCCCTTTTAGACAATACATATTAGGGTTGTAGAAGGAACCAAAATACACTAGAAGGGTCTAGAAATGTTCCTGTTTGGGGGGAGATGTAGGGGGGGCAGAATTCTTTTGACTTAATTAATGATTTGATAAAATGCATGAAAATAATTGATATCAATATATTGGGGTCATTCACAAATTATTTTGTGGGAATATATTTTGATAATATCCTTATCTTTAACAAAACTTGGGAAGAACATTTGCAATGCATTCAACAAATCTCAAAAAACCTACAACAACACAAGTTAAATGCTAATTTAGAGAATCCTTAGTGAACATGTAGAGAATTCCATGGATCAGATACATTCTGAATGAACATGGTGTGCATGCAGATCTATTGGAGGAGCCTAGTTGGTTGACCAACTAGGTCCTCATGCTGACTATGGTCATAATTTTTTTTATTGAGAATGGAGCTAGACATATAGTTGAGAAACGACCACCACTGGGTATTCTCGCCATGACAAATTGGTAACAAAAACAAAAAGATTGGGAGCAATTTGTCCACAAACTACAGTGGGAATACTTTCTAAGTAAACGATGACCATTTCCAGATCGACCGTAGTAGACTAGTAATTGTCAGGTCGACAATGGGGGGTAGTCGACCAATTGTTCTAAGTAAAAAGGAGTAAAATTCAACTTGATTATAGAAGGAAAAGAATGAAGCCTTGTAAAAATTCAGACATACAAACCAAACAACAAACATACAAAAGAGTGAACAAGAAAAGAGGTGCAAGCGACACAAGTAGCTAAGGGATATTGCCAGTCCAATACATGCAAAAAGAGGAATAAAGAAAATGGGTGAGATGGTCGGGAAACCAAATGTCCTACCTGAGTTGTGGGAAACTTGAACATATGACGAAGATGAAGTGTTGATTCTTGAGGAACTGCCACACACAATGGTGCTGACCCTGAAAAATTTGGGTATTACAATCCCATAATTCTTGACCCCCGTTGATGCAGTACCCATGATGGTAATGATTGGACCAATGATTAGACAAATAGTCGAGCGTGACATGGGATTAATTTCTGGGAACTGTATCATTTGGATTCAACTAGACCAAAGTGGACAAATTACTGACCGATTGATGATCAAAAGGATAGATAAAGGTAACTGGATTACTTTTACTCAGGAATTTGGAGGGCACTCATTTAACTTGTTTTACTCAGAACATTTGGAGGTCCCCCCTGCCAAAAACATTATTTATTGAATCACCTAAATAACCAAAGAGTCAACTTAGCAATGAAGAGTCTGTAGAAGAAGCATGTTTTTTGTGCTACGAGTCGAATTCACAAGAGTCAACAATAATCGACAAATAGTAAGTGTGTCTAATATTTCATCATCTTTGGTAAGCAATAAAAAGTCTAACACAATGGCTTATTGAATTCCTAATACCCCTATCTTTCATGGATATGGGGACCATAAGAATCATTGATTTGTTTGTGAAGCCTTCTGGCAAGCTAACTTAATTGATGATGAAAATCAACAAATTAACCAGTTTGCAGGTGGAATTAGAAACATATCGCTAACATGGTACATGAACTTCTTGGAAGAAGGCCCTAAGTCCAAACAACATATAAAAGAAAATTTATTATAATTTTCCAAAGTCGATGATACAAAGCACATGGTGGGGCACAAACTCAAACAAATAAAAAAAGAATAGGAGAATTTGTCAAAGAATATGACCAAATATTTAAAGATATTTAGATCTAGATGGCTTCTAAACTCGACCCTTCCTTGGTAATTGAATTTTTTGTCAATGGGCTCCAACAAAGAATCAAGACACCTATATTAATGAATGAGTACACATCATATGAAGATGTCTTGAAGAAAGCACTACGAGTCGATTCGAACACTGACTACATGTCTAGACCAGTCGACCCATGACTCGAAGAAAAAGTAAAAAATATACAAAGATCATTGCAACATTTAACAATGTATCACAACGAATTATGGTGTTCAACATGTACATTAGAATCCCATACCAAGGACAACTTCCCATACGATGAACAAAGAAGATATCATGAAAATACCTACCAAAGGGAGCTAGAAAAAATTGAAGAAGCAACTCGTATATTTCCTAAGGAAAGAAAGCCATAAAATTTCCAGAAGATGCATATGACCTACTTCTATGATATATGTGAGAGATTTGAATCCCACTCAACCACATAATTCCCATACAATGTCAAAAATATCAAGCCTTAGTGGTGCAGAATATGTCGAGCAACTCAACACAACACAACTAAATATATAACAAACTAAAGACTAGAGCTGACTACCATATGGTATAACAGACACACACAATCGAGCAAGAAGGTTGAACGATTTCAATAGCGATAGATAGAATAACACCAACAATCAATGAGGAGGATACAACGGTCATGGCATAAACAATAATTGAGGATATCGACCACCTGATCATGGAAAAACAAGATGCTTTGTATGCTACAATGAGGACCATTAAAGTCCCGAATGTCCATGGAAAGATAGAACCAATCTAAAATTATGTACAAAATGTGTTGTGGGTGAGCATAGCTTAGAATATTGTCCTATAATTCTTGCTACACTCAATAAAAAAGAAACATTAATATTTGTCTTATGTTCCTAAAAATAATGCAACTACTACCAAAAATTTGCAAGTTGTCACTAGACAAAGTATAAACACCAGAAGAAATCGGACTGAACAGATACAAAGAGACCAAGAGGAGTACCCTAATCCATGGAAGAAAAAGAAAATACTTAATAATACATAAGAACTATTTACACAGTTTGCATCTGAGGAAATGAATTCTGAAAGTAAAAATAAATTGCTTAATGATTTGTTTAACTTATAAACCAAATAAGAAGTTGTTGTACGACTAATTGATCTAATGAAATCTATAAAAAGTAACCATGAAAGAAAAAAAATGCTAAAAACTTGTGCACATTAAATCAAAGGGATACAACTGACATTGACCCTCTTGTCGACCTAAAAGTAGAAGGATTATGCATTAAACAAGTTGTTCCCGACTTCAGGTCACAAGAAAACATAATGACAAGATTGACATGGGGAAAAATTGGTCAACCCCCTATGGTAGAATCAAGTATTTATCTTAAACTATTACAACAAGGGCTAATCGAACCAATTGGAGTATGAAAAAATATAAAAACCTCAATCATGGGGATCTATACAACCATTGATTTTGAAACTATGGACCCTTAGGAAGGATCCAAATCCTTCCCATCAGTAGTTAGTTGACCATGGGGATGAAAAAAGAAAGCATCCATTTCATTAGAAAAAGAGATAATTGAATTAAAAGGAGAAGGAAAGAAGGTAATTGTCCCGATCAACCCATATCAAGGAAAACCATGGGAAAAACTAGATGACACTGATGATGATATTTTATAGCTATACCAAATAGTTCAAAACAATGAAGATACTGTCGAACCTAATAAATACATATAAATCCATTTAGTTTGACCAATGTCAGTTGACTATAACTACGAATCTGAGCTATATGATTGGAAAATGGAAACTTATGAGGCTCAAGTGCAGGAATGCTGGTCAATAGAATTTATACCAAGAAAAAGAGTACAAAAGTGCCTTACAATATATACCATTCCCAAAAATTGAGAAAAAAATAAGAGAGTATATTGCCATTATTCCAACAAAGGATTCAACTAATATCCCTCCATTAAGGTATAAAGAACGTGGATCACCAATTGGACATATTGAAGTAGTATCTAAAAATGTGGGAGAACAAGTCCGACTACAAAGTTTAGTCAAAACTTTCACATGCCAAGCAACAGGATGGTGGGATACACATTAGTCTTGACTATAGACCTGGACGACTACTTCCACAAATTTCATCGAGCGATTTGGAGGAAATAAGCTCACAACACAAGTACAAATACAAAAATTTGTACGGGAACAAGATCCAACCAAGTATATTGATTTATGCAAAAAATATTGGAAAAAACCAAGATACAAAAATGAACGACTATATACTCATCTATTACCAAATACGCTCGAATATTTACCTAATAGATTGTATAAGCTGGAAGAATCTAGAGGCAAAACTTTCAACTAGAAAGAAATTAAAGAAAAATTTATTAAATATTTCTCCTTTACTCCTACAAAGGAACATATTCAAGAAGCAGTCGAAGAAATATAAATATTTTTATAGTCAAAAGATAGTAACATGTTGAAATATCAACCATAGTCGACTTGTAACAACATATTGACCAAACTGGTGTAGCAGTAGACTCGACTACAACTGGAGATTGAAAAAATAGCCGAGAAAAGCTTTGGCTGGAAAAATCACCACCCTTGGGTTGGAAAAACCATAAATACTATAATGAATATTAGCTTAAAACAAAAAGAAGAACCGGAAAGGATAACTTCCAAATATTTCCCACCAGCATTTACAAATTTTTAAGAAGGGATTCGATCGATTAATGAAACAAAAGCACCAGAGTGGATGGTCACCAAAATTGAGATTAAAGAAGTTGACATCTCTAACGATGGTTGACCAAAGATGGTTAAAATCAGAGATTATTGGACAAACCAACAAGTAACCAAAATTACCAAACTATTGAAGGAATACCAAGACATTTTTGCATGACACTACAAAGATCTATTAGGACTAGTACACGAAATGGGATAAATGAAAATCGACATAAAACCAAATGCTCGACCAATCAAAAAGCGACCATACATACTAATGCACAAGTATAAATAGATCTCAAAGAAATAAATTGATAATATTATAGCTGTAGGGATCATATACCTTGTAGACCAATATGAATGGGCCAATCCTATAGTCGTGCAACCAAAGAAGCAAGACCCGACTAGACTGAGATTTTGTGTCGACTCCAGCTGGCTCAACAAATTAACATTAACCAACCCATTCTTGACTCCTTTCATCGAAAAAATTATTAATGAAGTAATTGGACATGAATGTTACTCATTCCCATATGGTTTTTCAAGATATAATCCAGTCCTAATTTCAAAAGAAGACCAACATAAAACAACTTTTGTATGTGAATTTGGATCTTTTGCATATAGAGTAATGCCATTTGACTTAAAAAATGAACCTGCAATATTGTCCAAAATAGTAGCAAAAGCATTTCAGGAATACCTGTACAAAACAATGGTAGTCTACTATGATGACTGGATGATATACTCCTTGCTCAAAGATCATATCCACTGTCTTCGACTGATGCTTGAAAGATGTCGACAAATCCAGTTGTCTCTGAATATTAATAAATGCATATTTTCTACTATTGAAATATTGTAACTTCGAAGAATATTCTATATGTATCTTTTGTGGTCCCCAATGGTCCTACTGTGAGAACCACTTGTATTATCTTGTACCTCGATGCTTCTAATCGAAAGAACTAATAAGAGTCATGAGGTTGTCCCCTCTAATTGTAAAGGTGGGTCATTAGCACCCCAGTGTGGTTACTTGAACCTACATGTGTAACTCGAGCCTACATGATTAACTCGAGCCTACATGTTGGATGAGTTAATTGAAGTGAACAGATGAATATAAATAGAGGTGTATCTCTCCTCATTTGAGCACACACTCTCACTTGTGTAGCACATTAGTGGAGAAGAGAAGTAGCTGGAGAAGG
>LPNX010485700.1:26390-46438 GCA_001517045.1 Pseudotsuga menziesii
TTGTTGGGTTTTTCCCTTTAGGGTTTTCCCAGGATAAATCTTTGTGTTCTCCTTTTGTATGGTTGTGCTTGTCTATCTTTCAGTGATCTTGTTTATATGCTTTTGTTATGAAATCGAAATGAAATACTAATGATCTAGCTTAGCATATGAAAATTTAACATGGTATCAGAGCCACCCTGAAAGAAGACATTGTGTAGCTAAAAAATCTAGGGATTCTTATTTTTTGGGTCTCTATCCATGATCGATCAGCAAAAGAAGGCTAGACTGACTCTCCATTGAAGGGTGCATCTTTCTGTCGAAGCGGAATTTGAGTCCGAGCATTTTGATTAGTTTTGGTGCGGAAAATTAGGGCTTTCTACAGAAGAAGAATTCTTGAGTGAGCCCAGCATAGGATTTTTCTACTCATCAAAATCGAAGTTTAGAGACCTAGATCAAGAAATTTGGTTGGGTGAAACTCCGGGAAAGTCAAACCCTAGTTTGACCTCGATCTGGAAAAACCCTAAATACTAAAACTACTAAATTTTTGTACATTCGCTATATTCTGAGATTGGCGAAGTATCAGGAGTTAAAACTTTCATAGGCTGAAGATAAAATCCTGATTTACACTGTGTCCAAAATTCATCCTCAGATTCGCTATATTCTGGGAGATATGATCCCTCCAAGTTAGGGTTCCAGCCTCTTCCAGAATTCATCCCTAAATAGGAAACCTGGGGAGAATTGTTGTAGCGTGGGATACAGAGGTCCAAATGAAATTCCTGAAGATGTTCTAGAAATATCACGGACTTTACTTTCTGTGGTCCAAATTTCTGAACCTGAAGATGAACCCGTGACACGTGGAATTCCGTACAACTTCACTGTTCTGAATAGTCCTATAACAAGTCACCTTGGGAAAATGATCATAAATAACAATTGGTGAAACCAATTATGATGAAACATATTGTGTTGGATCAGGGACATGCGATTTTACCTCAGTGAGAAATTTCAAACACATATGAGCATTAATTTCGGAGATATCACATAAACAACAACATACATTTCTACAGAAGAAATTGGAAAACTAGGGCTTCCTGTTCCGGGAGCTTCCCTCCACTATTTTTAGAAAAGGAGTACATTGGACAGCTCCATTTGAAGAGATATATATTTCTATCCAATCAGATCTAAAATATTCTAAGTTTTGAAAATTAGGGTTTCTCTGACAAATCCTAGATCAGTTAGCTCCGGAAGCAGGATGGACACCTCAAATCGGTAAGATCTAATCTTTTGCTATTTACATTTGAGGTTCTCATTTCAAAATGATCTATCACATCAGATTGATGATAAGCTTGGTGAAGTTGAAAACTTCCAAGAATGGAAGTATTTGATCTCTCTGAAGAATATGAATTGGACACCTACATGAGTAGAGAGGTTCCAGTTCTAGAGGGAGATGAGCCTCAAACACTTACACAAGAATAACTTGATCAAGGCCAAGAAGATCATTGTTGATTCAATCACGGATCAACTTATACCACAAGTGTCTTCCCTAAAGACACTGAAGAAGTTTGATTCCTTGATCAAGCTATTTGAATATAAGAACTTAAATCAGAAGATGGCTTTGAGAATACAGTTGAATAATGTGAAGATCCAGAATGCAGAACAACTTGAAGCGGTAGAAGAAGAAGTATGCAGAAGTGGTGATAGCCACCTTAAATGGCCTCCCAGGATCATGGGATTCATTCATGTGAGGAATGTGTGCCAAAAGGAAGTGATTACTTTCAGTTGACTCTGGGAAGAAGAAGAAGCTCGTCTCATAAGAAGAGAAGAGGAAAGATGGGAGCAAATTGAAGATCAAGCTCTCACCATTCAAAGAAGATCCCTCAAGCGATGAGGAATATGAAAAACTCAATTCTTGAAGAACCTCTTATTCATCTTATCATTTGGATAAGAAATGATGATTTCATGAATGAAGAAGATGATAAAGCAGAATGATCAAGATGGAGTCTACCCACGAAACAAATAAAAGATAAGTATTCAATTGGCATTTAATGATATTGTTTTGTTATGCATTTGATTATATTCAGTTGATGTGTTGTTTGCATGCATGTGATGGGTAAGTAGCTCATGGTTCTATACAAATCTCCATTGTTACTTATCTAGAATGAAACCTATTTGGATTAGTGCACAATCTCAATGATGTCATGGTAGAGATGGAAGGCATATAGAAAGTTTTTGTGAGATATGGATGAATGTTGTATTAGCTAAATAGTTGCATGATGCATAAGAATTTGTCATTATGCATATGTAGTTCTAACCATGCAACTAGTGCATTTGAATTGTAGGAAAGGTCATGTACAACCTCGTAAAATAAAAGAAGGATGAGACTTGTTCCGAAGAACAAGTGATGACAATTCAATAAACATGAATCTGAAGCTCCCAGGGTCAGAGACACCATGAGTAAAGAAAGAGCTTCAAAGAGCGGTAGATCCACCTCGAAGGATGAAGACCACCATGGGTTTGAGAGATAACTCAAGATGAAGAAAAAATGCTATGAAAGAAGCTATGATCAAAGAATAACAGTTGATTATGGGAAATGATGTATATGATATGATTTCGAGACATAAAGGGAAGTACGTAGTATCTTGTACTTCCATATGGATCTGCAAGAACAAGTGTACAAAGCAAGAATTGTGATTTTCCTCAGAAAGAATAGACTATGACATGACATACTCTATTGACCAGTATATATCAAGCATAGAATCACCTATACATAATGAAGAAGGAATATAATACTCCACTTCAGGGGGAGTGACTACAGAAGATATCTAAGTTCGACACGGTACGACATGATGGATAGCTTCCTGATGGATCGAGACTTTACCAAGAGTAAAGTGGGTTCCAACCTTCAAATTTGAATGCAGAAGACTAGGATATGTTGATGATCTGACAAGACGAAATCATGGAAGATGTTATGATAATGTTTGGGATATAGTACTCATACCAGAAAGCAAGCATGTGGTATCTTACAAATGGATTTGTAAGATAAAATATGTCGCTGATAGAAGTAAGGAAATACTTGTGGCTAGAGGTTTCTATAAGAAAGAGGGAATTAATTTTGAAGAGACACTTACTCCAGGAATCAAGGTACACTTCCTTCAGAACTATGATGGTAGTTGCTTCCATGATGAAGTAAAGACAATCCTTCCTTAATGGTATGATTGGGTAAGAGTTTTACATCGAAAGGATTTGAAGTTGAAGACAGATGGACTCATACATTTAAGTTGAAGAAGGGCCTCTATGGCATTAAGCAAGCTCCCAGAACTTGGTATGGAAGAATAGATAGTTTCCTGTCGAGCATGGGCTTTACCAAGAGTAGAGATGATCCTAACCTTTATCTCAAGGTTGTAGAAGATGAACCTGTCATCCTGTTATTATATGTGGATGACTTATTCTTGACAGGGAATGAGAAACAAATCATGGAAAGCAAGAAGAAACTAGCAGAAGAATTTGAGATGAAAGACCTTGGGTTAATGCATTATTTCCTAGGTCTGGAAGTATGGCAAAGTTCAGAAGCAAAGTATGAAGTAGAGATTTTGAAAAAATTCAATATGTTGGAATGCAAAGCCATGGCTACTCCCATGGATTCCAACCTGAAGTTGTTAGCTGATGACCCATCAAAATTAGTGGATGTGACTCACTACAGACAGATCGTTGGGTCATTGATGTACTTAACAAATACCAGACTAGACATTTGTTTTGCTATGAACACCTTAAGTCAATATCTTGTTCAACCAAGATGGGTTCACCTAGTAGCTGCAAAACATGTGAAAGGGACTATAGACCTTGGTCTATACTATGATGGTAGCCATGACTACAGATTGTATGGATATACAGATGCAGATTAGGTTGGAAGTATCTCAGACAGGAAAAGCACATCAGGTAGATGCTTTTGTTGGGGGTCTGCTATGAGTTCATGGTTTAGCAGGAAACAGGCTAGTGTTTCTCTTAGAACAACAAAAGCAGAATACATAGCAGATTGCTCTGCTAAGTTGTGAAGCCATATGGCTTCGAAAGATGATATCAGGTATCCTTGACCTAAATATGGATACTACATTGATTCTATGTGATAACGAGAGTTGTGATAACAGAGAACCCTGTGTTCTGTCGTAACACATAGAATCTGATATTTCTACATACAAGATAAAGATGCAGATGATGATGTTTCAGTATTCCCATACTGAAGATATAGATGATGTTTTAGTATTTACATACTGTAGATGCAGATGATGGTGATTCTGTATTTCTATACTAAATATAGAGATGATGATGCTTTCAGTATTCACATACTGGAGATACAGATGGTGATAGTTCAGTATTCACATACTGAAGATGTAGATGATGATGGTTTGGATGATGATGTACTGATGAAGCCTCTATCTCGAGTAAAGTTTGAACACTTTCAAGACAAGCTTGGTGTTGTTCGGAAAGACCTTCCTCGAAAGGGGGAGTAGTGATGTTGCAGTGGGATTGTATCATCCTTGGACTTCGGTTCAGAACAGATCCGGTGAAATTCGGTCATCGAGAAGGTGGCATGCTTGTATCATCATTGGACTTCGGTTCAGAACGGATCCAGTGAACTTCAATCATCGAGAAGGTGGCAGGATTGTATCATCCTTGGACTTCGATTTAGAACAGATCCAGTGAACTTCAGTCATCGAGAAGGTGGCAGGATTGTATCATCCTTGGACTTCGGTTCAGAACGGATCCGGTGAACTTCGTTCATCGAGAAGGTGGTAGGATTGTATCATCCTTGAAATTTTGGTTCAGAACGGATCTGGTGACTTCCGTACTCGAGAACGTGTGTTGATCCCATAATTCCTAGAGGAAGGATTGATTGAGTTCCACAAATGTGTTGATCCTGTAATTTCGAAAGAAAGGATCGTTAGTAACTCTGTAAAGACCTAAATCCCATAATTATGAAAGGAAGGATCATTGAATTGATCCCGTAATTCTAATAGGAAGGATTGTCTGAGTTCCACATATGTGTTGATCCCGTAATTCTGAAAGGAAGGATCGTTATTAACTCCGTAAAGACCTAAATCCCGTAATTCCGAAAGGAAGGATCGTTGGTAGCTCCGTAAAGTCTTGATCCCGTAATTCCAGCAGGAAGGATTGTCTGAGTTCCACAGATGTGTTGATCCCGTAATTCCAATAGGAAGGATTGTCTGAGTTCCACAAATGTGTTGATCCCATAATTCCAAAAGGAAGGATCGTTAGCAACTCTGTAAAGACATAAATCCCATAATTCCAAAAGGAAGGATCGTTAGTAGCTCCGTAAAGACTTGATCCCGTAATTCCAAAAGGAAGGATCGTTTGAGCTCCACAAATGTGTTGATCCCGTAATTCCTAAAGGAAGGATTGTTAGTAACTCCGTAAAGACCTAAATCCCATAATTTCGACAGGAAGGATCGTCTGAGTACCATAGACATGTTGATCCCGTAATTCCAAAAGGAAGGATCATGTTGATGTTTTGATGATGATGATGTTGATGTTTTGATGATGATGATGTTGATGTTTTTATGATGATGATGATGTACTGATCAAAATATCAGAGTATGATGATGATGTACTGATCGAACGATCAAGAGTATGATGATGATGATGTACAGATCGAAATATTAGAGTGTGATGATGATGATGATCAGTATGTGATGATGACGACATCCTAATCAAAAGATCAGAATATGATGATGATGATTCTGTTCGAGAGTTGAAGTATGATGATGGTGCTAATCACGATGTTACTAATCAGAATGTGATGATGTTGCTGATCGAAAGGTCAAAATGCTGAAGATGTCTTTGCTGATCGAAAGATCAAAGTGTTGAAGATATTGCTGATCAAAATGCTGAAGATATTGGTGATGATCGAAAGGTCAAAGTGCTGAAGATATTGCTGCTGATCGAAAGGTAAAAGTGTTGAAGATGTTGTTGATCGAAAGGTCAAAGTGCTGAAGATGTTGCTGATCGAAAGGTTAAAGTGCTGAAGATGTTGCTTCTGATCGAAAGGTCTAAGTACTGAAGATGTTGCTGATCGAAAGATCAAAGTGTTGAAGATGTTGTTGATCAAAAGGTCAAAAGATGCTGATGTTGATTAAAGAGTTGTTGTCATCAAATATTGAAGACGAAGACTATATGATGTTGAAAAGCTTCCAATGATTTATAGATGTATTACCCTGATGATGTTGATGATGTCCTCTATCTCTCTCCTACTATTGTTGTTGTTGATGTTGTTGTAGAATACCCTTCTCGTTAAGGGGGAGTGTTGAAATATTGTAACTTTGAAGAATAGTCTATATGTATCTTTTGTGGTCCCCGATGGTCCTACCGGGAGAACCACTTGTATTATATTGTACCCCGATGCTTCTAATAGGAAGAACTAATAAGAGTCATGAGGTTGTCCCCTCTAATTGTAAAGGTGGGTCATTAGCACCCCAGTGTGGTTACTTGAGCCTACATGTGTAACTCGAGCCTACATGATTAACTCGAGCCTACATGTTGGATGAGTTAATTGAAGTGAACGGATGAATATAAATAGAGGTGTAGCTCTCCTCATTTGAGAACACACTCTCACTTGATTAGCGCATTAGTGGAGAATAGAAGTAGCTGGAGAAGGAGGAGGATCCGGCTTTGATCTCCTTGCTAGTTTTATCTTTTATCTTTTATCCTTTTGGGGCATCTATATTGAGGAAGATTTTGCTGGGTTTTTCCCTTTAGGGTTTTCCCAGGATAAATATTTGTGTTCCTTTTGTATTGTTGTGCTTGTCTATCTTTCAGAGATTCTGTTTATATGATTTTGTTATGAAAATGAAATGAAGTACTGATGTCTTAGCTACGCATATGAAAATTTAACATCTACTCCAATTGGTATATTATTATAGGGAAGGTTGTATGTAAGGAAGGAATTCAAGTAGATTTTTCCAAGATTAAAGTTATCCTCAACCTCAAGCCACCTGTAAATCCTAAGCAAGTTAGGATACATATTGGCCATGTGGGATACTACATGAAATCGATAAGATATTACTTCGACATGACATATCCATTAGAGGAGTTGTTGAAGGACAACCAAGAGTTTCTTTGGTCTCACGAAAGTGTAGAATATTTTGAAATTCTAAAACACAAACTTGTCGAAGCACCAATACCAAGATTTCGAAATTGATCGATCAGGTTCCATATACATATCGACGCTTTAGGAATAATAGTCAGTGCGATACTTACACAACCAGGAGAAGACAAAATGGATTATCCCAATGCCTATCCCAATCACAAATTGAATAAAGTAGAAAAATTACTTAACTAAAGAACGAGAAGCTCAGGGAATGATCTTTTCCCTAAAAAAATATCAACATTATTTACTAGCTAATTCATTCACATTCTATACATACCATCAAGCACTTAAATATTTGGTCAATAAACCACTCCATCATGGATGACTATGTAGATGGATTCTCTTATTTCAAGAGCTTGATTTTGAAATAGTTGTCCGACCAAGAAAAAGTATGTAACGTCCCCGACCCTCCGACCGACGAAGAGGACGCTACTAACACCAAAAAAATGGGCAAACAACCCCCATGAACACGAATAGGGATAAATGCTGATATTAAAAACTTAACATAATGCATACTAAGATGCATAAAACATACAAGGATACACAGTTACTCAACATTCAACGGAAGCAACACACACATTCCAGCATTTAACATGTTCATCATAATTCATGGAACAATAGATATAATTGCAGAGGTGAAACAGTCAGAAGTACTTATCTTTTAATGAAGAACTCACTCCGCAACCAGCTACGTCGCTGCAACGTTCCACCCAACCATAGGCCAACATGCTCATCAATCTCTCAGCAACACTGCCACCCCCGAGCTGGGCATGATTCCTCAAGGAATAAGGGTCAATGCAGGCTTACACATAGCCAAGGTTTGCCAATTAGCCAAACCCACACAGTAGGGTTTTAGCAAGTCATCAAGGAGCTAGGACAGGCTAAATGCCAAGCTGGTGGCCTCAACACCAGTATTCTCATGCATACACAGCCTCTAATCCCACTCTCAACAGTCCGAAGACCAACCACTGCATACCGCAACAAAACAATCCCTTCACAGCTCTGTGAAGAAGGAAAAGACAACCAGGTGCCAATCCCAACCAACAGGTGAAACAGCTCAAGTCCTCCAGACAACTCAAAGTTGTTCTTGGCCCTAGCATGGCCAAAACAACTCAACACAACACCCAAAAGACGTCCACAGCCTTAGCATCCAAGAATCAACCCAAAACCAGGGAAAATCGACAGCCCAACGCACAATGAAAACAATGGAAACCTTACACAGTCCCAAAATAGAGGAGAAGCCAAACTCCCAGCATGGACAGAGGAAAACTTAGCTAGCGGGATGTGGCAATCAACAGCCAACCCAAATCCATGAGCCCACAGCACACACAGTTCCCCAATGTAATGGCTAGAGAACTTACACAGGAAGAAAAGGGAAAAGAACAAACTCCCAGCCTGTGCGCAAAGGAAAAGACACAGCCCATGCAAAACATGGAAGAAAGAAACACACATGCAGTCCAAAATGGAAGAAGAAAACACATGCACAGTCTGAAATGGAAGAAGGAAATCAGACTCTCCACAACATCCAAAAAATCGTGGAAGAACGACAGCAACCCAAAACGTGGGTGAAACCAACAGCAAGCCCGAATCACGGGTTAAACCAACAGCAAGGCAGAATCGTGGCTAAAAAACCACAGCTATTCACATAGACAGCAGAAATCATGCCCTTGAGGCTGCTCTTCCAGCTCACTGCATGCACAAAACCAAAAGAGAACCCCAACTGGTGCATGAGGAAAAAAAGAACGTCTCTCTGTGTGAGGATCTAAATTCCCCATACCACCATCGTGAAGGTGAAAACTAGGCGTGAGGAAAACGATGGATTCTACCGCTGGGCATGTGTACAGTCAGAACTGACAATAGCGTACCCAACTGATGCCCCCCCATGCCCACGTTTCCTCAAGCAATAACTGCCCTCAACTAACTCAATCAAAACATTAAAGAGTTTGGATGAGACAAGGGAAGATGGCAAATAAAACAAGGTGGTAACACATGGGTTCCCCCCCCCATAGACCAAGGTTTGACATACCTCACCCCCTTATCCTTTGGAATCATGCCCTTTTCATTTTAACGTTGCACTTCCGTAGCTGGTTGTGGGTTTATTCTAATTGATGTGCGTATTTACATGATGCCAAACTATAATGTGCTGGATAGCACGATATACCATCAGCAACTATCCCCATTGCAAAAACATACACAACCAAATCGATGGTGGGGCTTTCTCCTTTAGCTCCTCACCACGCTGGATTACATTATATACATCATGCAAACGAGGTCAAAACCGGGGTGTTACATTCCCCTCCCCCTTGGAATAACACCGTCCTCAGTGTTCCAATACATAGGAATACATATACAATATATATACAATTGCACATCAAAATTTCAAAATATTACAGATCTGTCCCACGTTCAATTATTCACTTTGAACGTTCAGGACTGTTATCCACCTGAATAGCACCTCTCTGTCCAAGTGCCGACATCCCTCATGTTTGAACACAAAAGGACATCTATGGATTGAGGGTTGCCCAAAACACTATAGATGGGCTTATTATAAAATACATTCCTCATCCATCCAGCTGGTTACTTTGAATTTTTAACTATGTCAAGTCATATTCGCGACCCTATATATATGCAACTCGTGGATCATACACGAGTGTCGGTTGTTGCAAGTCGCGTATGGATGTATATGCGGGTTGCTCTTATAGCAACTCGTGGATCATACGCGGGTTGTCATTCTTGATACCCACGGATATGTCCCTTTGACATTAAAAATAAAAACACATGATTAATTGAGATTAGTTAAGCCATTTACCTTAATATCCTTAACTGTCTCAACCTCCTCAACCTTCGAAACTGCCTTATTTCACCATGTATAAATATAGGCCTTGGGGAGGGTGTTTGGGTACATACACTTGGAGAGCAAAGTTATGTTGGCGGAGTTTATACAGAAGTATTTGGAGCAGTGGAACTCAGAATCCTTTGGTTGCAGAGGAGTCCTTGTCTCAAGCGTTGGGTTGCAATCTGAACTTCCTCATTATTGTTAATAAAGAGAATCCTTCTTCCATACGTGTCTTGAATGTATTTCATGTATTGTGGTTTGATAAATGTTTATGTTTCAGCATCCTGTATATGATTTATCTAACCTATTTATATATATGAATCATCTTGTATTTGGAAGACTGAATCTTGACAGGTGAAGGAGAAAGCATCCCTGAAGACTTTAGAGGAGAAGCAGAGCGGAAGAGGACAAGCTAGGATCAACCGTCTTGCTTCGGGTGAGTCTTTCCCATCCTCCTATTTCCTTTACTACACTCTAAAGTAAATTGTCTGCAAGTTAATTGAGTATGTTGGTAACCCCAAACCTTAGGTTATAAGGTGCATAATCTTGTACAACAGAACTGGTGACTCCACTAGGGAGCCCAGACTGCTGTAGGTTGTTTCTGTCACCCTGACCATTCTTTTCTTTGAAGTCTGTGTGTGATCTTTTATCCTGGTTCATACTTGCCTCAGTATTTGAAAGTCTTGGGAATTTTTCTTGTTTTTTGAGAAAATTTTTATACCTATCCGCGAGTTGCCCTTATACACAGTCGTGGATACAAGCCTGCATACGCGGGTTGCTGTATTGAACAGTCGTGTATCATCCGCGGGTTGCACTTATATACAGTCGCATATGTGCCTGGAAGTAGGGACTTTTTAAGTTAAGGTTTGCTTGTTCCTTTATTTGTGTAATCCATGTTTGTGAGTTGATTTTATTTATGAATGTTGTGTAGCTTGTCTGAATACCTTTGGTGATCACACTTTGTGATTTTTCGAAAGCCCTTGAGTCTCTTTTGCTTGGATTATTTCTTGCCTGCATGCTGAAGTAGTTTGGCCTGTTTGGGTTGTAGGTTAAAGTGTCTCTGTCCAAATCAGTGATCAGGGTCTTGGGCTCTGTTTTTCCAGTCTGTCTTTTGACAGTGGCTAGTTGTCACTTGCCTTTATAAGTCTACAGTGATTTTTGTCATTGTGTGCACCCAAGCTATGGTTCCTAGCCTTCCTTTGTTGGTTGTATTTTGGTTCTGTCAGCCTGTTTGCTTCAGTTTGTTGCTTTATACAGTTTATTTGATTCAAGTTTGCTCAAGTACAGTGCATTGTAGGTGCATGGTAGAATTTTGAGTATTTTTAAAAGTGAAAAAAAACATTGTTAAGCTTTTGCATTTTGTTTTTGCATAAGTAGTGTTTATTTCAATTTAAAGATATTATCTCAAAAACTACAAAAAATATAGGCTTAGTTTCTTTTATCGCTGCTTTCAATTCATCAATACATATTTGCAAAAAAGAAAAAGAAGTTTGATTTTATAATGGTAATTTTGCTTTGAATACACCTTTACTTTTATTTATTTCTTATTGAGTCAAAACACCACAAGTACACCACCTCCATTTTCTTCTGAGTAAGAAACAACCCTTTAAAATAAACGCATAATTTAAAATTTACTAGTAAATTTTGTTTTTAGGGGCCTTTCACCTACTAGCTTAGGCTATACTTGTGGGCTAGGAAGTGTAAACTTCCCACAAGTTATAAAACTCAGACATAGTGGACCTTTCTTTAGGTAAATCCTTGACTTTATCGACTGTATCTGGGAAGCTCCTCTCAAACGGGAGTTAAGCATGAGGCTGCGTGGAGGCTTGGATAGAGGAGATAACCCTCCGAATCCTTGTCAAAGCGTAACTCAAGACTTTTATGCATCTAGGGATTCTGTCCTCGACAGAGTTTCGGGCTCAGCTACCCTGCTCATGCGTACGAGTCCGGCTTGCGACTGTCCCCCTAGACTGTTGGTATAGCCAAGGTAGCCTTTAGTCTCTTGTCTTTTAGGGTCCATACCTAGGTAAACTGGAAGGTTATTTCTAGTTCACCTTGAACGAGCTTGGAAGGTAACCCTTGTTTAAAGTGTAGGAGGGAAGTTGGGTGATTCCTTCGCTTGTGCCTAAGAACCACTTCAAGGACGTCAAGTAATCGTTCATCAGCTTTCTTTGAGAAATTATATCTTTTACCCTTGTTTGATTGCTTGAGATTTTAGGATTTTTTAGTGTATGCTCTATGGTTTTTCCTGTGTTTAGTTGGACTTAGGGTGTGATTTGTCAAATTTCTAATTCTGGAGAACCAACCTGTTAGAAGGTTAAGAAGGTTGAGAAACCTTCCTCCTCTCACCATATTGGAGCCTCCACCTTTACCCCAAAGGCAGAGATTAGAAACTGACGGTTCATTTGAACTAGTAGGGATAAGTGAAGTTCTTGGTGAACCAGAACTGATAGCTAACCATTTTGATTTTGACATAGTTGAGATAGAAGAATTGTAGACTGACGAGTTTGCAAGAAAATTTAACACCCCCTTGACTGATTTAAATGATCCTGTGATCGTTCAAGTTAGACCTTCTGATTCACCTGTATTAGGTGTCCCTGTGGGTAGGATCATGTGTTCTGCGGAAGAAATTCCTTTTGTGTTCACCTCAACCCTTTCGGTTGAAGGGGTACTACCTCCCCCGGTAAGTGCCCCTAGATCTAGTTTACCTTCTACACCTTTGACTCCAGCAAGCCGAGTGGTTCACCCACCGGTTCACTCAAACCTAGTAGGTACTTCTGGTGACATGGTTAATGGGATTCCCAGTATACCTACCATTCCTTCTTCCTTTCCTTATACTACCCAGAGTGGTCCGGTAGGATCCTCGGCCTTTGTCCAAGGATTTCCTTGGAATGGGGGGCACATTCCCCCATCTAGTCCATACCTAGGTCCATCTCCTTCCTATGTAGGAGTGCAGTTTGGGAACAACACCTCTTATGGGAAAAGTTTCCAAACCCCTATTTCAGTCCCATACACGAGCTCTCCCTTTTCATTTTTTAACGGAGGGATATCGGATCCTGTCTTTCAGACCCCTGCTTCTATGGGGACGGCCCAAACTTCTTACACTGCACCTCCCACACACAATCCTATGGTTTACGGATGGAATCTGTTTCAGAGAAACCTTCCCACTTCACAACCGGTGTCAGGGGGCAACCACTCTTTTACCCATGGGCATTCAAGGGTAGGTCCCTCTAATCCCCAAGCCGGCACATTTAGTACCCTGGTTCGACCCAAACTTCCATTTCTAGCAACCTTAAACTTGCTATATTTGTCAAAATTGATGAATGACCCGGTGAGGCATGACCCCTTGTGGCCACCTGTTCCCACCAAATTGCCATCGAACATCCCTAAGTTCGAAGGAAAAACTGGTGAAGATCCTAGGGCTCATGCCACCACATTCCATTTATGGTGTTCTTCAAATTCGCTGAATGAAGATTTAGTGAGGTTGAGGCTGTTCCAGAGAACCTTGACAGGTACGGCAGCAAAATGGTATATTGAATTGCCTTCTGCTGCTTTCAATAGTTTCTGGGATTTGGCTAGTGCATTTCGTAGCCACTTTCAGCTTCCGGTCCAATATGATTTTGGAACGGACTTGTTGTCTACTTTTAGGCAAAACAAGGCTACCCACATCTCGTATCACATCCAAGAGTGGAGGAGGTGAAAGAGCCTTATAAAAGGCATTATCCCTCCTGAGTTCCTTTTAGAGTGGTTCCTTAAATCACTGTTGCCATACATATCTAAGGACGTATCCACCTCAGGAGTGACGAATGAAGAAGAAGCCATTCTCAGGGCCCAGCAACTGGATTTGATTTATTCACAATCTGGGATCTTATATGAGATCATCCCTGAGGCACGAGGCCTTCGTACGATGCGGAGAAGCCTAAGCTTGGACCCCATGCCGATGGTGTGGTTGGGTCCGTTAAATCTCCCACCATGGAATCTTTGACTAAGAAACTTCACCAGTTGTCTGTCAAGCATTCTACGGTGGAGGCAACAAAAGCTGCCCCCTCCCCTCAGAGTGCAAATTTTTTTGCACAAACCTCTCAGAAAGGCAATCAGCAGCCCGATGGGAAGAAAAAAAAAGGTAAAAAGGGAGAGGGAAACCCAAACAAGAAAAATCCCATGAACAATGCTGATGGGGGCAAGAAAGAAAAGAAGAAGGTCAAGTTCCCTTGTAAGTTGTGCCAAGAAGACCACCTTACTCACCTTTGTCCCCTTATGGATCAAGCCCAGAAGCTACTTAAAGCTCAAAAACCGGTTTTCCTGAAGGATCCTTTTCCCCAAGGACAGAACTCTGCTTCAGCTTCTAACGTAGCAGGGGGCACTCAAACTTCCCCTGACCCAAACTATATCAACATGGTTCGATCTTCAACTTTTTTGCAGACAAGGAACAAAAATTATGAGACTGAGACTTCTGAGAAGGGTAAAGCTATAGGTGAAACTTCGAACCCTCTCACAATAGAGAAACCTGCTGAAACTATGCTGAAGATACCGAAACGTGTCTTCAAGAAGACCTTGTGTTATCTCTAGGGTTGTTCCTAGTGTTTCTTTTCAAATTTTGGATTTGCATGGGTTTTTCTTGTTTTAAATTTCATTTTGTTTTGTGTCTTATTATTAATTGTTAGCCCTTATGTTTCCCTTAGGTACCTTAAATCATTAAAATTTCTATTCAGTAACTAAAAGCCTATGTATGTGCAAAGGATTATGTTTTACATGGTAGATTTTTACAAACTGGCAGCATATTCCTGAACTGGCAGCAATTTGAGAGCGTGCAGCATATGGAGTTTTGATGGGAACCCTCTTCAAAAACACAGGTAGTTACTGAAGAAGAGTTGGGGGTTAGCGATGAAGCCATTGTACTGTGGAAACATAGAGTACGAGGCTCGCCAGACAGACATTGAGCGTTTGTTTGGCAGATATGGAAAAGTTGACAGGGTTGATATGAAATCAGGAGAGAAGTAATTTTGGTTCCAACAATGCAGGGTTCCATACCCTTGCATTATTAATGTGCGAGCTCACCTTTGTAATTCCAACATCAAACCAACGTCCTCATTGGATTGAAGTATCGATCATCAAACAAAATGCAGAGACTTACTTTTAAAGATCCCTGGTAACAGAAGACATCGCTGCAGCTACAATTCTTTATTCGACATGATATTTAAACAATACTACTTTAATTTTAGATTTGGAAATCATGTCGGATGCGTGGTTTTCAGTCTTCATTCTAGCTGGAAAATTGAATAGTGTACAAGCTCTTCCCGGATATCCTGTGCATATATTCTTTCATCATGCCATGGATCAGCTTCTATAGCCTTGTTTAGCAAAGTTGATATACAAACGACATTTTGCATTTTTCTCATGACACCATTACTTTTCATACTTCCCATGCCATGTTAAGTCTTCATCCAGGCTTCAAGCATGTTAAGAGATAACTCCATGACACATTACTGCAATCAGAAAGGAGCATAACTGGTGAAGGCACTTACCTGATCGAGGACCCTACAGCCATTTACAGCTGACATAGAGTTACTGTAAAGGGAAAGTTGGATGCTCTGTCTTTTGGTAAATGGTTTTTATTTTCTTGAAGTGATTCGGAATTTGGATCTTAGTCCTAACAGCTGGAATATAGTTGACGACTCCACCCGTTGAGCAGTTGAGAGCTGGAGCCGAGACAATGTTGCCAGACTCACCATTTCATCTCCGTTGGAAGCCCACAAGTCTCACACGATAGTGTATTCAATAGCAGGGGTTGATTGTGGTTTCGATAACCCTGTTTTTGCTGCAATAGAGCTTGATTATTCCGAAGCTGACCAGGATTCCACTGGTCAAGCAGTGAATGAAGCACAGAAGCATCTTACCTTTTACAAACTCGATCTTGGGCTTAACCATGTTGCGTGCAAATGGTCTGGGCCTATTGACAATGGTGCGAATTTGCTGGTTACGGTGCCAGGGGGTGGAGATGGTCCCAGTGGCGTTCTTGTGTGCGCTGAGAATTTTGTGATTTATAAGAATCAGGGCCATCCAGATGTTCGTGCAGTCATTCCACGCAGAGCAGATTTACCGGCTGAGCGAGGCGTCTTGATAGTCTCTACTGCAACCCATAGACAGAAGGCCATGTTCTTTTTCTTGTTGCAAACTGAGTATGGGGACATCTTCAAAGTTACTTTAGAGCACGAGAATGATCAGGTGACTGAACTGAAGATCAAGTATTTTGATACAATTCCTGTAAGCAACTGTCATGCAAAATAGCTCTGGCGTGGATGCATTTTACAGGAGGCATGCTCTCAAGCTCCTGCGTGTATGCTTGTCATCAGTTCTGAATCTGAAGGGAAATATTGCAGGTGAAGGAGTTACTCCGAGACATTTGAGCACGATGCTGATGTCATCCGTTGATCCATCGAGGCGCAGAACTGAAACATTGAATTTGAAGGTCGACCTTGGGGTGAAGACAAAGACACGACTCATGGCAGAGAGATCTGTATTTAAGGATTTGTTGATGACTGTAATTGCTGCTAGGGCAGAGCCCGAACTTCAGGATCCAAAGGACGACTTTGTCCCCAATGCTATTACGGGCTCGCTATCCTGGAGCTGGATATGAATTGGTTGAGGCTGCCACCTATAGGGGGAGCGATAAGGAAAAAGCATATTAATAAGAAGTCTGGTCAGCTAATGAAGTTCTGGAATCATGGGTTATTTTCCAGTTGTACACATTTGAGAATTTGAGGGATGATTCATAGCAAGATCTTAGGATCAGTTAGCAAGAATGTAGGATCTAAAACAAATCTGTTTTGTTTCTAAAAACTATTTAGTCAGTGTAATTCTGAGAGCTTGAAAAGGTGAGAGGTCCCATCCAGAGGCTCGACAGCAGAAGAGAGATAGCTTCTTCCTTTCAGGAGAACGCAGTGGACTGGTTGGCAGTTTTTGGGAAGGACGCTGGACAAATTGTAAACAGCTCTGTATAGCATAATATCTTTGCAGCTTCAGCAGGTTCTAGCTTTGAATGAAATATAATGATGATTTGTTTCTGTCCTATATGAACTGTTTCTTTGGTAATTCTTTTAGATATATGGTCACTCACGTTCCATTATTCTATTTCTTATTTGAAGAAACAGTTATCTTTAAAATTCATACACAGTCATAGTTTCACTTTATGTTATCAGGATCATAGAATCCTTTTATTGAATGTTGTTCTGTATGTTTATGTTATATCATCTCTATGATTTTTCTTGCAGCCCTCACTGTTTTACCATCCTGTCATACATTCTGCTCTTCTTGTGAATACTTGTATCCAATTCTTTGTGACATATACCAGCTGTATATATCTGTGATATTATGATCTCATACCTGAAAACTGTACAAACATATGATATCAGCCTAATACCCTATAGTACTGTGAGGATATATTAGTTACCAGCTTTTATTGTGAGTTTGATTTCATTTGATTTGATTGTTTTCAAACTAAGATTTCCTTAAGCTTGGATCCCGTAGTCTAGGTCCAACTTTAGGGATAACATCTTCTGGCACCGTTGCCGGGGACGGAGGAGTGAAGATAATCTTCCCCGGGAAAGAATGACAAAGATCAGATCCAGCTCTTGATGGTGAACAGGAGCAGGGCGTTAGTTAGACTACATATTTATTCACCGGGCGACTCCATGTTCGAAGAATCCAGAGGCAATTTTACAAGATGTGTAAGCGTATGGAAACCATGGTGGCACAGAGATTGGCTCCGTTCAATTTCTCAGATATTCCTGGCTTTCCACATGAAGTACCTACCATGGATGAATGGGGAGATTTTCTTCCCCGATTCAGAGAAGAGGAGGAGGACAATCCGGCATATCATGTACTTAAATTTCATCAATACATGGATCAGCTGAATATACATCATGAAGACGTATTGATGAAAATGTTTATGTATTCATTAGATGGTTCAGCAAGAAAATGGTACAGAACTCTTCCTCCTTCCAGTATTTCCTCTTTGAAAAACTTTCATGATACCTTTAATTCATATTATAAGAGGATATACCCAGATGAGTGCATTCTTGAGGATTGTTGTAGGGGATATGCATTATCTATGCAGAGGTTAGAGGCAGATTTTTCTAGTAGAGAGGATGAAGCCGATGATTATGATATAAAGAAAGAAGAAGATTCATTATCTTCCTCTAATTCTGTTTTACAAGAAGAAATTTTTCAAAATTCTGATGAAAGCATCATAGAACAGAAATCTTTGTCTTTAGAAATTGATCAGAATGCTCCATTGTATGATGAAGACATTAACATATCAGTGGAACCTCCAGGAGAAGACATTAAAGTTCTAGATTTAGATCAGCATCAGCCGATTTACTCTGAAGATATCTCAATCTATGATGAGTATCCAGATGAAATAGAGCAGATCCCTACATTAGCCTCTGTTGATTTGAGGAGCAGCCAACAGATGTATGAAAACTCTGAATCAAATTTTGGTGAGCAACATCATTGTATAGAAATCAATCATCCTGAATCTGTAGAAGACATTCAGCAGCCATATTTACAATCCAATTTGCAGGTAGCTGAAAGTGGCAGCCATTATGAGGAAGAGGATATACAGAGATGTTTTGATCTTCAGCAAAAGGTAATTCCTTATAATTTCATTGATCCATTTGTTGATTATGTGGAATTTTTAAGCAGTTCAAATGTCAGATTGTTTTTGACAAAGGGAGGTTGTCTTTTCCTTTCTTCTGAAATGAATCTTCATATTCCATGGTCCCCTTTATGCATCATTTCCAGATCAGTAGATTTGTTAGTGGGGTCGATTAAGTCATCAATAGATTTTTGGATTATATTGGAGAAGACAGAGTTTAGGGCAGATATTCTTTCCATTAAAGATTTCAAGGAATGGAGTGATATGAGCATTCATGAAAAATTTTCTTCCATTTTTTCTGCTCATCTAATGTCAAATTCAGAATCTGAAGTCATATTTTTAAAAGAATTTGCTGAGAAAGAGATTGAAGCGTTGGAGGTAAAAATACAGGATTTATCATTTCAAAACCCTTTTCGGCTGTTTCTCGATATCAAGATTGAGAATAAGGAAGAGTCTGATAATTCAAAATTCAGAAAATGGCATGACCCGATTGCTAACTACATTAAGGAAGCTTTTGATTCAAGGTTTCAGTATGCATTCTATGATAAATTACAGACAGATGATGATTACAGACAAATGATGATGGTTATTCTTGTTTTCATTTTGTTAATCCACAGATCAAGACTTTCATTAAGTATGCAGATACTTGTATGGCTTCACTGGAAGCATGATTTTAACTGATCAAAAGAAAGTAGTTTTGATTAGTGTAGAAGCTGTAAATAAATAAGCTTGATGCTTCAAGCAGTTTGTTAAAGTTTGTACAGTGCGATCAGAGTCTTGTGAGAAGATTCTTTCAGTTTGCAGATTCAGTTAGTGGTTTGTAAGTAGCAGAGATGAATAATGAAGACTCCAGCCCAATGGAAACAAGGCACAGGTCTACTTGTTCTTGGCAGCTCACAGGGAGCATGCCATCCCCGACGGAGCCAGATGTTATCTCTAGGGTTGTTCCTAGTGTGTCTTTTCAAATTTTGGATTTGCATGGGTTTTTCTTGTTTTAAATTTCATTTCATTTTGTGTCTTATTATTAATTGTTAGCCCTTATGTTTCCCTTAGGTACCTTAAATCATTAAAAGTTCTATTCAGTAACTAAAAACCTATGTATGTGCAAAGGATTATGTTTTACATGGCAGATTTTTACAAACTGGCAGCATATTCCTGAACTGGCAGCAATTTGAGAGCGTGCATCATATGGAGTTTTGATGGGAACCCTCTTCAAAAACACAGGTAGTTACTGAAGAAGAGTTGGGGGTTAGCGATGAAGCCATTGTACTGTGGAAACATAGATTACGAGGCTCGCCAGACAGACATTGAGCTTTTGTTTGGCAGATATGGAAAAGTTGACAGGGTTGATATGAAATCAGGAGAGAAGTAATTTTGGTTCCAACAATGCAGGGTTCCATACCCTTGCATTATTAATG
>LPNX010485700.1:46648-58098 GCA_001517045.1 Pseudotsuga menziesii
ACGCGCAAATGGTATGGGCCTATTGACAATGGTACGAATTTGCTGGTTACGGTGCCAGGGGGTGGAGATGGTCCCAGTGGCGTTCTTGTGTGCGCTGAGAATTTTGTGATTTATAAGAATCAGGGCCATCCAGATGTTACAAGCTCTTCTCGGAGATCCTGTGCATATATTCTTTCATCATGCCATGGATCAGCTTCTATAGCCTTGTTCAGCAAAGTTGATATACAAACGACATTTTGCATTTTTCTCATGACACCATTACTTTTCATACTTCCCATGCCATGTTAAGTCTTCAGCCAGGCTTCAAGCATGTCAAGAGATAACTCCATGACACATTACTGCAATCAGAAAGGAGCATAACTGGTGAAGGCACTTACCTGATCGATGACCCTACAGCCATTTACAGCTGACATATAGTTACTGTAAAGGGAAAGCTGGATGCTCTATCTTTTGGTAAAGGAGTTACTCCGGGACATTTGAGCACGATGCTGATGTCATCCGTTGATCCATCGAGGCGCAGAACTGAAACATTGAATTTGAAGGTCGACCTTGGGGTGAAGACAAAGACACAACTCATGGCAGAGAGATCTGTATTTAAGGATTTGTTGATGACTGTAATTGCTGCTAGGGCAAAGCCCGAACTTCAGGATCCAAAGGACGACTTTGTCCCCAATGCTATTACGGGCTCGCTATCCTGGAGCTGGATATGAATTGGTTGAGGCTGCCACCTATAGGGGGAGCGATAAGGCAAAAGCATATTAATAAGAAGTCTGGTCAGCTAATGAAGTTCTGGAATCATGAGTTATTTTCCAGTTGTACACATTTGAGAATTTGAGGGATGATTCATAGCAAGATCTTAGGATCAGTTAGCAAGAATGTAGGATCTAAAACAAATCTGTTTTGTTTCTAAAAACTATTTAGTCAGTGTAAGTCTGAGAGCTTGAAAAGGTAAGAGGTCCCAGCCATAGGCTCGACAGCAGAAGAGAGATAGCTTCTTCCTTTCAGGAGAACGCAATGGACTGGTTGGCAGTTTTTGGGAAGGACGCTGGACAAATTGTAAACAGCTCTGTATAGCATAATATCTTTGCAGCTTCAGTAGGTTCTAGCTTTGAATGAAATATAATGATGATTTGTTTCTGTCCTATATGAACTGTTTCTTTGGTAATTCTTTTAGATATATGGTCACTCACGTTCCATTATTCTATTTCTTATTTGAAGAAACAGTTATCTTTAAAATTCATACACAGTCATAGTTTCACTTTATGTTATCAGGATCATAGAATCCTTTTATTGAATGTTGTTCTGTATGTTTATGTTATATCATCTCTATGATTTTTCTTGCAGCCCTCACTGTTTTACCAGCCTGTCATACATTCTGCTCTTCTTGTGAATACTTGTATCCAATTCTTTGTGACATATACCAGCTGTATATATCTGTGATATTATGATCTCATACCTGAAAACTGTACAAACATATGATATCAGCCTAATACCCTATAGTACTGTGAGGATATATTAGTTACCAGCTTTTATTGTGAGTTTGATTTCATTTGATTTGATTGTTTTCAAACTAAGATTTCCTTAAGCTTGGATCCCGTAGTCTAGGTCCAACTTTAGGGATAACACCTTGCATAACCCAAATTCTAGGGCTGCTTCAAACTACTCCGTGGTTGAAGACTTAGCTCAAACCCCGTGTGCAATGTCTGCTTTAGAGGTGTTACAGAGTTGTCCCGCTCAGCGGGATGCCCTCTTAGCAGCTTTAGGCAGCATGGACTCTTCGAGTCTCATGGTGAAATTTCATTTGTCTAATGTTAAAATTCGCCTCCCTTATCATGTAGCCCTATCAATAGATGTCGTCCATGGTGGTAAGTCCATTGGAAGGGAAGTTGTTGATGAGGGGGCCTCTACATGTGTTATGTCCTTGACCTGTTGGAAAGCTCTTGGATCCCCAGAGCTAGTCCCATCAAACACTTTGCTTACTGCTTTTGATGGAAGATCCTTCCATCCGCATGGTATCCTACCGGCTTTTGAGATTAAGTTGGCAGGCAAAGCAGTGTCTGTTGAAGTAGAAATGATTGATTCTCCTTTGGAATACAATCTGCTTGTGGGAAGAAGTTGGACTTATGCGATGTCCGCTATTGCGTCGGTCGTTCTTCGTGTAGTGGTTTTTCCACATGAGGGAAAGTTGGTTACTATTGATCAACTTGATTTTACCCGAAAAGGTTGTTTAGAGTCTAATGAGTCCGCTGTGACATTGGTTGATCGAGTCAAACCTGCTGCACAGAGCTTGGGGCTGGAATGTACACATCACTGATGGGCACATTTGATCTTCCAGCCCCGGTTAATTACATTGGTTCCACTAGTGTGGGGAATTCCATCGCTACAGTTGTCAATAGGACTAATCCTTGGGTTCTCCCAACTCCCCATGAACTGGAAGTGCCCTTATCAGAAGTGGAGGTAGCTTATCAAGCCATCACTCAAGCCACTGTTGATCCAATTCCAGATCCTCTAACAGTCTCGGATGATCTGGAAGAAGTCTATTTGCCCTCATGGGTGGAAAACTCTTCGCATTCTATAGATTGTTTAGACACGGTTTTACCTTTCGATGAAGCTATTTTGGAAGCCATGAGTGGACGTGATAAGATTTGTGAGGATCTTCATCATCGATCCTATTTTCTTCCAGAACTAAGCAGAATAGAAAACCAAGAGTTTCGAGGGAGACTGTCAGAAGATGTTGATATACCTATCAATCCCTTGCCTAGGGAAGGAATGTTTGCTGAGGGGAATATGGAAAATATTTCCTCCACTATACCTATTAACATCTCTGTAAACCCTGATGTTGTGGAAAACATATATATAGGCGCAAACTGCTCTCCTGAAGAGATTTCCATCTATACTGCCCTTTTTAAGGAATTCCGTGATGTCTTTGCCTAGTCATATGAGGAGATGCCAGGCATAGATCCATTGATTATTGAACATGAAATATGGACATATCATGATGCCAAGCCAGTTCGACAAAAATTAAGACCCGTGAACCCGCGTAAAGCGGTGGCTGTGAAGGCAGAAGTTGAAAAGCTATTGAAAGCTGGTTTTATATATCCCATAGCTTTGACTGAATGGGTGTCCAACCCTGTTCCTGTTGATAAAAAGCAAGGGACTATCCGTGATTGTACAGACTTTAGAGATCTCAATAAAGCCTGTCCTAAGGACAAATATCCCACACCATTTATAGACCAGATCATAGATGCATGTGCGGGAAGTGAGGTGTTTTCGTTTATGGATGGTTTCTCCGGCTACAATCAAATCCAAATCAAACCGGAAGACCAACATAAAACTGCTTTCATTTTCCCTTGGGGTACATTTGTGTATAAGAAAATTCCCTTTGGATTGAAAAATGTTGGGGCTACCTTTCAACGGGCTATGAACTTTGCTTTTCATGACATTAAAGCCATTGTCGAACCATACCTTGATGATCTACCCACACATTCTCGTAAGAGGATCCAACATCCAGATCATTTATGGTTGATATTTGAGAGATGCAGATATTATAAAATTTGCTTGAATCCCCACAAGTGTGTATTCTGCGTCGATTCAGGAAGATTACTCAAGTTCATTGTCTCTAGTAGAGGCATTCAGGTGGATCCACTAAAAGTTGAGGCCATTGTAAATTTTCCTCCTCCTCGTTCCCTCAGGCAACTTCAAATCCTGCAAGGAAAGTCTAATTTCCTTCGACGTTTTATTGTTAATTATGCCAAGATCACTAAGGGTTTCATGTGCCTGCTCAAACAGGACACCCCATTTATTTGGGATGAAACCACACAACTTGCATTCGAGGCATTGAAAAAATCTTTGTTGTAGGCACCCTTATTACGTCAACCATATTATTCTAGGGATTTTATATTATATCTGGCTGCGTCGGAGTCGACCATTGGGGTAGTACTAGTCTAGGAGGACGATAAGCTTGTTGAGCATGTCATTTATTAACTTAGCCGTGCTTTGGCCGGACCTGAACTTAGATACTCCCACGTTGAGAAATTAGCCTTAGCAGTTGTTTATGCTGTGCAGAGGTTACGTCACTACATTTTACTGAGGACCACCACAGTAGTGGCGGATGTAAATCCGTTCCAATATGTTTTATCCCGATGGATTGTTGGGGGGGAATTTAACAAGTGGATAGTCATTCTCCAAGAGTTTGATTTGGATTTCCAGTCTGCTAAGTCCAAGAAGTCCTTAGTTTTTGCTGAACTTATAGTAGAATTTCCTACTGAAGAAAATGTAGTGGTTGAGGATGACTCATTCCCAGATGAGCACATCTTTCTGATATCTACCTCTGATCCTTAGTACGGAGATATTCTTATATATGTCCATACTTTGAAGTATCCTGTAGCTTCCTCAAGGGAGGAACGACGTAAGTTATGCCTTCATGCCAAGAACTACCTCATTATAGGAGATACATTATATCGATGAGGGGTAGATTCCATTTTGCATCGTTGTCTTACTCATGAGGAAGCAGAGATTGTCCTAAATGATTCCCATAGTGGAGTGTGTGGGGGTCATTTATCTGGGTTAGCAATGGCCCAGCAGATATTGCGTGCCGGTTATTTCTGGCCCACGATCTTTAAAGATTGTGTGGAAGCAGTGAAGTGCTGTCATCCGTGTCAGCTTTACACCAGGAAAATGCGGTCACATCCTGCTCCGTTATTTCCCATTGTCTTGGTAGGCCCCTTCATGAAATGGGGGATTGATTACATGACATGCAACCCAGCCTCGGTTGGGGGGCATAAATACATCATTGTCACTGTTGACTATTTTATGAAATGGGCAAAGGCAATGCCTACTTTCAAAGCCAACGGGGAAACAACAACTTTCTTTGTATTCAATCAGATTATCGCATGGTTCGGTATACCCAAAGTGATTGTCACTGACCATGGCAGTCATTTTCAAAATAACATGATGATAGAACTGACTACCATGCTTAGATTTAGACAAGAACATTCTTTTCCATACTATCTGCAAGCAAACAGTCAGGTTGAGGCTGTCAACGAGACTTTAAAAACTATCCTTAAACGAACAATTGATGCAGCCCGCTCTAATTGGCACATCATGTTATATCCTATTCTTTGGGCCTATCAAACCAACATAAAGATTGCTACGGGTTTCTCCCCTTTCCAACTCGTTCACGGTGTGGAAGCAGTTACTCCGATTAAATGTGAAATCTCGTCTCTTCAGATAGCATTCATGTGTTACCTGATACGACTGAGCTTGAGGAACATCTGGTACATTTAGAACACCTTGATGAACAACGTAGAGATGTGCTAACTGCTAATCAGGCTCATAAAAATAGGGTTAAATCTCAGTATGATAAATCGATCAAACCTAGGGTTTTTTCTGAAGGGGAACTTGTCTTTCTTTGGGACCAAGATAAAGAACCTCTGGGGGCGGGAAAATTCAAGGCTATGTGGTTAGGACCCTATGTCGTTTCGAAAGTATTAAGTAAGGGTGCATATGAGTTAGTTGATTTTGATGGGAATAAGCTGCTTGAGCCTAGAAATGGGCTCTACCTGAAGAAGTACTATGCTTAGGCTTAGCACTTTTTCTTGTATTTTTATTGTATGTATTTTTATGTACATTAGGTTGTCAGTTTTGTTTTTTATATATATCTGCTGGTTGTTGCAGATGTCTTCCAAACGGTATATAGGGTTCGCTGATGGCACCAGCCGTCATACTTGTAACCTAGCTTCAGCAGCATGGGTTATCTATTCTCCCTCAGGACAGCTTGTTGCCGCGGGAGGCGCTTGTCTAGGTCCTACTTCTAATAACGTTGCTGAGTATAGGGCTGTCATTGAGCTCCTATGGGATGCTTTGTCACGTGGCATTACCCAGCTTGAGGTCCGTTTGGACTCTCAGTTGGTGGTTTCCCAGCTCAATCGAGCTTATCAGGTACGAAATCCTATCTTATTACGTCAGTTCATGCAAATTCGTTTATTGGAAAGACATTTTGAGGTTATTACTTTCAATCATATTCCATGAAACCAAAATTCATTGACTGATTCATATGCTAATTACATTTTGGATTGGCATCTCACACACATTTTATAAAAATATTCAACAGACATATGAAAAACATTTGTAAATAAACTGACAACAAACATCAATATATATATATATATATATATATATATATATATGTAAAATATTTGTCTGTAGATAGGTCAAGTCTGATCCTTAGATCCCGTCATATACAAAATGTACAAAAATGTGGATCATAGTCCATCAAAATGCCCTAGAACTAAGCAGGGCCGCCCTGGCCACTAGGAACTCCTTGGTCCCCATGGTCCCTCTGCACTTTGGCTTCCTCAGCCTCCTCGGCTTTGGCAGCCTCCACCGCATCTATGTGTACGAGCACTGCTCTAACTACTCGTCTGAAAAGACGTAGCCAAACCGGTGGAACCCCCACAACAAACTCCTGCATGGTTGTAGGGATAAGCTCAATCCGCATCGTAGGTACTCGTTGGGTCAGCCTGGCCAGCTTCCCCTCTAGTACCCTGATCAATCCTGGATCCTCGCCCATGACAGGACGAACAAACATGCGAGGGTGTCCTTCAGGGCGGACCGGTCCAATATCTACATTTTGACACATGAATAGGGTTAATACTTGTACATATGTATATATATATAATGAAAAATTCATACAAATTTGAAAATGATAAAAATTTAAAAATTACTTACCTAGCTCTCCACATGCTCCTCCTGGAGGGAGGACAAGGTCGGGGTCACCTCGGAAATCCATCCCGGCATATGGAAACTGCTCCAATGCCGGTAGCTGTCGTTCCCACCATGTGTAGAAGTCATCATCATAGACACTGTGTACTGAGTCCCCTCCTCTTTGACGGAGGAAGATGTCTCCCCACCTGCTCAGCTTTGGCTGACGTGGAGATCCGATCGGTAAAGGTATAGCGGGGCTCAATGCTGGTACTCTCGAAGAAGAAGAACGCCACTAATATGCTTACATAGCCAAAATTCTTGCGTATTCCTCTCTTGCAGTCAGATAGTTGTCTCCTCATGATGGAGGCAACTCCCAAGCACCAATCATAGAGAGCACCTCTAAAACAGTCAACTGCCACCCTCATTTGATTCTTGGTGGCCAAATGTAAAGATGTTGATCCTGAAAGTCTCACAATGGTACTAGCTAATACCTGGAGAGTAAAATCTTGGATATCTGCAATTGGAACGCTGGTTCCTCTTCTCTGAGTACCCGGTGTACAGAATATGTCTACATAGTTTTGGACACTTAAGGGGTCACCGCCCCTACCAGTTCCCTCCAAGTTCACCGGTGCTCCCCGTCATGACAACCTGGTAATGAAATATATGTCTTCCACGATAAGCTCTAAGGTTTCACCTTGTAGATTGAACATCCCTATATCATGATCCCAATAATTGACCATGAACTCAAGTATGTGGACATTGGCCCGCATGGGTTATTTACAAAAGAATTTCAGTAGCCCACTGGTTCTCAATGCCTGTATGGTGGGTGCACTTTGGAGCGCCGCTTGGTCCATTATTTCGTGCTCCCTTTCCCTCCACTCCAGAACCATATTTTACCTAGCAAATACAAGCATTTTGATTCAATATTTCCATATCAAAATTCAAAAAAATTTACATATATTTAAGCTTTTGTCCTCCACGCAGTATCCATGACTGTCTATTTAGACATGTCGCGTACCATCCACGGCTGTCTAGTTAGGCAACCCACGGATATAACGCGTATCCGCGAGTTTCCATATCAGCAACCCGCGGATGCGCCCTGCTACAGTTTAGGATGCTTTTAAATATTGAATTCAAACTTAAAATTAACATTTGCTTGGATCAACTTGAAGAGCTTAGGGTGTAGGCTTACCTGAAGCTGGAGGATTTCAATTTCATCGGTCCAATTGTACACAATGATCGATCAAAGGTTGAGGGTAAAACTTGTTTTTTATGGTTCAAAAGTTCAAATGGTGAGTTTGTTGTTGCTCCAATAGGGTGGTTTTGTTATTTCCAATACATGTTGGCATCTTTTCACTCCACATTAACCTTAGCATTCAACATTTTGCCACGAACTATGGTATTCTAAGCCATTAGTCCCTTGTCTTTACCATTGTTCCTTCGTGGCTAGGACCCTTCTTTCATGAGTATCCTTCTTATATGCCTTTGTCATCCTTTGGTACTCATGCCGCCACTATTCCAGGTTCAGGGGTATCCTCTTAGCTTTTTTTCACGCCAAATAGAGCTTCTTTTGAATCTCTTTTTACAAGCTATCCCTTTATAGGACTCCCCGCCCTTATGGAGTTTCTTTAGGCCCAGGTCTAACTCCTTCAAAACAGACTTGACTGCTGAGTTAACTCATCCGTTCAAGCTCATTAAGAATATGTGAACGGTCATCCGCATTGGTGGTAGGTTATCTCTTTCTCGGACCATGCAGAATAATAAGAGAAAGGATCACTCTCTTTTCTTTTGAATTGAGAAGAGTATTCTCAGGTATAGGTTTATCACTTTTCCGGACCTAAGGGACTAAATTTACGGAAAAGGAACACCCAGTTTGAGCTTAGTTTTCTCTTTTTCGTGCTCTGGACCTAAACATGAAAAAGATTCCGAGTGTACTTTGTGTCTTTGTCATGCTCATTAAACACTTAAGAACAAAGCAACGAGTTTATTGTTGTAAGTCCCATTTCTCGTAACCAAATGGATCTTTCTGAGTGATCTTGCTTTCCTTCAGACTCGTAAAACTCAAGCTATTTTATGATGTTCTGGAAGGAGTGTTGGGTAGGTGGTAATTTAACCTTTTTCGGACCTCCTTGACTAAGTACGAAAAAGGTTCACCTTTTCTTCTTTGGAAGTTAAGAGAGTTCTTCTGTGGTTTGTTTTATACTTTTTCAGCCTCAGGAGACTAAATTGGACAAAAAAGGACCCCCCTGGAGTATTCTTTGGAGTTTTTAGAATCTCTAAATGTGAAAACACTGACTGAGCATGTACTAGTTCGGGCTCATTAAATCCATGAATCAGTGACACTATCAAGCATTATTTTCCCATCTCTTCAAGCTTGTTCAAAAATGAAGAGGGAACTGAGTTAAATTTCCTGGACTCGTTAAAATTTAACAGGGAAGGTAAGGAAGAAGTTTTCTCTTGTTTTCAGTAATGGCAGCATGTCATCCTTGAACACAGCACTCTTTGTTTTATGATATCCATGTTTTAGTGTCCACTTTTGTTCAACTATCACTTTGAGTTTCTTACTCCTCCTCTTGTCCATTATACCTGGGGAATCAGATCATGTCTCCTACATGATAGATAAGTCTTGTTGTTCTATCTATTAGTTATACGCTGCCTTGGGTCATCTCTGTGTTGTGCTCACTGTTCAAGGAATCTTCCCAATGTCTGATCTATATCCTGATCCCATCATTGTTACATATGTTATCTATTTGTGTCTCCCTTCTTTTGCCCAGTTCCTAGTCACTCTTGTGATCCGTTGGAGGATCTAGTTCCTTCCTTATCACGACATGGTTCCGTTTCAGCACTTCCTGATGACGAAGACCTAGAGTTTTGACGATGGTACCTCAGGATTCACTTTCATCATTAGTGAATTCCTTTGCTTCAGTTGTTGATTATCATCTATTGATTGACAAACTATTGAATCCTTTCCATGTTCAACTTCAGCTTACCCTTATTCACATGGCTTGGGTTGTACTGGTTCTTTGGGATCCTTTATGAAGACCTTAGTTCCTCACCTATGGACTAAGTTGCGCAAGATTATGTTCTATTCCTCTACATAGCTTCCAGATCTTTGAAGACTCATCATTGTATATTGTGGCTTCGATCCACCTTTGTAATATATGTGGTTTTATACCCGTATCATATGATGTACTCAAATATTGTAAAGGCGCTAGTGTTCCAGTAAATTGAACATAGCATCCTCAAATGTAACTTTGTATATGACATCACTATGTATTTGTTTTAGGTACTCTCTCTGCTCCATTGGATTTCTGAGTTCTCCAAAGATAAAGATTATAATGTATTTTGGCCATCGTTTCCCTCTGACCTCACACATTAGGGGGCATCTGTTATCCACCTGAATGGCACCTCTCCGTTCGAGTGCCGACATCCCTCATGTTGGCACACAAAAGGACATCTATGGATTGAGGGTTGCCCAAAACACTATAGATGGGCTTATTATAAAATACATTCCTCATCCATCCAGCTGGTTACTTTGACTTTTTAACTATGTCAAGTCATATCTGCGACCCTATATATATGAAACTCGTGGATCATACGTGAGTGTCGGTTGTTGCAAGTCGCGTATGGATGTATACGCGGGTTGTCATTCTTGATACCCACAGATATGTCCCTTTGACATTAAAAATAAAAACACACGATTACTTAAGATTAGTTAAGCCATTTACCTTAATCTCCTTAACTATCTCAACCTCCTCAACCTTCGAAACTGCCTTATTTCACCATGTATAAATACAGGCCTTGGGGAGGGTGTTTGGGTACATACACTTGGAGAGCAAAGTTATGCTGGCGGAGTTTATACAGAAGTCTTTGGAGCAGTGGAAATCATAATCCTTTGGTTGCAGAGGAGTCCTTGTCTCAGGCGTTGGGTTGTAATCTGAACTTCCTCATTATTGTTAATAAAGAGAATCCTTCTTCCATACATGTCTTGAATGTATTTCATGTATTATGGTTTGATAAATGTTTATGTTTCAGCATCCTGTATATGATTTATCTAACCTTTTTATATATATGAATCATCTTGTATTTGGAAGACTGAATCTTGACAGGTGAAGGAGAAAGCATCCTTGAAGACTTTAGAGGAGAAGCAGAGCGGAAGAGGACAAGATAGGATCAACCATCTTGCATCGGGTGAGTCTTTCCCATCCTCCTATTTCCTTTACTACACTCTAAAGTCAATTGTCTGCAAGTTAATTGAGTATGTTGGTAACCCCAGACCTTAGGTTATAAGGTGCATAATCTTGTACAACAAGGACCAACCCCTCGGCTTCCATGAACTTCTCCTGTTGGTTCTTAGCTCTCAGCTTATCCTGAAGCCTAGGAATTTTGCAGCTGTTTCCCTCATCATGTTCCCTCATTGTGGCAGTCCCGGCATAAATGATTTCTTCCGCATTCCCATCATTTCACTGGCTGCTTCATCTTTACCTGCTCAATTTCCTTTGAGTCTTCATGCCTGGATCGTTTCTTATCGGGTAGCTTGGACGAATGTCCCATCACTGATCCACCTTCCTTTCTCTTGCCGATTGCTCCCAGAAGGATTTTCACCTCCCTTTGCAAACCGATAGAGTCTTGCAAAATCTGGTGGTTCATTTCATTCTTCCTTTTCTGTATCTTGAGCATCTCCCCAAGATTCTCTTGGGTCTTGGAAATCATTTGAAGGAGACTTCCAGCCAAGTCCAACAACT
>LPNX010485700.1:58548-256673 GCA_001517045.1 Pseudotsuga menziesii
TCATTCTCATTGGTTTTATCTCTATAACAAGAGCTTAAAACATCATAACCAAATCATGTACACATGTACATTAATAAGCAAAATGATCCAATACTTATCTGTATTGTGCGTTTCCTCGTTCGTCCACAGGATCCTGCTTCGCCTTGCAAGCCTTGGGGTCGCCTATGGACTTGGATGTTAGGTCAGCACGCCGGCTGCTCCATAACATCAAATAATTAATGTCCAGCCAGTACACCCTCATGTCGACTGGGATTGGAACCTTACCATGACCATTTCTAGGTCTAGGATCTACTATGGATCCTCAGGCATATAACAACCCAACATACACTTATACCAACATACACTTATATCAACAATAACCCTTACTCCACAACCCCTCACAACAACCATTTACCTTTTACCTTTAGGGTGCAACACTCAACCGCATCTATTTAGCCTGTCAACACAAGCAATATAAGCAAACTCATCAGCGTTATTGCTCTAAAACTGTAACCATATTTCATATCATTCACTATCAAGTATTGAGACACTAGGAGTGCGTCCACTCCCTAGGGTATAATCAATATTGAAAACCCTTTCATGATCCGACATCGGGAAAGTGTGCACTCTTTTCCGATGTGAGCCATGTAGGCCCTATTCATACTCAAGCAATCAGTCATAATGGAAATAAAATCAAAACATGTTCTGCATATGGAATTTTAATAATTTGACATGCATATTATTAGCAAGGGTCACAGAACACTTATCCATTTGCCGACGTAGTATTCCTTCGTTAAGGAGAAATGGGGCTCCCTTCTCTGAGTTGACAGTCCCTCGGTTAGCCATCCCAACTCCTTTTTACAGTTCATATCCACACATGTCTTACCGACATAATATATACCATCTCACTCATGTTTCTTACCAAACATGCAGTGCAGATGAGACATTTCCAAAATGTCCAATGGAGTTTCACCCGAAACCCATTTCCAAAATAAGGGAAAACCTTCCCATGTAGTTTGGCTCCTGCAGGCCATCACACCTGATCCTCCTGCAGTGTGTACCCCTGGCACATTCATCAATTATCCAAACAGTCAATCATTATCTGATAATACAATCCAAATTGATTGTTACATAACCAAGCAATTACATTAGTAATTAAATTCAATAAGAATTTGCAACTCTGTCTACTACAAAAATTGATTTGCTTAGCAATGAGGTGATCCTCTTTTTTGGGTCTCTTGTAAATACCACTACTATGCCCATTATAGTTTTTTTATGCTTACTAGCATAACATGAATACCCACTTTCAATGCGTCCTCCTAACACAATCTTATGCAAGCCAACAGTGATTAGTATTTGTCAGTAATTTCTTAAATCCGAAATTCACAATTCAAATTTAACAACCCATTATACATACCAACTATTTTCACAACCATGAGACTCTTCTCATAAGGTTTGGCTCTTTCACATGGTAGATTCCAGCATTTGTCATGGTCTTACTCTCATTGCCATGCTCTAAATAATCTACCTGAAACCTGAGCTTCAATGAACCAAACACTTGGTAAGTCTGGATGCATATAACCTTCTCATTGCTGCAACCATCACTGAAGCATTTTCGGAATTTATAAAATTCAAATACTTCCAGCTATTAATCACATCAATATTACCAAAACTCATTTACTTCATGCAATCATTATCATACTAACATTTGCAAGGTATAGTCACATCATTCATGCAATTAAATGAAATGTTTAGATACTTCTTACTTCACAAGCGTATCATTTGTACCACCTTGCTCTCCCATAGAGCATTTCTGGCAGCCAATTGATCATGACTATCCTCTTTAGGCACTTACTATCCTGCATTCATAACAACCTTTGAAATGGTTCCCGAATTGTCATCCATTCATCATTTCAGCCATTAGTTATTCATAATATCACATGCACTCATCTCAATGCATTCCTGCAATGCATCACAACATTTGCATCCATACTTATGCAATCAGTCACTCACACCCTTCATATGCATGCATTCAATGCATAACTACAAGATTCATAAAATCTTTTTAATGCATATCCATTCAATGCTACCTTGCATGAATTCAGGAATACTATGCATTGAACACACCATGCATGGCCTAACCATGACTACTTCATATAGAATGCATGACTATAATCAAGATCACCAGTACTTACTTTCCTTGGGCTACTAAGCTCAATCAACATACACAAGCATGACACCTTTCTATATTCAAATATCCACATGGTACGAGGTCTCTTACCTTTACCATTCCATGGAATTTGTCATAATCAACTCTTACCTTCATGGGTCGTACTTACACCCTTGACATTACTAGTTTGGTTGGTATCTTGCAGAGGATTGCAAACTTTGCTCACCAACTTTTGTTTATGGACTTGTTTCCTCCTCCCTTTCTCCAGAGGGTTGCTAGTCACATTCATCAGCATTAGCAACATATTCAACTAGGTCCATGTTGTCGTTGGTTTTTCCACTAATGCCAACACCAATGCAATAGTTATCATTAGTGGCTCATTATAAATATATATTTTCAATATTCTTACCAACATGTAATATCCTATGCATGCAATACATATCCTCATACATTTCAAGTATAAAACTTAGGAAATGTAGTTATAATCAGCAAGATAGGGTTTAGGGAAACTTCCCTTTTCAAGTCCCACATCCTCGCATGGAACTCCTCTTCCACACAACAGCTGGTTAGCCTTCATAGTCCTTGCTACCTATGGGCATGCAACTTTCCAGATTTGTCCATTTGATAGCAACGACCGTCATTAGCACTTTGCTGCTCCATGCTCAGATTCTGGTGACTTTCCCTTGTTCCCTACTGGATAATATTTCCAACACCTATCCACATGCTTCATTCCGACCTCGGGCGTGAAAACCACACTTCTAAAAATGAATATTTTCACCAAATCTCGGCATTTTACACACAACTGCATTTTGGACTGGGTGCCAACTTCAACCACCTGTAAACCCCTTTGAAAAACTACTGAAAAATCTTGTTGAAAAACAGTCGAAATCTGCTGGAAAATCCACTTGAAAATCTCAAAATTTCCTCTACAGAATCGGCTCTCATTTCGACTATCAGCCCGACGTTTCGACTGTCAAAACAACTAACTTCTCCACTGTATCGGCGATCCAAAACACACTCCTTTCCGCTGCACCGACGACCAGAACCACTATCCATCGAGTGGATAGTTCCTTAGGCATCTGCAATGTCGTGCAGTAAACTTTCTATGGATTCCGTGGCTAAATAGCTCATCGACGGTTGAAACAACTAATTTCTCCTGACCTATCGGCGGACCAAACAACTAGCTTCTCCCAGCCTATCGGCGGTCCGTTCATCTATGCTTCCGGACTTTGTCGGGGATCGAATCCTCTACCTGTCGAACGGCTAGTTCTCTAAGCTTCTGACACTTCGGTAGTCTGATCTTCATTTTTCATTCGACGCTCATCGACGGTCCAATCAACTAAATTTTTCCGACGTTTCGGGTCGATCCTCCTCTGGCTTTCGACGTATCGACAGACTGATCCTCTATTTTTCTCCGACGTGTCGGCAGTCCAATATTCTAAAGTTTTTCGACATTTTCTGTACCTAGAATTTTTTTTCTTTTTCAGAAATTTTTCTTCTTCTTTCCGCCGCCACGTCGGCTGCTCCATCAGCTATCCTTCACCGATGTTTCGGCTATCTTCGGAAGATCTCTGCCGAAACTACGGCTCCGCCTTCAACTAATTTTTGCTGAAACCTTCTCTTCTCTTCCACTGTTGTATCGGCAACCTCACCTTCTATTTTTCTTTGATACTTGCTGCCGCATCGGCTGCTCAAACAGCTAACTTTCGCTGACGGTCTCCATACTTAGAATATTTTTCAAATTTACAAAAAAATTTCCTCTTTAGTCTTTCTTTTCACCGCTTGATCGGCTCCATTCCCTTCTTTCTGTTGGTGAAATAGTTCCTTCCACAGCCGCAATGGCGGAACACGATCCTTGATCTTCTTTCGATCGACGGCCCAATCTGCTATGGCATGACCCGATCGGTATCGACAGTCTCTTCCCGTCGGAAGACTAGTTCTCCAGGATTCCGCAACGGCGAGCGTACGAACCACTATCTTCTTCCGATAGCCGACGATTTCTATACTTAGAAAAAAAAATTCAAACTTTCTTCATGGCATCGGCGGTCGGAGGCCTTACCCGTCGGACGTGTATTTGTTTAGCCATCCGTAACGGTGGGCGCTCGAACAACTTTCTGCTTCTGATGATTTTAACACTTGAGCCAAATTTCAAAACTTTCCTACTGTCAGCAATAGGATCCACTAACACTGCTGCATCAATGTTTTAGTCCCTTCGACAACCGCAACAGCGGAAAGACAACCGTTAAATTCTTCCGCAGTGTCGACGACCCCAACAACTATTTTTTGCTGACAGACGTTGAACACTTAGAAAAAATTTCGTAATTTTCTTTCCAACTGTGCTCCGTCGGGTATGCTTCCTTCTAGCTCTTTCGCTACATCAGAAGTCCGTTCCACCAAGTGTTCTGATGAACTGACTGTTCAAACACTTAGGCACATTCGTGGAAGTTTTCCGCCATCCATTTCTGATCTCTGTTGGGCAGAGAGAAATCCTGCCTTTGTCACTGCATCTTAGTGGTCCATTCAGGCCCATGCTGCAACATGAACTCTGATACCACTCTGTAACGTCCCCGACCCTCCGACCGGCGAAGAGGACGCTACTAACACCAAACAAATGGGCAAACAGCCCCCATGAACACGAACAGGGATAAATGTTGATATTAAAAACTTAACATAATGCATACTAAGATGCATAAAACATAAAAGGATACACGTTACTCAACATTCACCAGAAGCAACACACACATTCCAGCATTTAACATGTTCATCATAATTCATGGAACAATAGATATAATTGCAGAGGTGAAACAGTCAAAAGTACTTATCTTTTAATAAAGAACTCGCCCCGCAACCAGCTACGTCGCTGCAACATTCCACCCAACCATAGGCCAGCGTGCTCATCAATCTCTCAGCAACACTACCACCCTCGAGCTGAGCATGATTCCTCAAGGAATAAGGGTCAATGCAGGCTTACACATATCCAAGGTTTTCCAATCAGCCAAACCCACATAGTAGGGTTTTACCAAGTCATCAAGGAGCTAGGACAGGCTAAATGCCACGCTGGTGGCCTCAACACCAGTCTTCTCATGCATACACAGCCTCTAATCCCACTCTCAACAATCTGAAGACCAACCACTGCATACCGCAGCAAAACAATCCCTTCACAGCTCTGTGAAGAAGGCAAAGACAACCAAGTGCCAATCCCAACCAACATGTGAAACAGCTCAAGTCCTCCAGACAACTCAGAGTTGTTCTTGGCCCTAGCGTGGCCAAAACAACTCAGCACAACACCCAAAAGACGTCCACAGCCTTAGCATCCAAGAATCAACCCAAAACCAGGGCAAATCGACAACCCAACGCACAATGAAAACAATGGCGACCTTACACAGTACCAAAATAGAGGAGAATCCAAACTCCCAGTGTGGACAGAGAAAAAATCGGCTAGCGGGATGTGGCAATCAACAGCCAACCCACATCCACGAGCCCACAGCACACACAGTTCCCCAATGTAATGGCTGGAGAACTTACACAGGAAGAAAAGGGAAAAGAACAAAATCCCAGCTTGTGCGCAAAGGAAAAGACACAGCCCAGGCAAAACATGGAAGAAAGAAACACACACGCAGTCCAAAATGGAAGAAGAAAACACATGCATGGCCTGAAATGGAAGAAGGAAATCAGACTCTCCACAGCATCCAAAAAATCGTGGAAGAATGACAGCAACCCAAAACGTGGGTGAAACCAACAGCAAGCCCAAATCACGGGTTAAACCAACAGCAAGGCAGAATCATGGCTAAAAAACCACAGCTATTCACATATACAGCAGAAATCGTGCCCTCGAGGCCGCTCTTCCAGCTTTCTACATGCACAAAACCAAAGGAGAACCCTGACTGGTGCGTGAGGAAAAACATAACGTCTCTCTGTGTGAGGATCTAAATTCCCCAAACCACCATCATGAAGGTGAAGACCATGCGTGAGGAAAATGATGGCTTCTACCGCTGGGCATGTGTACCGTCAGAACTAACAATAGCCTACCCAACTGACACCCCCCCATGCCCATGTTTCCTCAAGCAATAACTGCCCTCAACTAACTCAATCAAAACATTAAAGACGTTGGATGAGACAAGGGAAGATGGCAAATCAAACAAGGTGATAACACATGGGTTCCCCCCCCCATAGACCAAGGTTTGACATCCCTCACCCCCTTATCCTTTGGAATCATGCCCTTTTCAATTAACGTTGCACTGTCGTAGCTGGTTGTGGGTTTATTTTAATTGATGTGCGTATTTACATGATGCCAAACTATAATGTGCCGGATAGCATGATATACCATTGGAAACTATCCCCATTTCTGAAACATACACAACCAAATCGATGGTGGGGATTTTGCCTTTAGCTCCTCACCACGATGGATTACATTATATACATCATGCAAACGGGGTCAAAACCGGGGTGTTACAAAGTAATGTTGGTCCCGGTCACCTTTCGATAATAGAAACATGAGAAGATCCTATCGGGATTGAGGACGAGCTTCCCGACGCACATATATTTAGATTTGAAGTTGTGCTGAAAAAACTAGAATATATAGCACAATTATTAGACTATGTCCAAGCTCATAAAGAAATGCCCGAAAAGAAGAAGAAAACACTTTCAATGAAAGTTGCACCATATACACTCATAAATGGATTTATGTACACACTAGGACCAGATGAGGTACTCAAACAATATGCTATTGAACATTAATGACAAGCTATAATCGATGAAGCACATATCGAACCTTCTATATGACATCATCAAGTCGACACAACAACTATACAAATATTGTAATTAGGCTTATGGTGGCAAACGTTGCATAAATATTACATAATACAAGTAAACAAATGTGACAAATGTCAAAGTTTGGGACGACTGCTAGTAAAGAATGAGATGCCACTAGTATCTCTTAACCCAAGTTTAACTTTTGAAATGTGGGCAATCAACTTTGTTGGACCATTCCCAATACCTGGTCAACAAACTGGTGCAAGATACATAATTATTGTAGTCGAGTATGTGACAAAGTGGGATGAAGTAGAACCCGTCGAAGCATGTACTATGGAAGTAGAAATAAAATTCATATATGAAAACACAATTACAATATTTGGGTGCCCTCTCACCATCATTAGTGACAAAGGCATGCACTTCATTAATAAAACCATTTCTATGTTTCTAAAATAATTCACAATCGACCACCTAAAGAGCATTGCTTATAATCCACAATCGAATGGATCTGTTCAATCATTTAACAAGAATCTAACTAAAGCATTAACAAAGTTATGCAGTATCAAGAAAGACAACTGGGATGACATGATACCTGCTATTTTATGGGAATATGGCAGCCCTTACAAATGATTGACAAGACATACACCATTTAAATTAATGTATGGGAAAGAAGCAATCATGCCCCTACATTTCCGAAAACAAGCAGTAATAATCGTTGATGTAATTCATCTCGACAGTATCAAAGTAATTGGAGACACAAATTGTAACTTATCAAATCTAGAAGAGTAATGACAAATAGCAATCCATAATCAACAAATCTAGAAACAACAATAGAAATCATGGCATGCCCATAATATAAAAAGGAAAGATATATATCAGTCAAAGATCTGGTTTTTCTCTACTATAGTTGAATAAAAGAGAAACCCACGGAGTTGCATAAAACTGGGTTTGGTCCATACATAGTTGAAGAATTAAACAATAATGGATCATTATGTTTAAAAACATTACAAGGAAATATTTTTAGAATAGTAATCAATGGAGCCCAACTTAAACAATATAGAGCATAATAAAGGCACAATGCCGACTGAATGGACATATCACCATCATTTCCCATGTTTTGTAACAATTAATAAGTTGTACATTAATTAAACTATTGTTAAGGGAAAAATTAGCTAAAGGAAACTAACTTAATAACAATACTATATAAGAAAATCCTAAGAAATGGACAATGGCAGGTAGCATCATGACGAAACAGTGGAACTAGGAGAATGGGGCAGACTCGACTAGAAAAATGAACTAGAAGAATGTAGCTAGTTGAATCCAAAGTAAAGAAACTGACCATCGACAACCGCGGAAGCAGTGAACCATCGAGGACACCAGTCAACCGATCCGATGAGAAACCTCTTATGACTGGCCCCGATGACGAAGTTATGATGATCGAAAACCAAGGTGTGAGGTGAAATTGTCATTGCACATATGAACAAATAGCCGATTAAAAAACTTTCATTCAATTCCTTCACCTACCAAAATCAATGGCGTACTCCACCAAAAAACTATAAAAGGAGACCTTGAGCACATATGAGACTTATTTTTCAAAGAGTTGGAGCATTCACACATCGTGTCTACAACCCTAGAACTTTTAAACCCTCTTTCATCACCGACACCAACAAAACAAATGGCCTTGAAGAGAGCAACCCAAACTAGATCCGTGAAATTCGTAGAATGAATTCACTACGAAGAATAAGAATCTACCATGGCACCTTTAAAATCTAGACTGCTCAGAATCCGAAAAGCTAGAATAGAAGAACATTAATGGAGGAAGTACTACAAAGACATGAGGAAATGGGGAATTTGAGATGACAAATGGATTGAAGAAGCCAATAAGATAGTCGTATCTAAATTTTGACACTAGCTGGGAACACCGCTGATGGATACCTTTGATGGATTGAAATATCTCATCGTGTTAGATTTTTATCATTTAAGCTAGCATTATCTTAGGATATTTAACTGAGAGAATAACAAGAACAACAATCAAACATAAGAGACAATGAACACAAAGTTTTTCCTCGAGGAAACCATAAAGGAGAAACCCCCTCAACTTCCTCAGAGATAGAATTAGCACCAAAAGTAAAACCCCAAAAATAGTAAGATGATCTCCCAACAGCAGTCGTCTCTCTCTCTCTTGTCCCAACAACTTCTTCTCTCTCAGTTATGCGCTACAACTGATTGTGAGTGAATGTGTGATAAATAGAGAGGCTCACTCTCTATTTATACTAATTCTCGACTTGACAATAACTCACTAGGGCCGACTTCTCTAAGAGAGTCTAATAACTCTAGGGCCCCACAACTGCAGAGAGTCTAATAATCCTAGGGCCCCACAACTACAGAGAGTCTAATAACCCTTGATCAATAGGAGGGTTACCAAAATGACTTTACATGACTTGTTTACATTATAGAATATCCTGATAGGAACATCAGGGCATGACATGACTCAAGCACTTCGTGGAATAAACATTGGGGTAAAATACATAAGATATACAAGTGAATACATTTTGAAGTTACAATTACATCAACACTCCCTCTTAACTAGGAAGGTATTATCTTGACACAATTTATCAGCACAAGTATTCTTCTCTATATCATCTAGATCATCATTGAGTTCTCGTCATCTTCATATTCAATTCATCATCACTGGATCTGGATAATCACTTGATCTAGATCATCATCACTCGATCTGGATCATCATCATTGGATCTGGATCATCATCATTGGATCTAGATCATCACTTGATCTGGATCATCACTGGATCTGGAACATCACTGGATCTCGATCATCTTTGGATCTGGATCATCTTTGTATCTGGATCAAGGCTCTATTGGATCATCATCACAGGTTCTATCTCTCGATTCTTCTTGTCACAGGAAGATCTATAGAGACAACCCTTTTTCATGCTAGTTGTAGGCCTAGCCTCCATGTAGGTCTTCTTCAGCGCTTATATATGACCTTAAGTCAAAATGGCCCGCCCAACACTTACAACTGACCATGAGAGGAACACATCCAACACCATGTCAGAAAGGCACGCCCAACACTCACATCTAACCTTGAGAGGAACCAATCCAGTCATGTTAGAAAGTCCCAGCGCTCACATCCAATCATGGGAGGAACACATCTAAGAACCATACTGGAAAGGCTCAGCACTCACATCCGACCGTGGGAGGAACACATCCAAGAATCATATCGAAAAGGATCATCACTTATATCTTCCATGGGATGAACACATCAACCCTGTAAGAAGGGCTTAGCACTTATATCTTACCATGGGATGAACACATCAACCATGTAAGAAGGGATCAACACTTATATCTGACCATAGGATGAACACATCAACCATGTCAGAAGGGCTCAGCACTTATATCTGACCATGGGATGAACACATCAACCATGTCAAAAGGGCTTAGCACTTATATCTTACCATGGGATGAACACATCAACCATGTAAGAAGGGCTCTACACTTATATCTGATCATGTGGGATGAACACATCCCACAGTCACATCAAAATGGATCCTGCACTTATATCTGATCATGTGGGATGAACACATCCCGCAGTCACATCATAATGGCTCTTAGTCCTAGACTGAGTATTCCTGGTAACTGACCAGGCACCTCCATTCTCCCAAAGAATGGCCTTCAGCGCTTATATCTGATCATGTGGGAACACATCCCATAGTCACCTCAGAATGGCTCAGCACTCACATCTGACATGGAAGGAACCAATCCTCTCACCATGACAGAATGGCTCAGCCCTTACATCTAACCATGGAAGGAACCAATCCTCTCACCATGACAGAATGGCTCAGCCCTTACATCTAACCATGGAAGGAACCAATCCTCTCACCATGTCAGAATGGCTCACAGAATCATCACTTCCCCTTGGAGGGAAACTCAATCTGGAGAACACCAAGCTTCTCCGTGAAGTACTCAAACTTCACTCTGGCTAATGGCTCCATCAACACATCAGCTATATGTTCATGCATCGCAACATACCGGAGCTTTACTGCTCTTCTCTGCACCATATCCCTGATATAGTGATATTTGATCTCGATGTGCTTATACTTGTCATGGAACACCGGGTTCTCAAACAACTTCACACAACTATGGTTGTCACAATATATACAAGTAGCATCCAACTGGAGATCAAAAAAATAAGACAGTAGCTTCCTCAGCCATACTGCCTCACAACTAGTTGAACAAGCTGCAACATGTTCTGCTTTAGTTGTACTTAGTGCCATGCAATATTGTTTCCTGCTAAACCAAGAGATCACACTTGATCCCATACTGAAGCAGCATCATGAAGTGATCTTCCTATCGATGGCAATGCATGCCCAATCTGAATCAACAGAACCTTCCAGGTTAATCTTCTGATTCACCTCATACTTGAGCCCATAATCATCTGTACCCTTTAGATATCTCAGAATATGCTTTGCCGCAATCAAGTAAACATGTCTCGGATCTATCAGGAACTGGCTCAAGGTGTTGACAGCAAAGCAAATATCTGGTTTCATATTCATCAGGTACATCAAGGACCCAATCATCTGACGATACATTCGTGGCATCAATCGCTTCTGATGAAGCATCACTCAATAGCTTCAAGTTTGATGCCATAGGTGTGGTCATGGCCTTACAGTCCATCATCTCGAACCTCTTCAGGATCTCTACTACATACTTCCCTTGTCTGAGGAATATTCCATCCGCATTCTGCCACACCTCCATGCCTAGAAAATAGTGCATCACACCCAAGTCCTTCATTTTGAACTCAGCAATAAGCTTCCTCTTCGTATTAGCAATCAACCCATCCATACCTATCACAAAAAAATCATCTAAATACAGTAGGAGTATCATTGGGTTACCACCTTCAACCTTGTAGTAAAGGTTGGAATCTGCTTTACTCTTGGTAAATCCCAAACTGGATAGAAAGCTGTCAATTATGTCGTACCATGTCCTAGGTGTCTGTTTTAAACCGTACAGGGCTTTTTTCAATTTACACACATGAGACTCCCTGTCATGTGTCTCAAAATTGAGTGGGTGCTCCACATACACTTCCTCTTCCACTACACCATTCAAGAAAGCAGTCTTGACATCCATCTGGTGTATCTTCCATTTCATCACTGTAGCCAGAGAAAGTACTGATCTGATGGAAGTGTATCTGGCTACGGGTGCAAACGTTTCTTCATAATCTATTCCTTATTTCTGGGAGAAGCCACAAGCCACAAATCTTGCTTTATATTTTTTTATGCTGCCGTCTGCAACATGCTTGATCTTGTAGATCCATTTGGAAGTTACAATAGACTTCCCCTTTTCTCTAGGGACAACATCCCAGACATCATTCTTCATGATCGATTGATACTCTTCGATCTTAGCATCCTTCCATTCTTTCCTTTCTGTCGCTTCTTCATAGTTGGAAGGTTCTTTATTGATGAAGTCACATAATAAGGCTACATACCCAGAGTAGGACCTGGTCCTTTTTCTTTCTCTATGATTTTCTTCTAGAGCCCCATATATTTCTGCACCTTGGATAGCTTCTTGTACCCAAGCAGGTTTCCTCTTGTGAGGATTCTTCTCTAGAGGTGGATCTATAGGTTATTGAGGTTATTCTAATTCTCAATCTTCTCATTGAATTTCTTTGTTCATGGTTGTGTCATGAATTTTGGGTACTTCTGTTTCTTCAGGATCATCAGTAGGTCTCTTTCTGGATTTGTTGTAAGCTGAGTCTTCGTTAAATTTTACATCCCTGCTGATGTCGATCTTCTTGAATCCTGGGAAGTATATTTTGTAAGCCTTTGAGCTTTCAGATTATCCCACAAATATACCCTTCCTTCCTGAAAGATCTAATTTTGTCCTCTTTTATTTCGGAATGTGTATGTACACTGGACAGCCGAATCTTCTGAGATGGATGACTTCTGGTTTCTTGCCAGAAAAGACTTCTTCAGGTGTCTTGTTCTTGAGTACTTTGTGTGGAGTATGGTTCTATACATACACCATTGTTCTGGCAGCTTCTACCCATAGATGCATGGGAAGATCTTGATCATGAAGCATTGCTCTTGCAGTTTCCATGATCGTTCTATTATTCCTTTCTGCAACCCCATTCTGTTGTGGATTATATGGAGTGGATAACTCCCTCTTAATCGATGAATATTTACATAATTCTTTGAATTCATTTGATGTGAATTCTCCACCATTATCTGATCGAAAGTTCTTGATCTTCTTTTCAGTGTGATTCTCGATCAAGGATTCGAATTACTTGAACTTGCTGAATACTTCATCTTTGTTCTTCATAAAGTATATCCACATCTTTCTAGAAAAATCATCAATAAAAGAAACATAGTATACATACCCGCTTAATGAACTTGATGACATTGGACCACATACATCGGAGTGAATGATTTCCAAGATTCCTTTTGCCTTGCTCTCGCTACTTGGAAATGTCTTCTTTGTGTTCTTTCCTTTCGCACATCCTTTGCAGACACCGTCACGTTTTGACTGAAATTCTGGAAGTCATTCAACCACCTTTCTTGTAAGAAGTAGTGCTCTATAGTGCACATGTGCAAGCCTTCTATGCCAAAGTTCATTTGGCTCTACTGTGTCATGGACCAAGGCTTGTTCTGGATGGCCCTTAAATTTGTATAGACCTCCCTCTTGTTACCCAATTACTACTGCATCATCAATAGTCTTTCCCTTTAGCCACATGATAACTTGGCCATCTACAAATGCAACCCTCATGCCTTTTGCATATAATGCAGATATGGAGAGGAGGTTCTTCTTTAGTCCTGGTACAAACAATACATCCTTCATCGTCATAGAATTTCCAGAGTCTATCTTATAGGAGGATTCCCCACTACCTTTTATTGGATACTGGTAGTCATATCCAAGTTTCACCTTGTGGGGTGATTCATGTTCTGATAGTTTCACAAAGGATTCCTTGAATCATGTCATATGTTTGGAAGACCCACTGGCTATAAGACAATCATTGCTTCCATGTGTGATGTTTCCCGTGCGAGTGAAAATCAAGACATATTCTTCATCACTTGAAGAATCATCACTTTCTTGTCTGATTCTCTTTGTGGAAGGTTCATCATCTTCTGCAGCATGAGCATGATGTCTTCTTTTGTTCCCTTTCTTCTTGATGGTGCTAATTTTTTTCTTAGGACAATATCTAGCATAGTGTCCTCTTTCATCACATGTATAGCATCTGAGTTTAGGTAGATTCTTGTTAGGTCTTTTAGGATGAAAGTGCTTACCTTCAGGGATGATTTTAAGGAACCATACTTATTTAAAAGTGTATAAATGTTGGTGAATATAACCAATTCTTAAAATGCCAACTATAAAATGATTGGCGATATTTTTCAAAAAATAATTTAATTTCCAAGGATTTTATATCGTTATATAATAATTTGGTGATTTTTAGGGTGAAAAAATTTTACCCCATCAAAATTGGGCAAAACAGGGCTTCAAAAAATGCAAAATGGTGAATCGTTTTTGGGAGAAAAACATGGAAAAATATCCCACTGGGCTAAAATTCGCCCCTAAAATTATCCCTGCTTACCTTGGTGATGATTTGTTTTGCTCTTCTTGGATTGCACTATAATATCTTGATCTTCACTTCCCGTCTTTTCTTCTCGAGCTTCTTCTTGTGAGCATTCTTCCCATAGTTTTCTGAACTTGACTAGCTTATTTTTGGCATAGATCCCCTGAATGAAAGAGTCCCATGTCCTAGGGAGACCATTCAAGGTGGTCATTATAATCTCTGCATTCTCTACTTCTTCATCCACTGCTTCAAGTTGTTCTTTGATCTAGGAGACCCTTGTGAAGTATGACTGTATGGTTTCCGCATTCTAGATCTTTACATTCTTCAATTGGTTTCTTAGAGTCATCTTTTGATTTATGTTCTTCCCTTCAAACTGTTTGGCCAGGGCATCAAACATAGCTTTAGGTGTCTTTAGAGAGGACACCTATGGTATGAGGTGATCCTTGATTGAATCAACAATAATCCTCTTAGCCATGACCAATTTCTTCTTGTGTAAGGCTTTAGCCTCATCTCCCTCTGGAACTGCAACCTCCTCATTGATGTAGGAGTCCAACTCATTTTCTTCTAGGACTAGGGAGATCCTATACTTCCAGGCTCAGAAGTTATCAGCTCCCTCAATATTTTAATCAAGATTGGTATGATGAGACATCTTAATTGAGAACCTCAAATGGAAATACAAAAGATTTAGATCTTACCAAGTTAAGATGTCGGATTTGGATCTGGAGCTAAATTTCTACAGAGCTGGTTTAGGAGCAGATTAGGGTTTGACTTTCCTAGAGTTCAGTCCAATCAAAAGATTTGATCTTGATCTCTAAACTTCAATTTTGAGGAGGAGATCAATCCATGCCTAGGCTCACTCAAAAATTCCACTTCTGTGGAAATCCCTAATTTTCGGCAGCAGTGTCAGGTCAAAAACTTAAAATGCTTAGAATCAGATTCTGCTTCAATAGAAAGATGCGCCCTAGAGAGGAAAGTCAACCCAACCTTCTTTTGCTAAAAATCTATGGACAGAGATCCAAAAAGTAGGAATCCCTAGTTTCCGCAACTGCACAGTGTCTTCTTCTTAGGTTAGCTCTGATACCATGTTATATTTTTATCATTTAAGCTAGCATTATCTTAGGATCTTTAATTGAGAGAATAACAAGCACAGCAATCAAACATAAGAGATAATGAACACAAAGTTTTTCCTCAAGGAAACCATAAAGGAGAAAGACTCGAAACTTCCTCAGAGATAGAAACAACACCAAAAGTAAAACCCCAAAAACAGTAAGATGATCTCCCTACAACACTAGTCTCTCTCTCTCTTGTCCCAGTAACTTCTTCTCTCTCAGTTATGCACTACAACTAAGTGTGAGTGAATGTGTGATAAATAGAGAGGCTCACTCTCTATTTATACTAATTCCCGACTTGAAAATAACTCACTAGGGTCGACTTCTCTAGGAGATTCGAATAACCCTAGGGCCCCACAACTGCGGGGACTTTAACCCTTAATCAATAGGAGGGTTACCCACAATGAATTTACATGACTTGTTTCCATTATAGAATCTCCCGATAGGAACATCGGGGCATGACATGACTCAACCACTTCCTGGAATAAACATCAGGGTATAATACATAAGATATACAAGTGAATACATTCCGAAGTTACAATCACATCAACACATCGCCTAGTACATTGTTATTCGATATCACAAGGGGAAAATCCGGTTCGATGAACTAGTCAAAATTAATGCATCTCTGATAGTTGTTATCACTAACCTTCCAAACCAAGGACCACCAGTACTAGTCGGTCTCAATAAAAATTTAGTCGAATAATTTACTGGGATACCCAAGGGAAATAATTCTCAAGGGATAACAATTATTAATAAAATCCAATACCATACATACAAGTATTCTCCCATAATTTTCTCCATATATCTAATCAACACCGGTCGACCATCTGAACTCCTATTAGATATGCTCAAATTATTAAAGGCTATTGCAACTAAAGAAAAAGTCTTCAACTGGGCATAGCACTTGGTTGGAATCATCTGATCGACTTGTGAGAAATGTCAAGAAACAGGGTCACCAATACGATTTCCATCTTTTCTCATTTGGTTGGCCATGTCCAAGGTATATCCAATATGTGAGACCACTTTTACAACTAAATCCACCTATCTCATGTTCAATTTCAAATATTTTCATCCTCAGGGATTCCCTCAAGGCCCTAAGGTTGCCAAGATGTGGCTTGAAAACTAGTTTCACATCCTAAATATTGTTTTGTCGAGATGAAAGGTTCCTCAACCCATCCATCAAAGTCTACCATCGACCACACACATCCAGTTGGAACTCAAATTTACCAAAGTCTGGTTGATGCAGGGTACAACTGGCAATGCCAAGGAATTATATTTTACCCGCAAATAAAATACATTTTCCAATATCTTGGGGTGCAATCCAACACATACTTCCCTATCCCAAGTATAGCATGGAGGAAAGATATGCCTATTGTAGAACAACTCACTGAGGGCGAAAAGGAAAAATCCTTCGAAGCAGGATTATACATTGGAATTTTTGGACCTCTAGAAAAAGAAGAAAATGATCTAGCCATATTCATGTCGAAGACCCAACCTAAGCTGATAGAGAAAAAATAATTGTTGAGTGAGTCAATAGAAGAAGATGAACTAGAGGTGCAGACACCTCCCGACCTATGATTTGAAAAATTGAATATCGTGGCAGAATAAATATATACAATGTGACGAACCTTCAAAACAATACATTCCAAAAATAGGAAGTCGACTCTCATTGCAATGACCGAGGACAAACTAAAATAACTGCATCAGGATGATGATCAATTTATCCTAGACTCGATCATCAACCAAGTCACAATTGAACAATAAATTGAGAAAAATATGACCGAGGAGGGGGAGCGTCAAAAGGTAAAATCCCCAGCCAAAAATTTAAAAGTTTAGTTTATATCTAAACCGAAAAAACCTATCAATTTCATCGACAATTCACCTCCACCATCACCGACTGCTATTACAGAAACCACCATGGAAAAACAACCTCAAGATATTGAAGAAGAATTTTTTAGATCTTCCACTAAAACCGTCCCTTTCCTGAAATAATTCCAAGCATTCCCTTCCCAACAATCCCCCGAATTGAAAAAGTATGTCATCAAGAAACCTATTGTAGAAGGCACAACCCCACATGAATTCCAACCTTTAGCCCTACCTGAACTAAGCAAAGTGAAAAAAACATTTAAATTCCCAAAGCTACCACACAACTTAGGCTTCCATACTACAACCCTGGATAGCGTTCCTCATGAGTCATGCAATTTCACAATCCCATCTTCCACCCATTATACCAAATCCATGTTTGGACTGAACACTACTCAAACTACCATCCAGGCATCCCACTATTCAACTTTACCCTTACCACCCTCGACTACCCTCGATTCAACCACAACAACAACCATCCTAATTGACCATGCAAAGCATACTCCGACGAATTCTTCCCCTGCAACCCAAACTCTGTCGACCACATCATTACCGACCATCATTGTACCTCTCCACACATCTACTCTAGATACCCTACCCTCGCTTCCTCCTCTTTCAGAAACTCAGAAGCAATATCAAGGAAAACAACCAAGAATAACAAAACAAAAAACAACCTCAAGTCACATTTTAGTCAGTCACATATGCTAAGGAAAATGAACTCAACTCATTACTTAATAGCATACTCAAAGAACAAAAGAAATGATGGTCGAAGGATAAGAAGAAACTTGATTTTGTCAACGATCAACATCTTGAAGTCCTCACACAATGTGACAATATGTTTCAGGAAGATTCAGCTAACACTATGCGTTCTCCCAGCTAAAAATACATTATACCATATTGTGATCCTTTTTGGGTCCCTCACAATGCTACTAGAAGAGGTTGCTGCTCAGAAAAATTATCATGGTGAACAATAGACCACCCCCTTACTCTAGGAACAACATAAACTATTTTTGATCCGACACAACAAACTTAAGGAATATGCACCAGCTACAAAGCAATCAACCACAATTTTGAATAACTGGTATTTATATTATGGACGTGTTTTTATCGACATGACCAGATTTCAAAATAAGCTAGCGCTCATTTTTCAACAAAAAGTCTCTACCATCGTTACTACCATACTGTACCTGGAGCAACAAATCATCATGGAAGAAAACAAAATCAAGGAGATCCAAAACAAAGTCGTCCAGTGGTTTAAACATGCTCAACCATCATAGAAATAAGTCTACTGGCGACTCATATGGATGAATTGATAACCGATGCATATAACCAGCAATTGCTTTTAGGGGAATACCTTCAGAATATCAAACATGATCCCCTTATAAAAAAAATGACCAAACTCACCAACCTCATCACTTTCAGTATAAGCATCCAAACATTGTTACATGATTGGAAATATTTCCAGACTCGACTTGCCTCCTCTGCTAGTTCCATCGTTTAATATTACATTGCATCGGGCCACTATATCAACTCATCGACTAACCACCAACCATAATTCATATACTTTTATACTCCCTCTTCTCTTTGGGACAAACAACCAAGAAGAACAAAACAAAAAACAATCTCAAGTCACATTTTAATCAATAACATATGCTAAGGAAAATGAGCTCAACTCATTACTTCAAAGCATATTGAAAGAACAAAAGAAATGATGGTCGAAGGATAAGAAGAAAGTTGATTTTGTCAACGATCAACATATTTAAGTCCTCACACAATGTGACAACATGTTTCAGGCAGATTCAGACGACACTATGTGTTCCCCCAACTAAAAATACATTAGACCATATTGTGAGCCTTTTTGGGTCCCACACAACACTACTAGAAGAGGTTGATGCTCAGAAAAATCAGCAAGGTGAACAATAGACCAACACCTTACTCTAGGAACAACATAAACTATTTTTGATCCAACACAACAAACTTAAGGAATATGCACCAGATACAAAGCAATCAACCACAATTTTGAATAACTGGTACTTATATTATGGACGTGTTTTTGTCGACGTGACCAGAGTTCAAGATAACCTAGCGCTCATTTTTCAACAAAAAGTCTCTACCACCATTACTACCATACTATACCTAGAGCAACAAATCATCATGGAAGAAAAAAAACTCAAGGAGATCCAAAACAAAGCTGTCCAGTGGTTTAAACATGCTCAACCATCATAGAAATAAGTCTACTGGCGACTCATATGGATAAATTTCTAGCTGATGCATATAACCAGCAATTGCTTTTAGGGGAATACCTTCAGAATATCAAACATGAACCCCTTACAGAAAAAATCACCAAACTCACTGTTGCGAAAAATATTGTCTTGAATAGTTTACCTAATATTTAATTATCAACCGGGGTTTGTAAGCTTGGAGTTGCTACAAAATATATATATGGGAAGGCAGAAGGAGTCTTAAGATGTCATGGAAATACTTTAACAAACACATATCAAAATATCTTTCAAAATAAGAAATAGAGACTCCTAAGAATTCAACAGTTAAGAAGATTAAGCTAGGACATAGGACTAGACTAGTGTAGTATCTAGTTATACTACTCTACTTTATACATACTTATTGGAGGAATGCAAATAAAAATAAGATAACCTTATAATAATAAACTATCCCTTAAGATCTATTCTACTACTTTAAACAACTTTGAAAGATAACTATACAAAGGAGGATTTACAAAATTACATCAACTAAGATATATAACTAAGAATATACATGGCATCTCAGACTAATTCCACTCTCCTGGGTTGTTTGGGGATAAGAATTTACAGTGACTGGGATAGGGGTAGGAGGAGAGCCAAAATTGATTTCAAATGAATTATAGAAACTAAAGGGAATTAAGTCTATCTTTACCTCTACGAAAATATTTAAACTAAGGAATGTCCAGTTACAAGTAATGGTAAACATGGTTCTTTATGTCATGGACACTTAACAAAAGACAAAACATAAATGCAAAGGAGAGAACCTAACTTATAAACAAACATAAAACCTAATGAAGATGATCTTAATTCTTATTTAGTAGCCATCTAAATAAAAATAACAACTTCTATTTATAACCTATCAACATATCTACCAAATTATTAATATAACTAACCCTGAATCACATATAAAGAAATGAAATCAATTCAAGCTAATATTACAAAACATAATCACGTGGTAAAAATAAATAAAGACTTAATAAGTACTCTAAATAATTTAATCACGGACTTTTAAAAGGAAATATAATCACTATCTAGCTATTCTAATCAAAACATACTCAAAGAACTGAAGAAAATAGACTTAAACTATGTAAAATATGCTAAGGACTAGATGAAAGACTGAACAACAAGTTGAAATGGTAGTCTGTATAACGAACCAAACAGTCTGTATACAAAAACACTTAAAACTTTAAAGAAATGATTAATCTAGATGAACTCGGGCCTGCTGACTCATGCATGTAATAACTAGAATGTAAATACAGGAATTTAAACCTATTTAACAACTACATTTACCCTACAAGATAACTCAAATAAAATTCATAACTTGAAAACATCATTACCTATTGTAATTTGAAAGGAAATTGGAAATTTAAATAAACTCAGAACATAATAAGAAGTAGCAGAATAAAAACTAACTATGATTAAATTCTACAGTATTGAAGCAATTTATTCTATTAACATTAAAGCAAATAATGAACTGGAAATGCATCAAAAGAAATTACAATCTAGTCTATATGCAGCATCAAAAGAAATTAGAATCTAGTCTAATTGCAACATCAAAATAAATTACAATTTAGTCTATATGCAACCGGTTGCTAACATAAAATGAAACACTATGTAAACATCATAATATTGAAATGAAATCTAAGATATAAGAAATAATACAAACGATTACAAGATAAGCATCATAATACTGGAATGAAATCTAAGCTACAGGAAATAATATAAATGATTGCAAAAATGAAATTACATAAACAATCTATGAACAAAGCTATTCTAACTACAAAAAAAGGGAAATGAAAGAGACTATACTAAAATATAAAACTCTGATTAGCGGGGGGGGGGCTCCCAGCAAACAAAGTCACAGCCTGCTAAACGTTAATGAAGCATGATCATAGATAGTATAACAGAACTTCCATTAAAAATAAGAAATAGAGTCTGAATTACATGAAAACTTGCTAAGCTAAAAACTACTGCCTGCTACTACTACTAGCTTCCTCTTCGCATACAAGCGTTCTTATATATAGTTTTGAGAAGGAAAGAAAGTCGACCCTTTAGTGGTCGACTACTCTTTGAGATGAGTCAACCATTATTACAATCCGTTGATCTAATGCCAACACATAGTTGTTTTTCCTCCCTTATCGCGAGTTGGTTTCCGTCATGCATGAGGTGGCGCACAGGCTTCCCTTCTTTAGCATGAACTAGTGTCGTGATGTCCATCAGAGAGGTATGCTAGAAACCTTCCAGAACTAGGCTCGTGCTGTCACTTTGGCATGTGGACAACAAGCAGTTGCAGGTCGCTCCATGCTTAAATGTTGGAGAATCAATTAGTTCCAACGCGCGGTTGTTTTGGAGAGCCAAATGATGAGATGGATATGCTATGCGCATATCTAGCTGAATGTGTGTCTGCATGTCAAGTTCACCCAAAAAATCATGCTCTGCAATTAACAAATGCATTTGTTAGCATTTACATCAATTAACATCGAATTTACTCATTAAAACAGTAAAATAATCAAGAATGAATCAATCTTAAATAAATCCAAAATAAGATCATACCTAAAGTTGGATGGTAATCTTTATGATGCAAAAGACCCCTAAAGATAACAAAATGTGCATTAATACATAAGGTTTTTAGCTCAAAAATGATAGCAAAATGGGGCTCAACATACCCCCAAACCAAAAGGATGCTAGGTTCCACTGGTACAAAGTAAGAGATATCATTGGGAAGAAGGAAGAGTTGCACCAGCAGCTGCCTTCAACCTTGTTGATGAAGCAGGTGGCTTATACTTTAGCTTCCTCGCCTGTGCCTTCAAGAGGGCATGCCTTACATGTTGATCCCTTTGTGATGTACTAACGGCCTTATGAAGATCCTCCATAGTCTTAATTTGTAGCCGTAACATTTTTTTTTTCTTGAAGCTTTGATATTAACTTGACATACGCCTCATTCTGATTCGTCGACTGTGTCAACTAAAAGGTTAGTTGTTCTACTGTTGGCTGTGGTGGTTGACATGGTTCTGGGGACTGGTTGCAATCCCGTAGAGGGTTCTCTTCTTTTGTCGGCACTTCAACATCGGCATCTGGAATTTGACTATCAGGGTTTAAATCTTGAACAGGTGTAGAAATTCCTTCATGAGCAATGTCGTTCAACAAATCGACTAAAAGGTTATCCAACAAGTATAAAGATGAATCTGGGTCAGGCATATGTGTTTCAACTAGACTATCTGGATGGTCTCTCTGTATGTCGGGTTGGACGCTTGAATGTACCAAGGGCTGGACACGAGGTTGACGACCAGTCTGTGCAAATTCCACCTTTTGTTTATTAGTATGGGGTTGTGACAAAGGTATGAACTCAACGGGAATAACAAGGGAAGATCGTGTAAATGGGCTTGCCTTTGATACATCATCATCTAGATGAACTATGTTAGGGTTTTTATTCCCTGTTGATGGAGATGGACTAGACTCTTGGCCATGAGAATATCGGGGGCGCTTACGAATATTCATATGAGAGTTAAGGACCTTGAAAATGAAAGTATCCCATGTCTAGTTTTGTTCCTTAAGCTGATCAAGGATGAGAAGTTTTATTATGCTATGGTGGTATAGGTTGTTTTTGGGATGGAGGTTGTTCTCCCAAACCAAATTAGACATTTTTTTGAGACTCCGCAGAAAGAAAAATGGGAAATTCACGTATTTCTGATGCACAACATGAGCCAATAGATGCAAATGACAAGATTTAAAAACGTTGAACTTACCTTTGTAGATGACTAGGTGGATAATGACTGTCAATGGATTGAGATATTCTGGTTTGATCCAACTATGATGGTAGCCTTTGCTGCCTGATACATGATGACATTCAGGTTTCAATGCGAAATTGTGCGATGCTCTAGGGATGAACCAATGCTTGTGCCAACGTTCCCCCTCTCAGGGAAGCTTGGTGGCCCGGGCTATCGACTCCTCAGTGACTTGAAACACTAAATGGCCAACCCTTGCTTCTCTCCCATCAAATCCCATTGAGAATAGTAATGAAATTTCCTCGTCAAATCCCTACAGCTGATGGAGAAAAGGGTTCCATCCTGCACGAAAAAAGATTTCACGACGGTCTCTAAATTCGGGTATCTGGAATAGATCCTAATAACTCTCTGGTTCAAATTGGTTTGGCATGGTGAAGCTAAGGTGATAAAAAACAGGGCTCTATGAGAAATGTGGGGAGAAGGTGGCAATAGGATTCCACAGTAATAATGGTCATACGCAAAAAATGGAAAGGATTTGAATGATATTGATTTAAAGCATGGCACACTCAATCAATCAAATGATCATGCAGCCAGCTCGGCGTATTTTGGATGACCGTGCCAATATGACAACTCTTAAAATGTGTGTCGTCAAAATGCATCTTCTAGAGAGTTCATAAGGTTTTAGTTTGTTCAACCCTATCCAAAGTATACTTTGGACAGGTTGAACATTAAACTTAATGCAAATATATGACCATACTCATTACCATAATCCTAATTTTAATGGGAAGATCAATTGTCTAACATCTTATGCGTACAAATGAAAGGCGTTTAGCAGTTTATACGTGTGAATGAAAAATGAGATGAGGTGATGACAGCATAGTAATGATTAGAAAGTACCCTAAGGTCTTTTCAATCCTATATGAGGATAAAATGAAATCATATTAGATTGAGATCGTACCAAGTCATGGGTCGAAATTTAGTAAAAGTACCTTATGGATATGATTTTTTAATAATGATGATATGACTCAGCCAAGTCGAAAATTAGGCTAACTTTAATCATAGGAAAAATATCATCATGCATATTCAGAACATCATTTGGCTTTTCATTCAGGTCATTATTCAACCCTTCATATGATCCTTCATATAAATTCCTTGTAAGAAAATAAGTTTTGCTTGATTAGATCAGACTAATGTTAATCATAGATTTTTCTAAGCTTTGAACCTACAAGGAGATCAGATAAAACAATTACTTTGATCCTTTTAGTTGTACTTCCATGATTTTTAGAGAAATAAATCATCATTTTTATAAAAGGACAGACATTCTGATACTCCCCCCCAAACCAAATATATGGCATGTCCGCAAGCCATACAAGAAAATTCAGTAGTTTCCAAAATAAGATAAGAAAGTCCAGTCATGCTGTTATAGGTAGGTAAAAGAAAGGAAAATTAACACAGGCATGGAAGGATTCAGATATATACATATATGAAAATAGTGCTCAAATATGCAAATTCATTATTTACCATGAAATGAATAAATAAGGGAAGGATCATAGGGAAAACTAGTCATCATGGCCTTGTTGTAAATATATCTTTCCCCCTAAAAAATTTTGAGCTTACCATCGAATTTGTAAGAATATACTGCTATGGGTCCCATTACTAGGATAAAAAGATCCTAGTTATTGATTGAATTCATATTATCGGATCCAAGTCCATCTTACAGTGATTCTTTAATGGCATAAAAAACAATAGGCCTAAACATATTTTATTATTAACGCGTGTTCCTAGAGGTGCATTAACCAAAGCTCTTTTACCTGATATTGCCCCATTGCCAGAGAACCTATTCAGTACCCCGGTGGGTTTATCTTGGTACCATGCAAGCATAGCCCCACTGCCAGTGAGCATGTTCAGTACCCCGGCGGGTTTACTTGCATTTATCGAATTTCCTTATTGCTACATTGTTACTTAGCATTGACCCACTACCATCAGGCCTATTCAGTACCCCGACGGGTTTACCTTGTATAAATATAGGAATTCGATTGGTACTAGAGTGTGCTAAGCCCTGCTAAACACATGAGTAAATTTTTTCATAAAATGGCCTTAATCATAGATCATGTCAAAAGAGAATAACTCAAAGGTGTTCTTGGGCCTTTTAGTCCATTTTCTTTATAAAAAATAATGTTCCCCATGAGCAGAAATTCCACTAATCCTAGAGTATTCTCAAAAATATTTTAAGGGTCAAGTTTTGATAACAAGTGTAGATGTACTAGTAATCTCTAGGTATTAAAAATCTTAAAGAACATGATAATTAAAATAATTCTTTTGAGCACTTGCTTAAAGTAATCAAGAATGTACATATTTGAATCAAACCATCATATATATAAGAGATAACAAAATCATTAAAATAAATGGTTTGAGAATCAAATTTCAGAATCACAACTAGTGTTTTTAGAACACTTTTATTTTTCATATAGTATCTTATAAAAAAGACCCACAAATTTTCAAAACCATTTATTAGATGATTGGTTTTACTTAAAAACATAGAAGAAGAGTCTCCTAGAATTAGACATGACTCTTGTTTATTCGAAAAACATATCTACATACATATACAAATGATGACAACCCAAGGTAACTTTTAAGGATCAGGTAAAGGAGGAAGAGTGTTCAGGGAGGGAGGATCAACTTCTATTCTACCAAGGTTCACCCTAGTCCCTTGAGGAAAAATATGATGTCCTATACAAATATGACATGTGGAAATTTTGAATGGACATTCTTGTGGGAGATTTTTAGCTTTACATTTTGGACAGAAGATGGTCCTTGCTGCTGACTCTTCTTTCTTTTTCTTTGTGTGAGTTGGGTTGTTGAAAGAAGGCTTTTTCTGAGGTGAGATTGAGGTGTCCCAGTATTCTTTTTCAGGGGAGATCTTCCTCCCATTAGCCATGCTCCTATTGGACACTAAAGGAAAAGTAGACTCTACTTCAGATGTTTCAATTTCTGAAATTACAGAGGTGTCGAGGAGTGCTTTTACTTGGACAGGGTCAACAAAGTCAACAAAGTTCGGGTCTCCTACTAGAGAAGAAGTTGTATTGGGATGCTTAGAGTTTTTTAATAACTGATCCCTAGAAAATTTTTCAAGAATGAGATCCTCAAATTTTCCTGTTGAAGTATCACCCATGACTTCCCTGATAAGACCTCTTAAGAGAGTCTCCTTAGGTTTCCAGGCATATGACTTCCTATAGGTGTCTTTTGGTATCTTTCCACTAAGTAAATGGTGAGGGGAGTTATGTCCCTGTAATAGTTAATTTAAAATTTAAATGAAATTTTACTATCTACTCTAAACACACTTAAGAGCAATTAATCAAGCTTTGCGTAAAGTATACACACTTGTACGAAAAAAGAACAACAAGGATTTGGGGCTACCCACTAAACTGGATGCATCAAGCTATCACACTATGGAAATTCTGTAGTGAAGTCATCTTTGTGTCTTATTGTTTCCCCTCCCCCTTGTTGTGTAATGTAAAGGCAACCTATTTGTCCTTATCTACCTAGAATCTGTTCATGAAAAACTAAACTAAAGGAAAACCTAGACTACTTCTACTGCTGGGTTTGGGGGCGCCTGTTATAACATATGCACAGGTTCTTACCTCTCGTCTTACCACTCCCCCACCACCAACCTATCACTAAACTTCATAAGCAAATTCTATTTTTTCTACCTTACAGAACAACTCCCTGGCAATGACCCCAAAATGTTGGGCAAAATATTGTCTTGAATAGTTTACCTAATATTGTCATTGTAGTATAGTGGTGAGTATTCCCGCCTGTCACGTGGGTGACCCAGGTTTTATCCCAGGCAACAGCGCCAAAATTTTGGGCAAAATATCATCTTGAATAGTTTACCTAATATTTAATTATCGACCAGGGTTTGTAAGCTTGGAGTTGCTACAAAATATATGCGAAGTCAGAAGGATTCCTAAGATGTCGTGGCAATACTTTAACAAACACAGATCAAAAGATCTTTCAAAATAAGAAATAGAGACTCCTAAGAATTCAACAATTAAGAAGATTAAGCTAGGACAGAGGACTAGACTAGTTTAGTATCCAGTTATACTACTCTACTTTATACATACTTATTGGAGGAATGCAAATAAAAACAAGATAACCTTATAATAATAAACTATCCCTTAAGATCTATTCTACTACTTTAAACAAATTTTAAAGCTAACTATGCAAAGGAGGATTTACAAAATTACATCAACTAAGATATATAACTAAGAATATACATGGCATCTTAGACTAATTCCACTCTCCTTTGTTTTGGGGATAAGCATTTATAGTGACTAGGACAGGGGTAGGAGGAGAGTCGAAATGGATTTCAAATGAAGTATATAAAATAAAGGGAATTAAGTATAGATTTACCTCTACAAAAATATGTAAACTAAGGAATGTCCAGTTACAAGTAATGGTAAACATGGTTCTTTATGTCATGGACACTTAACAAAAGACAAAATAGAAATGCAAAGGAGAGAACCTAACTTATAAACAAACAGAAAACCTAATGAAGATGATCTTAATTCTTATTTAGTAGCCATCTAACTAAAAATAACAACTTCTATTTATAACCTATCAACATATCTACCAAATTATCAATATAATTAACCCTGAATCACATATAAAGAAATGAAATTAATTCAAGCTAGAATTACAAAACATAATCATATGGTAAAAAGAAATAAAGACTTAATAAGTACTCTAAATAATTTAATCACTGACTTTTAAAAGGAAATATAATCATTATCTAACTATTCTAATCAAAACATACTCAAAGAATTGAAGAAAATGGACTTAAACTATGTAAAATATGCTAAGGATTGGATGAAAGACTGAACAACAGGTTGAAATGGAAGTCTGTATAATGAACCAAACAATATGTCTGTATGACAATTTGTATACAAAAACACTTAAAACTTTAAATAAATTATTAATCTAGATGAACTCGGGCCAGTTGACTCATGCATGTAATAACTAGAATGTAAATACAGGAATTTAAACCTATTTAAAAACTACATTTACCCTACAAGATAACTCAAATAAAATTCATAACTTGAAAACATCATTACCTATTGTAATTTGAAAGGAAATTGGAAAATTAAATAAACTCATAACATAATAAGAACTAGCAGAATTAAAACTAACTGTGATTAAATTCTATAGTATTGAAGCAATTTATTCTATTAACATTGAAGCAAATAATGAACTGGAAATGCATCAAAAGAAATTACAATCTAGTCTATATGCAACCGGTTGCTAACTTAAAATGAAAGACTATGTAAAAATCATAATATTGAAATGAAATCTAAGATATAAGAAATAATACAAACGATTACAAGATAAGCATCATAATACTGGAATGAAATCTAAGCTATAGGAAATAATATAAACGATTGCAAAAATGAAATTACATAAACAATCTATGAACAAAGCTATACTAATTACAAAAAAGGGAAATGAAAGAGACTATACAAAAATATAAAAATCTGATTGGAGGGGGGCCCTCCCAGCAAACAGAGTCACGACCTGCTAAACATTAATGAAGCACGATCATAGACAGTATAACAGAACTTCCATTAAAAATAAGAAACAGAGTCTGAATTACATGAAAACTTGATGAGCTAAAAACTACTGCTTGCTACTACTACTATCTTCCTCTTCGCATACAAGCGTTCTTATATATATTTTTGAGAAGGCAAGCATGTCAACCCTTTAGTGGTCGACTTCTCTTTGAGATGAGTCAACCATTATTACAATTTGTTGCTCTAATGCCAACACACAGTCATTTTTCCTCCCTTATCGCGAGTTGGTTTCCATTATACATGAGGTGGCATACAGGCTTCCCTTCTTTAGCGTGAACTAGTGTCAAGATGTCCATCAGAGAGGTATGCTGGCAACCTTCCAGAATGAGGCTCGTGCTATCACTTTAGCATGTGGAAAATAAGCAGTTGCAGGTCACTCCATGCTTAAATGCTGGAGAATCAATTAGTTCCAACGTGCGATTGTTTTGGCAAGCTGAATGGCGAGCTGGATATGCGCTGCTATGCGCATATCTAGCTGAATGGGTGTCTACATGTCAAGTTCACCCAAAAAGCATGCTCTGCAATTAATGAATGCATTTGTTAGAAATTACATCAATTAACATCGAATGTACTCATTAAAACAGTAAAATAATCAAGAATGAATCAATCTTAAATAAATACAAAAGAAGATCATACCTGAAGCTGGATGGTAATCTGTATGATGCAAAAGACGCCAAAAGATAACAAAATGTGCATTAATACATAAGGTTTTTAGCTAAAAAAAGGTAACAAAATGGGGCTCAACACTCACCATCCTCATCACTTTCAGTATAACCATCCAAACGTTATTACATGATTGGAAATATTTCCATACTCAACTTGCCTCCTCTACTAGTTCCATCGCCTAAGCTTACATTGCGTCGGGCCACTATATCAACTCATCGACGGACCACCAACCATAATTCATATACTTTTATACTCCCTCTTCTCTTTGGGATGAAGAAATATTTTGTTGGGGGGGGAGATGTTGGAGGAGACTAGTCAGATGGCCGACTAGGTCCTCTTGCTGACTATGGTTGAGTCAATATAGTCGGTCGGTTGGCTGACCAACCTAACAGTTGTAACCGAATAACCGAATGTACCATGTATAAAATAGGTTGGTGAGATGGACTTAAGGATATGTCTATTCATTGTATCTTGTATACTGTCTGATATCTAATATAAAATCTAGTTACAATTGTCCCACTTATTCTTGTTTTCCTTATGGTTATCATCATGTGAATTCTCTCTCTTTCTTATGTATAGTTATGTATTATTGGTAATTGCTCAAACCCTCATACTACATCAGGATCCAACCAAGATCCAATTCATTTGTGATTGGATGACCCCAATGACTATAATAGAGGTTTTCATTTCCTTTGGCCTCACCAACTTTTGTCATATATTTGTGATGGGGTTCTCTCACATTGATTGGACCCTAAGTGAAGTGGCCATGGGTGGGGGAAAATTCAAGTTCATTCAAGATGAGTAACAATAGAAAACATTCAAGGATATAAAACACTGCATTTTTTCAACACCATACTCAGTCTATGAGACTTGCAACAACCCTTTGAGATTGATAGAAATTATTTGTATTTGGTTGTTGGTGTAGTCCTCACTCAACATTAACATATGATGGTATCATGGTAATCCAAATAGCTTGTCACATTGATACACTACCCCACCTATGACAAGAAGATGTAATCCATTATGTAAACTTGTCTCCAATGGGATCATTATATTCTAGGGTAGGAGATGATCACCCACATGATTACTAGTCCCTACAATTCATGCAACTATAGGAAAAGTTACAAAATGACAATGATCATAAGTGGTCCACTTTAATGCTACCTATTGGACGTTGGCCTCAAGTAAATAAACCTCATACTTTCATCTCCAATATGATCTTTTATGCCCTATGGGACATTTTTATGTTACTTTAAGTGAGTATGAGAAGATGATTTAGGATGCACATTATAGTTGGGCTACAAGGAACATAAACCAAAGAATATAGTGGTTATGTTGCAAAAGTACTACTATCTAAAGTTTCGACATAACATTTTTAAGTATATATGATTGCATATTGCATGTTCAATTTCCAAACTTGTCATCAAGAATCAAGAGTTGTACACTCCTCTACCTACCCTAAACTTACCTTTGTATTTTGTTTCCACGAACTACATTTATGGCCTACCGTCAACCAATCACGGTAATGACTATGCATTTGTGGTTGTTAACCAACTCCCTAAGATGACCATTTTGGAATCCAACAAGAAGAGTATCACAATAGAAACCATTTATAAGATCTTCTTTGAGCGTGTTTGGGTTCATTTTGGGCTCACATGGACCATTATCTTAGATAGGGATAGTAGGTTATTGAGTAATTTCTAGTTTAGCTTGTGGTAAATGATGGACACAAAACTGACCAAATTGACTACCTTCCACCCACAAACCAATGGAACAAAATAGGTAGTCAACATGATGATTGTGAATATTCTAATAATGCACAAATACATTCATCCTTGCACATGGGATGAGATCCTTCCTTTTTTTCAACATAGCTACAATAGATCCCTCATAGATATATTGACCACAACCCTTTTCGAGTGTGTTTGGGGTTTCAACTATTGGCCTCAATGGGTGCATATATTCCCATTACATTCACACATGAATAATATTCCCATGCTTAGACTGAGGACATAGACACCAAATATGTTAAACTTAACCATCACATAAAAGAAAATTTTCATGATATTTTGCACAAAAACAATTCCAAGTGCAAATAGCGCCACAATCAACATCAGATTCCACATAATTAGTTTCAGGTGGGAAATAAGGTATGGTTGGATTTGCATAAAGAAAAACTTTAGAGGAACCATTGAAAGATACAAACACTTTGATACAAGCCTTAAACCATCAACAAGGCTACGGGTGAGACTTCTTTTGAATTAAGTATTCCCCCTTTCCTTGGCTTTCACCTATATTTAATGTGGAGTTGCTTCGCCATATTTTCCACTTATTTTGGACACCTTAGAAATTGTTGAAAATCCCCCCCCTATAGAAATCAATCATGAATACAATGAGAAGGAAACAATCGACTAGATCATGGACACCAAGTTGAAAGGATCCCACCAACAAAACATCCGGCTGTATTGGGTAGTCAAAGCAAGGAAATTCCTTCAACATGGAAAGTGGCTCAACAAGAGTTAGATATGGTAGGAGTTTTCATGTCTAATGGAGGGACTTGATACAATGGAGAAAATTGATTCCTAAGGAGGGATGACTAATTCATGTGACCATCCGCTTGTTCCAATGACTCAAGATGGTTCCACATCTTGGTAGTTTTACTAGAATTTTTCAAGTCCCAAAAATTCAATGTGTTCTTTGTGTGTTTCTCCTACATTTTTGGTAGTTGAAATACAACACAAACATTCAATTGCACAACCTACGAAAATGGATTAATATTTGTAGTGGTCCAAGAAACACCCTAAACAAATTTTGTATGAAAAATTTGTGGACGAGAGAAGCTAGCATACTAACTAGCCTCCTTGAGGCCCGCATTCCTTTTTCCACATCATTTCCTAGAGTTAGGGTTTTGTATTTTTAGGGTTTTTTAAATTAAGGTATCATATTTCAGAGCAAGTTGGATAGGGCTTATTCATCCTGTACAGCAGAAGCTTCAACATATCACACACTCATTCGAAGAAGGACCATCAGAACATATCAGTTCCGATCGTGTAGAACAATTGGCCAAGCAGTAGGAGGAAGTAACAGAGGAAGTTTCTAGGATGCAACAAATTTTGAAGGAATTTTAGGACAAGGTTGGTCCTGTGGCACAACTTACGCCAGAAGCTTGAATTTTACAGAGACTCAAATTTTGCTAAATTTTTCTTAGTGGCTCGGGACAAGCCACACATGAGTGTTGGGGGCCTATTGGGCCAGAAAAAGTGCACAAGGAAGAATCTGACGTGCAAGCGCAAGAGGAAAAGTGGGCGTGCAACGAAGAAAGATAGGTAAAGGATGAAGCGCAAGTGCAGAGCAGAGGATTGCTGTGATGAGGATCGGCACGATGAGGAAAAGCACATCTAGAGTCGGTGGAAGAGGCAGGTAGAAGAGTAAAGGTTGGACGGGTGAAATTCAAGGAAGATTGCAGAAGGACGAGCCAGTAGAAGACTAAAGGACAAGTTTTGCAGCTAGTTATGACATGTATAGACAGGCTGAAAGACATTTCCGTGGCTAGTTATGGATGTGGTTAATGTAATGCATGAATTTTGCGGTAACATATGGCTTGTCATTAATGTAATAGAAGATACTTTGTATCTACTTGTGTCTGTAATAACTGAGATGTACTCAATTGATCGTGTGCGGTCTTGTAAACACTATAAATAGGAGAACCCTCTCTGTATTAGGGTTATCTTTATTAAGAGTTGGTAAGAGTAGAAGTATTGTAAAATATCATAGAGGAATCTAATAGTAGAAGGTTGTTGAGTCACGGATCTGCAGTTGAGTGCACAGACCATTTTGTAGGAGCGATCTACAGCTGAGTGCGTAGACAGTAAAGTAGAAGAGTAAATCCAGGATGTGCGCAGATCAATAGGAGTAGGTAGAAGAATAAACCAGAGAGCATGAGAGAAAGAAGAGATTGAGCCAGATAGACATATCTTAAGAACAGTCTGCAAGTCATAGACTGCAAGGTGCTATATGTATTTCTCATTCCAGATGAAGAGAACCTTGGTGGTTTCCACGTTACTTCTTGAGTCGAATGGATGAATGTTGTTGAATATTGAAGGCTTATGTGAGTGTTTTATTACTTGTATTGTTTACAGTTGTAGTTAATGTTGAATGTATGTCACAATATTACCAATCAGTAAGTGAATGAATGAATGTTTAAAGAATTGTCAACATGTTATGTATGGTTTCCTGGTTAAGCTACTAAGTTACAATATAAGTTGCACACTGTCAATTGTAACAAAGGAAATAGTTGTGTTGCATAGTTGCGCTAGCTATTGAAGTTGTAAGGACAAGGTTGCATCGCACGTTGGTTGTGGCACACAGTTGCACCTCTGTCGCATAGTAAAGACTCCATCCCTCCATCTCTGTCAAGCGCCTTGGTCACGTGCCAAGGGAATATAATCCCTCTCCAACTGCAAAAACATGGTTCAGGCAGTTACACATTAAGATATCTCAGGTGAGACTGCGCCTGCCTCGTGGGTTTTGTCAACCGATCTTGCTCTGTTGAGGTGATGTCTTTTGGTGTTTTGTTGGTATTGTGTTGTTGTTAAACCTCGGGCCGAGATAAGAAGGAAAAATAGGCCAATAATTTGTTCCATTAATGATGAAATTTTGTTAGCTAAGTTATGATACTCTAGTTATATTTTGATACACAATCTCCACATTTGTAATGGTTGCATAGATCTAGACATAATTTCTCCACATTTCTCCACATGGGTTTTATATCTAGAGATCCCAATTTGGTTATGTGTTGTTCAAACTAGTTCAAGGGACTTCGAGGATTGTGGGATCAAGTGGGAAAATTTTCGTTCCACCATTATGCCCAAGTGCACACTGTCAACTAAAACCTAGAATCATGTGAATGAGGAAGGCCATTCCCATGCATTCCACATCATGAGAATGGCACAAAATACGAATTTAGACTCCTTTGTTAGAACTAAAAACCAATGTTGTTAAGACATAACCACGGTTCACTGCTCTTGATAAATCGGTTGGGTATGGATGGAGCAATTAGTTATTCAAGCCTCTAGTATTTATATAAATATGTAATGCATTTAAATGATGGGAGTGGCTTACTAGTATAGAATCATTGTGTCATTGATATTTTCATGTGTAAATCAGATACTGTTTTTTATTATAGCATAATGATGATTTGGCGTTGGATGAATTATTGCATGCATTTTGCATAGTGATTGTTTTAGAACAACACCATATCACTTGGGAGGTCCCCTTGAGAAGATGTGCATTTTCTCCATCTGTGTAAGTTAGATTATGTTACATATTGTTATATTCTATACCATATATGCATGTTATGTATTGCTAAATATGATACTTTGTTTTATATATTGCAGGTGTGTCTCGTATGTTTAATAATTTACAGTTCTAATAGGTTGAGTGGTGTGTTGTGGATTGTAATATTTCTCTTCAAAGCATTTCATAGCATTGGTAAAAATGAGATATTATAATTTAGATTGATTTGCTAGCTTGTGAATAATTGATGTAGTTACATGATATGGGTATACTTAGAATTATTCATTATTGAAAGCAACCACAAACTCTACAACTTTAGGAACCATTGTGTGCTTGAACGAGTAGAATGAAAGATTGAATTTTTCCTATTTGGTACCTTAATACTTGTGGTAAGAGATGAAGAAATAAATTATGATGAATCTATTTGTTTGTTTTAAAGTATTCTAGTCCTTTATTTTTGTGAATGAAAGAAATTGCTCTATGATTTCATGGCCTGAGTTTAAGTTTCTTTTTCGAAGTCATAGTAAGAGTAGACACCATTGTTTCAGAGCATACAAAGTTTCCATTAAAGAACTAATTCATCAGTGGCTAGAGGGGTGAGCACTATCTTAATTCCCAGTTTGTTAAGAATCCATAAGAATATAAGTTCCTTTCATTTGGATTAGAGATTGAGCAAGTGTGACTTTGAATTTGGTTGATGCATAGTTTTGTTTTTTTGAAGTCAAGAAATCTAGGGATAAGTTAGTCACTTTGCACATATTGTGTCAAAATTTCACAAGCTTATGCCCCTGGATTGATAAAATAAATTTAGAAGGGTTTATTAAATGACAAATAAATCAAATATTAAGGATAAACAATTTCTTGAGCATGTCATGGTGGTGTCTAAAGACATAGAGTTCTTGTTCATTCCTTCATGCTCTTTCTCTAGAAAAATTTTAGAACCTTGGACTACAAAAGGATGGTACAGTTAGTGTCCCCATACATTATGTACATTCAAAATAATAATTTTCATACATGAAACTTTTGAATTTGCACTAGAAAATAATCAACAAAGATAACTCTTAAATAACATATATCTAGACATAATAGAAGGTGTTAGTATTTTTATTAATTTGTACCAGATCATCAATTTTTCGGCATATGTGGAGTGGCAGCTGTCGTCGGGGATCCATCCAATCTGACGGCCCTGCTACACTATCGACATCTATAGTCCGTTAGACTTTCGACTCCTCGCACATGACATCCGACGATGATTTAATGCAACCGATGNGCTGTCGTCGGGTATCCATCCAATCTGACGGCCCTGCTACACTATCGACATCTATAGTCCGTTAGACTTTCGACTCCTCGCACATGACATCCGACGATGATTTAATGCAACCGATGGCTTTAAAGTGTTGGATGGAAGTGATATAACCGTCGGTTCTTCAACGTCCCGTCGTCAAAAATTAGACGCCTTTAAGGTATTGAATGGAGGTGATAACCATCGGGTATTCAATGACCAGATGTCCCAAATTTAACACCCAATTGAAGTAATACTTGCTCAATTTAGGATGATATGTTGTCGAAAAATTGACAGGAATTTAGGATGATATGCTGTCGAAATATCGATGGGGTTTGAAATGGTGTTGAATAACCAACGAATTTCCATCGACGCCAAAAAAAATGTTGTTTTTTAATAACAGACACGTGTCTGTCGAATTTCAGACATTAAAGCTATCGGATTTCAGGCTAAAATTCAATTGTGATACAATTGTTGTTAGGGTACACAGGGTACTCCCAAAGGACCGAACACCAAGAGAAACCACTTTACACAAATGAATCACAAATCAATACACCAATGTTTGTTACGTGGTTAAAACCCTCGAGAGGGAAACAGACCATGACCCCAGCCAAATAGCTACTCGGAGCAATTTATTATGCAAAAGAAAGAAAGTTACATGAGCTTCTCATAATCGATCAACTAGCCAAGGACCCTCTATGCTCTTTAAATAGAGATCATAGACCAATCGGGTGTTAAGCCACAGATCAATGGTAGGTATGATCTAAGAGAAGTTGAACTGTCAGATCACTCTATGTTTAGAACATATCGTGATTGTCGGATTAGAATATTTACAAATGCATACTAATGCATACTAAAGAAACACACTTTTACCTAACGGAAATATTACACAAGTTGATCTTAACTAACTCCTAAGTGTCTAAATATCCTAACATCCCCCCTTAAGAACAACTTGGGATAGGATTGAAGGATTTACAAAAGTGACACTATTAGAAGAAGGAATGAGGCATTAGAGCCTATCCCCCCTTAAGGACACATTCCTGAACTCCTAACATAGACCGAAGTTTAGAAAAATTCGCTTCTGTAAGAGACTTGGTGAAGATGTCTACAACTTGATCATCTGTAGGGCAATAGAGCATTTCAAGAACACGATCATGAACAAGATTTCTGATGAAGTGCATGTGTAGCTCAATGTGATTGCTGCGTTGATGTAGAACTGGATCTTCGGCAAGATTGATGGCACTTTGACTGTCGCACTAAAGTGGAGTAGGTTACGGCTGCTCGAATCCAAACTCTGAAAGGATCTGTCGAAGCCATAAAGCTTCTTGACTGGCATTAACTGCGGCTCATTATTCTACTTCTACTGAAGAAAGAGCAAGAGCTTGTTGTTTCTTACAAGCCCAAGTGACAAGTCTAGATCCCAGACTGAAAACATAACCTGCAGTAGATTTTTTATCATCAGGATCACCGGCCCAATCTGAATCAGTGAAACCAACCAACAAAGGTCTCCCCCCTATACTGTAATGAATCCCAAACTGAATTGTACCTCGAATATATCGAAGTATTATTTTTGCTGCTTTCCAATGACTTTCATGAGGATTTTCCATATAACGGGCAACATGACCAATGACAAAGGAAAGGTCAGGGTGGGAATGAGTCAAGTATAAAAGGCTACCAAAAAGCTGACGATACAAGGTGGCATCTACTTCAGGGGAAGTACAAGTGGCAGAAAGTTTGACTCCATACTGGAAGGGAGAAGGGGTTGGTTTACAATCTTCCACGTAGAAGCGATGAAGTAGGTCACAAGCATACTTAGACTGGGAAAGAAAGATTCCTTCTTTGGTTTGCAAGACTTGGAGACCAAGAAAATAATGCAAATGTCCTAAGTATGACATTTCAAAATTTTGCTTAAGACTGGATTTCACATGGGTTATAAGTTTAGGGTCACTACCAGTAAGGATAAGATCATCAACATAAAGAACAAGTATGATGAGATGGTTTCCTACTTTCTTGGTATAGACATTGGCGTCAGAATGGCATCTAGAAAAACTGGTGTCAAGGAGAAAGCTATCCATTTTGGCATACCAAGCTCTAGGAGCTTACTTAAGGCCATATAAGGATTTCTTAAGGAGACAGACAAGGCTAGAGTTATCCTGAACATATCCAGGAGGTTGTTCCATGTAAATTTCCTCCTATAAATCACCATGTAAAAAGGAAGACTTGACATCCATTTGATGAACTTCCCAGTTATGTAAGGTTGCAAGGGAAAGAACAAGGCGGATGGAGTTCATTTTTGCTACAGGGGCAAAGGTTTCATTGTAGTCAATCCCTTCAACTTGGGAAAAACCTTTGGCAACTAACCTTGCCTTAAGTCTTTCAAAACTTCCATCTGATGCATACTTAGTTCTGTAGATCCATTTACATCTGACAAGTTTTCTTCCTTTTGGAAGAGGAACAAGATCCCAAGTATCGTTCGCCATTAAGGAACAATATTCTTCATCCATAGTTGCATCCCAATGTGGATTTCCTGAAGCTTCTGCAAAAGTTTATGGATCATGATTCTCAGAAACTTGAGCCAAAAGAGAAGAGGATTGCTGAAATTGAGAATGTGTTCGACATTGATCTCTAGGATCACCGGCAATATCACCAGCTGCTTCACATGTTGAATGGACCCATCGACGAGGAATTGGTGCTGGTGCAATTGGAGGAACATGAGCAGGCGGAGGTGGATTTTCATCCTCACTGTTATCATTAGAAACTGGAGTTGGAAACCTATCAAGGAATCTGGAAGAAGAAGAAGAAGAAGAAGGCACAATCACCCAATTAGGTTCGCAGGCCAAAGATGGCACACCCGCCAAGTTAGGATCACAAGCCAAGAGATTTTTATCAAATTTAACATCTCTTCTAATGATTATATCATGAGAATGTGGTTGAAGAAGTCTATAACATTTTATATCTTCAGAATATCCAACAAATATGCACTTTTCATTTTTAGGTTGCAATGCTTTCCGTTTTTCATCCGGAATGTGAGCCCATGCTTCACAACCAAACACACGAAAGTGACTTACATCTGGTTTAATTTTACTCCATGCTTCTTCTGGTTTTATACCTTGTAAAACTTGAGTGGGTGTTCGATTAACTATGTAATTTGCACAATTTATGGCCTCAGCCCAATATTGAAGACTTAGTCCCTTAGATTGGATCATACAATTAGCCATTTCTTTTAAAGTGCAGTTCTTCCGTTCAGCTACACCATTTTGTTATGGTGTATATGGAACAGTGTGCTGTTGTTGGATTCCTTGTTCAGTGCAAAAAGTAGTGAACTTGTTGTTAACATATTCTCCTCCATTGTTAGATCTTAACTTAATAATTTGATGACCAGATTGTTTTTCAACAAGGGCCTTGTAGGCCAAGAACATGCTAAATACTTCGCTCTTAAGTTTTAGGAAGTAAACCCAAGTGCATCTGGAGTAGTCATCAATGAAAGTTAATAAATATTTGAAACCAGAAAAAGAAGTAGATGGAAGAGGGCCACACAAGTCACTATGCATAAGCTCCAAGGGAACCGAGGCGTGCCAAGAGGCACATTTGTCAAAACTGTCCCGATGATGTTTTCCGAGTACACAACCGGAACAAACACCATCCTTGCAAGATATCAGCGGAAGACCAGTCACAATATTGTCTTTACATAGTTGTTGTAATGAGTGATAATTTAAGTGACCAAATCGCTCATGCCAAAGTTTGCTCAAGTTATCACTATGAGCAACAAAAACTAAAGGAAAAGGTGATGACCCAAAGTTGTTAAATTTGTACAACCTGGTAATATCATCAACAGTTCCAGTAGCAAGAACATTTTGAGGATTTTTAAAATCCTTGATTACAACTTGGTGAGGTGTAAACGTCACAATTTTACTTTCACCTGAATGAGTAATTTGATAGACTGATAACAAATTGCAGGAAATTTTTGGAACACATAGTACATCACTGAAATGACCATTTTCTACTGAAACTATTCTAGATCCTACAACACTTAGAGATCTATCATCACCAACAAATATTTTTTTGGTGTTACATTCATGCATACTAGAAAAGATGGTTTTATCCTTAGCCATATGATAAGATGCTCCGGACTTAATGAGTCATTCAAGTGAAGTAGAAGAAAAAGATGCAGTATAAGAGTAACCAGAAACACAAAGTGCATGTCCATGAGAGGTATATTCTGAAGACGAATCTAGGCTGATGTGGTGCTTCTTCATTGCTGCTTCCAAGGCTGCCATCTTCTTAAAACACTTAGATTCATCATGATTATCTTTCCCACAAAAATTGCAATGACACTCAATCTTCTTTCCTTTTTGCTTGGATCCTTTGTCATTTTTTAAAGAAGGAGTTCATTGAGAGGGTTTGGGACCCTTGTTGTTTGGCTTATTATTGCGAAAATTCTGTTTCTTGGGAGGCTTGGACTTTTCTTTTTGTTGGGACAATAAGGTTTTCCCATATGTATCTGTAATGTTAATTATTCCAAGATGAATGATATTATCTTGCTCTCTAATTAAGGAATCACAAAAGGATTCAAGGCTAGGCTCTTGATAGCTAGTTGCAATCAAGGATTCTTTCATGGAGTAGAATGTAGATACAAAAACAGAATATGCAGGTCCAAGTTTTGAAAGAATATGATAAATACATTGTTTGTCTTCTTTCTTAATATTGCATTCTGCACATAATAGTCTAAGAGTTTTATACTTAGATAAATAGTCTTGAATGCATGAAAAATCATTTGGATTCAAGGAAATCAACTCATTCTCAAGTTGATGACCCCGAATTTCATTGTATTTACCAAACACAGATTCCAACTTTTCCCAAGCTATATCAGGTTCATCAATTCTAGATATGTGGAATCGCAAATCAGTAGAGATTGACATCTCAATTAATCCACGAGCTTCATCACATATATTTTCCCATTTAATTTTCTTATCATCATCAATGGGTTCTGTTTCTTTTCCTGAGGTTATCCTGAAAAATCCCCTACTTCACAGAGCATCCTCCATACGAGATTTCCATGAGAAATAGTTAGAACTTGTAAGTATAATATCATAAGGGTCAGCCATACTATAAAATAATGGTTGAAAGAACAGAAACTAACTGCCTGAATGCAAAGAGCTCGAAAAAATATGCGGTTTAAAAAAAACAGCACTAAAAACTGATTATGGATGATGAAGTTATGCTTGATCAAAGAAAATGTTGAAGATGTCCCCAATAGTGATGTGGCAGATATTAACTTGACCAACTAAAAAAAAGAAGCCCCCTCTTACCAAGATCAACCTTTGACAATCACTTTACAATAAAGTTGCTTTGAAGTGAATCACTTTTGTAGAATAAGTGATGTTCACTTTTACAATAATGTGACTTTTAAATAGTGTGACAATAAATTAGACTTAAGTGACTCACTTTTTATTTTATTTTATTTATGTGAAATGTACTTTTACAATAAAGTAACTTGAAAATAGAAATTGCATGCACTAAAAAGTAGCTTGATAAGACTTGAAGTCAAGACTTATCAAGGAGTAAAGCAACTTTGGACCAAGTGAGCTAAGTTTAAAAGGTACGTAAAAGTATGGAAAGAGGAAGGGGGCTTTGTTATTTTTTACTCTTCTCCCTCGTTCTCTGTGCTTGCTTTCTTTTCCTACAAATCACAAAAAAAACGAAACACAAAAACAAAAACAAAACTTTTTCCACATAATGGAGTTCGATCTTGGTTAGCTTACCCGAAAAGTATACGTTTTTAAGTTTTCTCATTGTTTTTTATTTGTCGTGATCACACAAGGTGCATGGCAAAGAGCATACGTAGTCGAGAAGACAAGAAAAAAAACTTTCCCTCACTGTTTCTAATTTGCCGCGATCGCACAAGGTGCATGACAAAGAGCATACACATCCAGGGAAGGCAATAGTCCGAGACTAAAACAAAAAGATCTAATAATAAAACTAATAAAATATGAGAGATTTACAAAAAATAAAACAAATCCGTCACTGTAACATTATACCTTCAGATTTGCCGAAATTGGTGTTTCTGGAACAAACGGAAACGGTTTTCGGTGAAACAAAAACAGTTTCCAAATGGAAACATCACTTTGGACGCAATGGAACACCTTCCATATGCCACAAATGCACAGAAAATCTATAACCAGAAACCCTTTCAAAGTTTTGGCAACACTGGTTCCAGATCTTAATCAAAATCGAAAGCAGCTCTTCATGAAAGCTCTGATACCATGTTAGGGTACACAGGATACTCCCAAAGGACCGAATCTCCCAAAATCAGAAATAAAGGCTACTTCCCATCCCTGATTGATGAGGCATAGGAAAACCTGGACACGTCTTTGAAGGATCACATTTCCAACACCAACATTACAACCATCGAAACTACAAAGTTTGTACAAATGACAGTAAAAAAATACTCCTATATACCTCTACGGATACCTTAAAAGTATTTTGTAAGTGATTTGTACTTCATACCATGAAGATTTTATAAATCTAACTGTTACATTCCTTTGCAATATTATAAATATGTATAATAAAAATTGGTTCTAGATTGGAGACTAAAGACAAAAATAGATATTCCTCTTTTATGAATCTAGTTTAAAATAAACTAAACCTGCTAGCTAATCTCCCTGGAAATTTTCAATTAATCCTTGTTTAATGCCTTCCTCAAAAAAAATGTGCTAGATAATCATGATACATGCAATAGATTAATTCAATCTCCTTGTTCTGCACTAGCCCTCTCATGGAATGGTGGAAAACTTAAATGTGCATGTTCTTGGCATGAAAAACAGGATAATTTGTGAGTTGGAACACACTTTGATTATCACAAAAGGGAAGTGTTTCCTGATACTATTGTAGGTTCTCATCATCAAGAACCCCTGAACTATATTTCTTCACAGGATGCACTATGGCATACTTCTATGGAAAAAAATGCAATGATTCGTTCCTTTTTACCACCCCACAAAACTAAACCTGATGCCATGTTGAATGAATAACCTATACCATATTTCCCTAAAAAATTATGCAATTAATCATACGTCAAGGTGACTACCAATGGAAGTCCTTATGGAACTACAACAACGACAATGTAAATCTACAAACAAATACTTCGATTAGTATTTCTCTTCTGTACAGACAAAATAAATCATGTTATATGTAACTAAGAAATTAAAATAAACTGCATAATAAATATGGTTGCAAAACTCAACTAGATGCCTATCATTACTCCTAATATGCGATGCAAATGACACAAAATTGTTCTTGGCACCAAATATATGTATTGTGATTGTAATAGAGATCACCTCCATATATGAGGCAACCTCTGATATCTAAGAAATAACATGCACCAATTCATTCCCACCAAAGGATAACAATGTACTCCCACATACCCATGTTTACACATATGGGAATAGTACTTCCATGATGTTTTTACCATGCCAACCTAACAGGTTATAAGAATATGCATGGGGATCCTACTTTCAATGAAATTTCTATACCTAAATATTAAGAAACTTTTTCATATTGTCAATGACAAGAAAACAATATCTACATAATGAAAATAGGAAATTAGTTTTCAAAAAGTTGGGTGGGGGGGGGGTGAAGGAGAACTCATATTAATGCCAAAATCCTATCCAATGGATCCTTGGTCCACTGGAGGTGATGTTGACAACTGCTAAGTCATTTACTAAGGTGACATTCTCACTGTGTTTTGCACCACTTGCACAATGTGAGTTTGAAAGGGATGAGGCCAGATGCAAGTTCAACGAAATTTTAGCAGAATAGATACCCCTCAAAACCAACACCTAGGCCAAAGAAAGTCTTCTCTTTATACTATTGCATATCTAATCATGTTTCTTGAATCACTTTAAAAAATAAAATATAATTGTAGAGCCTTCTCCATTAAAGGGAAATAAAGAATATGTGGCTGAAATCCTTGCAGCTGATAGATAGACCATCACTCTTAGGGATGAATGCATGCATTGCAGGGTATATAGACATATTCTATTATTGAGTGGACTGGTTGGCCTTGACAACATTATTATGATATTCATGTTTCTAATGAACTACCACAACCATTTAGTTTGCTTGTTTTGATTACGTGGAAAAAAACTTAAGCATAATACTTTGTAAAATTTGCTAATTTATGATACCAGAACGACGGACACTTAACCTATAGCCACAAGTTATGTTGGAAGATTTGGTATTGTCATGGGATAAATTACAAACCCATGTCCAACAAAACAATCAACCAATCTAGAATGCAAATTCAAAGGTGAGAAGGAGAGCTCAATAAAACTTGTATGTGTCTAAAGTTAATCAATCAATTGATCCAACAAATCAATTAATCAATCGTGTATCTAAAATTAGTCATCAATTGAGACTGCAGACTCAAAGTTAAGGAGGAAATCTCAATAAAATACATTGTGTCTAAATATAATCAATCCATTGAGTCGACAAAATAATAAATATATCAAGAATGCAAGTTTCAGTTTACAATGAGAGTTTAGTAAGACCCAAATATGTATAAAGTTAGTCAATCAATTGGGACTATGAATTTAAAGTTCAAGATGAAAGCTCAATAAAACCCAAATGAGTTATAGTTAAACTATGCATGCGGGAATTCATCAATACTTGCAAGGCATGATAGGAAAAGGTGAGCCATGGCACAAAGCAAGCAATGTAGCTTTGTGGCTATTTAAATTAAAATTAAAAAATATGGACTTGACTCATTATGAAAACAAAAAATTAGTTAAAAAATGATCAAACTGACTTGTGGAATAGTTCAAGGAGCTAAGAACCACCGAGTACAGCTAGAAAGCGAGTGAAAGAGGAAATGGAGTTTGTGGTTTCTCCCATTGTAGCGAATACAAATATTTGATGGAGTGTAGAGTTTGATAAGATTGTGAGATTCCTTGAGCCATTACATCAATGACATGCTTATTATTCTAGTTAGTTATTTTGTTATATCAACGAGCACATCCACTTAATGTGTGGCCAATGAAGCTGACAGGTTATGGCATGCCAAATTTATGTGGTTGTGTTAATACGCAAAAGAATAAAAAAAATTTAACAGTCCACTACTTGCTATGTCTGCAAATAAAGATGGTTTCTTAGGTGTAAGTATTCAACATGTCATCACAATTTGTAAAAATGGTCTCCCTGCACTAAGGAGAGAAAAAAATAAATTCCAATGGTAAAACAAAATTCAAAGCTCCTGGTTCTCAGTATAGCATGCTTACCTAGGGAAATGATAAAATAAACTATTGTTGGCTTGGAATAGCCCATAAGCATGTGAATTTCATTGGAAAACCATATTTTATAGGCGTTTTTCATCGACCATGGTGAGAAAATGGAATGAAATCAATTGTGAGAAGCAAACCAAATGATCCTCTGTTCTTTAAGGCCTATTTTGAGTTTTCCATGGGGATTTAAAATAATGCCCCTTGCAAGCATACATCAGTAACAAAATTCATCAAATATCTAAAACATATTTAAACATATTTAAAGCTTCATACTAAAACATATTTAAAGCTCCATTTTGTAATTGAGTGTGTAATTCGTACCTTCTATGATTTCATAAATTAGTTTCTATAAAACCCTAGGAATCCCTGAAACCCTAATCTCCAATCTCCATTCCCCAGAACATTTTTCGCTCATGCATATACCAACAGTGGAGTGATTCAAATTAACCATCATTGATCTCTGAGTCCAAAACAAATGAATGCATATTTGACTCATTGGATGACTGAAATTCTTCTTTGACATTTGACAGGAAGAACACCCGCTCTGATAGGCTTATTTTTTTACTGAGATAGGGTGAGGTAACCTAGTAAAGAGCTCCCATGGCGTAGCTCCTCCAGCATGGTATGGGATGTGAGAGGTCCCTGCAGTTGATCTCATCCCGTGGAAGAGAAAGTGAGCATACACAACACAGATTATTTGGACCTCTGTATCGTTGGGGATCTCAAAACTGCAACAATTTCATTCATTATATATGACACTATAAAAACATAAGAAATTCATAGATACAAAAAACACACCCGAAGAAGAAGATAAAGATCTCAGGCTTACCGAGGAAGGGCTCTATTGCTTATGTTGCCAAATCTCAGAACAAATAGGACATTGAAGACTTAAAGAAGAGTTCGAGCATGAGTGAATTGTGGCAATGAAGCAATGGTATTTTGGGTTTTGAGTGAGTACCTATGAGCAATAACCTATAGCACTTTGGACCCATTATAGAGTATTAGATTGAAGGAATTGTTTGTACAACATTTAAATACAATTGATAGTGAACAAACTGCTACAAGAATAAAATTCGGTAACCTATCTGGTAGTAGTAGGAAAAAAGGGTTTAAGATGAAGGATAAAAACGAGCAAATGAATATCCAATAACAGGCTTGAAGCAGAAGAAAAGATATAGCCGCGGGAAACATATTTCAATTGTAAACAAAAAAAAATACAGCCGCGGTAAACATATTTCAAATGTAAACAAAAAATAATCTTGTCGTCGCAAAACCTATGCCCTAGTGTTGGAAATTCGACGACTCTAAAATAATTTAAAAAGCTCAGTACTTTTCATCACTTTTCATCATTGTTGTCTGACACATCTATATGATACGTCGAATGTCGTCGGATTTTGGGTTCAAATCCTATTGTGCAGCTGATGGACAACCTTAATATTCAACCAAACTACACTCAATACCATTGGTTACACTATCTCAAGATCCCCTTAAGTGTATAGAAATTCTGGTCACATCAGTTGCATGGTTAGTCTGATCACCACATCCTAGTGATGGACAAGGAATGTTAGTTTTCCATTTGTAGGAGTTTTATACAAGGGATCGGTTCATTTTTAGATTTCCCATATATTGTGAGATCCAGAGGATACTTCGATTTTTATAATATATGTCAATATTCCAAAGATTCCCTTCCATTATTCAAATAAAAATTGGTTGGTTCTCTATATTTGAGAGATGGTGACTCTAAAACAACAAACCCTACAAAAATTTTACAAGTTCAGTTCGATAGGGTTGATCACTTCTTTATCCCAATGTACCTAAATAAATGCAAGCATCAAGTACCCTGCAGATACTCCAACCATGGATATAGAAGGAATACCTAGTCAATAAGGCAATTCCCCCTCTCTCATTTTATTAGGAAATGACCCACCTCCACAACATCACCATGATGTACTTTCTCCAGTCAATTCTAACACAACACCTTCTCCAGTCTGGATCGAGTAGTAAAGTGCCCATTACTAGATTTCTCTCTTCAACCTTGAATACCACAAGAAGTACCAAGGTTTCCCCCAACACGGTCTATCATGGTCTACTCAATCTCAATTTTTACATAGAAGACATTTTCTAACTTCACATCAGTACCCTCGTGGTGACTGATGATGATGGTGATATCTATTCTACTTTTTTTCTACTTCTAACGTAGTGTACTATATTTTTTTTACATAGTGATGTACCTATATTTATTTCTTACTAGGTTTCACATTTTGTTTGTCCCTACGTACAGTTTCTATTTAGTTGTATTTCCTTTTGCAACTGCAGTTTCCTTTGTTACAACACTCTCACGTTACTAGCGTGATTCGTACTTCCTAGTCCCGTTCACCTATGTTGGTCACTTGTGGACATTAATAGAATTTATATCTCTTATTTCTTTCTATACATTTATAGAATCATTACCCTCAATGAGGTCAAAATACAACCAAAAATATTAGTTCCCTGAACAATAACAAGCATTGATCTAGTTTATAATTTTACAGTAAACTTGCATAATGGATAGATGAACTTCAACTATGACTCTGGAGTTCAATTGCATGTTTCAGAGTCATTTTATGAAAATTGTAACAATGACATGAATAAATATTATGTGTTATAGAAAAATCATATCCTTCCATCTCATGGCCAAATTTTGTACCAGAGATAATTTAGAAAATGGTACCATCACTTGGAAAGATGGATGTTTTATGATGCGTAGTTATGTTATACTGTTAAGTTCAGAAGGAGGATGAGTAATCCCCTGAAAGATAAGAGTAATGATAGACTCGGGAAAGGAGAGGTGATTTTATTGTTGAACTATTAGAAGTACACATTTATAGAAGTTGCATGTGAAACCAATGGCTTTATAGAGGATTTTAGCATGTTTTTGTGGGAAAAGATTAAAAATAAATAAATAAAAAACAACAAACAAATTTTGAAAAAGAATTAAATGTTAAGAAAACTTCTAATATACACTTTAAAATAGTCGCATAAGTTGCCTCTGTATAGTTTTACAATGTGCAGAGATTGTCCCAACCTTTCAATCCCTTGATTTTGTGCATCCTTTTACAAGTCTACAGTTTTTTTTTCCCACAATTAGAATTTTGTAGGGATGATTTCCACACCATGTTCTTGTGGGATAAATCTTGCAATCAACTTCATTGTTGGTTCAAGTTTAGGGTTTGTGTTTGTTTGGGGCACCAGTTTCCAAGTAAAAAACAATTTCCAAGTTTTATATGGTTAGATTTAGAACCTTGTTACAAAAATCATCCAAGTCAATGCCTCAAGACAAACCTATTGAGCACATAAAATAGAATGAACCAACTTGTTGACAATCCAAACTCTCTTCCAATGAGTACTCACAGGTCACAATTTGGCCAACAAGTACTTTCGCAACATATCGTCTCTCCAACCAAAAACTCTGGGATGGATTTTTAAATACAATCCCTAAACACAAGAAAAATTGTCATTTTGGTCCATAAAATTAACATATACAACTCCTTGGAATGCCAAGATCACTACTTGTGAGTACTCATAAATCATACTCTTACCAACAAGTACTTAGTATGTTTTTCATAGGTCAGCGTGTCAACACACAAGCCCAAATACTTAGTGTGGTGGTTTTATCAATTTATAACATAAATATGGGAAATTTTCCAATTTTCTAAACAAAATTAGTAGATGGTTTACTAAGTCCAAGTAAAACTCCTAAACTTTAGGCCTCATGCCAATATTTTTGCTAATTTGAGTTTTGTAACACTTCCTTTTCCAAATATGTTGTTTGTCAGTATTTAAAATTTACTTATTTTTCTCTTTTTAATTTGAAATTGACTTTGTAGAGAGGATCATGCATGTTCTATAAATAATGGTATAACCCAACTCTCAACCTAGTCTAGATGCCCATAGGGTATGCCAATGCATCATGTTGCTACATTGTCAAATATTGCTACTGGAAGGATGATTTCTCTTCAACTTCCTATAAATTGATGACAAGAGTTGCATTTGTTTTATTTGTATACTTTTAGAAGTTTTCATGATGCAAACTTCAAGCATAAGACTCAATATTTTGCTTCCTTACACTAGCCAAGGTTCTCATACAAGGTAACTAGTTAAATATCCAAATAAAAAATTAGGGATACAAACAAAATCCAAAACACATAAGGAAAGGTGTTTATAATAATCCAAACAACCATTTTATCTTGACCCACAATTGGAGAGGCACTGCTAATACCAACATTTTCCTCTCCAACTTCAAAATTGCAGCCTTAATGAACTTGAAAGATATACATGTCTTTCCATTAGATTCGTTCATTTCGGTAAACATTCCAAGCTGGTGAGTATACATTCATTTAAACAAGACAATACTTCAATTCCAGTTTTCCAATGCATTCAATGAGCTGCACATTTAACTTTTATAACTCCAACATCCTCTTTTAGAATTTACACGATGCAGTTATTCATACAAGTAAAAACTTGTGCTTCCTAGCTGATCACATTTATCACACCTTTCTCAATGATTCACACATTTCATTACATTAGGCCACTTACAAAGATGCATGAATCTCTATTTATTCCTTATGGATTGAAATGGCAAAAGATTGTGCACAAAAAATTGTAGGGGTGTAATAGAAAAATACTACTTTTGACTTGGCTCTTGTTTCACTTCTATCGATCTTCTTATTGAAAAATTAAGAATTTCATTACCCTTTCAATCCCCCAATACAAGGGTTACCATAACAACCAACCAAGAGTGAGATTCTTTTTCTCTTGAGGATGAACCTGCCTAAGAGGTTCGAAACTTGTCAAATTGGAAAAATTCTCACTGCAGTTTTCCACTTACTCTTAAAATCCTAACTTGTTATTAGCTCTCTTGTCATAATAAATCAAAACTAATGATCACATAATTTAAATCTTTTGAAGCCTACTCATTACAAGAACTAAAGAACAATGAAAACCACATCGATGTGCACTTCAACTTCTGAAAAAAAACAATGTAACACCCATTTGGTTATGAAACTATTGGTCAAAACCTATGTAGGTGAAAAATGCCTCCTCCATCTGATTTGTGCTCTTTGTTGGGGAAGAATCAAGATTCTATTCAATTCTCAACACACATTCTACCAAGATATACCCCATTTCATTTCAAAAGAACTTCAATTCCAAACCCATAGTGAAGAAGTTGAGATTTTCTCTAATTCCCCATCCATAAACTTACACCATTGGTTGGATGAAAGAGGGGAAAAAGCTTATATTTACAAAACAATGCAAGTTCCAAACTCCATCAATCCATTCTACAATGATGTCCCCACTCAAGTCACCTCGATTGAATGTCTAGTTAAAAAGAAGATTAAAAATGGTTGAGAAATACTTCGACCCGTTCAACCATTATACAACAAGGTTGTATTCACTCCATTCCATTTTGTAGCTTTCAAATAGTAATGTGTTCAATGCTGGCCTAATTATGTACATGATTTCACCTTCTAACACGTTAATTGTTCGATCGAAGCTAATTCTAGGAAGCTATCAACACTTCTGGGTAGTTCTAGGTTAAGTTATGACATTATTGGGCATGAATTTTTCATCAAATAGTAGTAAAAAATAATCATCTTGAGTTTTGGAATGATTTTGGGCCTTGTTTGTAGCCTCCTAGTAATAGTAAGCATACCAAGTGTCATATCTGGGAAATTATGAGGATTAATAATAATTATCAAGTTTGACATCTTCTGGGCATGGTATGAGGGTTAATAGTAACTATCCTACAATAAAAGCCTTCAAAAACTTTCTTCCTAATGTTAGAGTGTGCCAAGCAGTGATCCAAAGGAAATGCATTCTTGTAGTAGCAATGAAGAATAAATCAAATACCAAATATTAGCATTCTAGGGAATCCATGTTATCCCTAAGACAAGCACACAATGATCCTACTTTTCAGACCTATTTGAATCTTTTCACCATCTAACAAGCAGTAAAGAGAGATGTGATATTTTCAGCCTAGACAACATCCTCTAAATCAGTAGGATAGCTATGTTATGGAATCATTTTGCAGCCATATAAAACAACATGAGGTTTTCTACACTACACCCCAATTTTAAGATGGAAAGCAGCAAATTCGGGGCATGTTCTAAGCCCCCATACACTAATGATCAACCTTTGGAGAGGTCATTTTGAGGAGACTGATCTGTGATACTTTTTTTATGGCCATCGTTCATGTTTGGAGAGAATTTATGCCTTGTTCCTAGATACAATTTTTCCTTAGAGAGGCTTGACGTCATGGGCTCATGCCCTAGGCTGGTCATCCATCAATCTGTTAGCCTGGGGAAAGCCTTCATTTACACCCTTTCTCATATCATGGAGCATTTAGATCTTTCAGGGTCTCTTTTCCATTTTGGTGGAACAATAACCTTTGAGTATGCTTCATATGCACTTATATAGAACTTATATATACCATGATCAGATTGTTTTTATGGGTTGAGGGGTTTACTTCACTCTTAGTGGTGGTCATTGGAATGTAGAGGGGCCTAAATGGGTAAGATTCTAGAACTTTGAGAGTTATTTATTACACCTTCCTTTGGAGAGCTAGCTTTGGAGACTTCTCACACTCATTCATTCCTTGATCAACACTTATGGGCCCCCCTTGGAGAGTGTTCAACTATTGGAGGCATTTTGTCGACTTGGAGGTATTTTCACCTTGATGGGAATTTCTTGTTAGTTGGAGATTGCTTATGAAGATGAAATTCTGGTGCATCCTTGATTTCTTGAGTAGATTATTGAGAAGAAGATGAAATGAATTCCTCTTTGTGATGTGAACACGTTGTAGATGTCTGATAGACAAAGAGAAAGGAACCATCCCCCGAAATGAAAGCATTTAAAAAACCTTAAGAGAGATTAATATGCCTGGGTTTCATCAAAGGATGATGATGAAGTTCTACCACCCTAACCCTATTTGTGTCTTCAACTAGAAGCAAATATGCTTTCCCAGGAATACACTGCATCCATATTATATTTGTACTCCTATAAAACAATTCCAGTATAATTTCTACAGTTGCCTAGTCTATATTCTGGAATGATTCAGTAAACATGTATATTAAAACCTTGAATACTTGATCATCATATAAATCCAAGAATGGAGTACATTCATCAAAAGAGACCAAATCAAAACCCCGTTTAAATGTGAGAATAGGATTTCTCCCACGTAGAAATAGTCCTAGTTTTGTGGAAATGTACAAGTTCAACCTATTAATTACTTTGTCATGGATAAAAACCAACAACTGACTAGATATCAGAAAAAAACACATCTTCCTTGTATTATCATGAGTTATGAAAGCACAACTACTTAGACCACTATGGACACTTTTGTAAAGTGTTTATGTCTTCCCTTTACGAGTTATTTTTTACCACAACAATGCTTGGAGCCTCTCTTATTTCCTTGAGCAAACCTTCCCAAGATTGGAAAAAGGTTGAAATCTTCATTTCATGCCAATATGGATTTTTTATTGTTCATAAAGAAGTAAGGTATAGTTTAATAAGTGCATAAATGAGATAATGTTGACTTTTGCTAAGTGAAATTCCATATACAATATGTATACAACAAGCTAGAACTTCCATATACAAGCTATAACTAGATTTGGCCTCATAATGATGAGGAAAACTTAGAAACCAACATTTGACTCAATTTTAATCCAAATGTATTTGCAAGTATAGTCATTTTATATGGGTGCCATTTTTAAAAATAGGAAGTTGAGATAAAAGATTTATATTCTACAGTAAGCTATTATAGGTTGAGGTCAATCCTTGTCATGAGCATCCAAATTTTATTACTAACCAATGAACTGTAAATCTCTATTACTAAACAATATGAAATCAAGTAGATAGGAAGTGAAATTTGCATGTCAATCTAATCTCGTGTTATGTATCACTTGCTTGGTTTAAAAACTTTCATGGTAACAACACCAAAGCATAAGTGATTGTGAGAAACCGAGAAGAGGAAAAGTCAAATTTGATGAGAGGGACATACCAATTGTGGAAAAAATTAAGCCCAAAATAAGGTTTGGTCTTACTTTGTGGAATCCATTACCCAACAGTGAAAGAAAAACAAAGAAGAGGAATATGCTTCATGTCTTTACATATGGTTGTAATAAACCAACATAAATACATGTTAACTCTAGACCAATCAATTGCTAAAAGGGATTAAAGAGTTAATATGAATGCACTTTTTGTTTGTGTGTGTGTAAGAATTATTTATTATTAACGATATGCTCTTTTCTTTTTATTAAACTCAATTAAATGTGAAAATACTTTCTTTTTAATTTGACCATGTAAGCATTACAGATAGGATGGGAATAGGACATACATTACAATCTCTTCCATAATAGGCTATAAAAAGCACCTCTCAATGGAAGGAATATTCAATGTTCTCATCCTCAATGCTTAGGGAGTTAGACTTAAGTTTACATTCTACCTTCAATTCCCAAAAGTAACATTCAATTCACAACTTCATCATACGATGTTGGTGGAAACTCTTCTCACAATTTATTCATGTGATGTTTGTGATATAAATTTTAATTTTCTCTTGTACCTCAAAAAGGCCTATACCATGAACCATTTCTTTAACACACAATTTGCAGGAGCATACTCCAAGTTCTTCATTAAGGCTTGCTGGTCTCCAGTGCTATTATTGGATTTTCTCTAGGCAATATTGCTTCAAGTTGCAAGTTATTTGTACTTCAAAATCATCAAATAAAAACTTGAAATTTTCCCTAAGCCTTTAGAAGGGCCCTTCCACTATCAGATAGCTAGGGAAATCACTAAACCAATCACTAGAAACATCTCATAACATAGTGTAGAATGACTAAATCCAACATCTCACATGTTTGACCATTTGTTGCCCCACAAACATTACGGTGACATGATGGATCCCTCATCCCATTTTCATTGAATGGAAACAATTTTTTAATCTCCCATACTTGCACTGATTGTTCCTACTTTTTATATAGTCTACCATCAAACAATTTATAGTCTATCAAATCTTTTATCCTTCTATCCTACATTGCAATGTTGTCACTTTTTTATAGAAACTCCCTAAGCATAGACGAGGTATAGTTTGTGGGGACGTCCTTAAATAAGTTTGTGTCTGAGGTTATGAAGGGTCTATATGTGTTTTTTTCTTTTTTTGTTGGGTGTCTTTATTCTCTTTCTTGGAACGTAGGTATGGTCCATATAGAGCTAGCATCTTCAAGACTAGACCATTTAGTTGGATTGGTATGTACTCAAACCGATCCAAAATGGCCGAAAGGATCGATATGAATTGGTTTTGGGCCAAATCCAACAAAACCCCCCAATTTTGATCATTATTCCCAAGGTGGAATAATAAAAGGCTTCTAGAGGCCTTATGGCAAATGATAGTGGGCCACTTAGGTTCTGTCCAATCCAGCTAGACTAGTAGGACGAAGTGTAATGAGAGTAATGGTGCCAATGACAAAAGGAAATGCAACACATGATCATAATTGCTTTTTATTGATCCAATAAAATTTCTCCTCCCTTTTTATTTCTCATTCTTTTACTTTTATTACCTCTCCACCCATTAATCAAGTGCATACTATTAACCTTTTTAAAAATACATTTTCTCATTTTACATTTCCATGTTATTATCTATCCAAGTTTTAAAACTAACCACACCCCCATTTTCCTTAGACTTAACAACTTGTATTATTTAAAAGGTCACTCTAGTTTTATTTATACCTCCTTTTAAGTTGTTAAAAAAGCCATTCTAACATTTTATTTTATCCCTTTGTATTTCCTAATTTCTTTCTTTTATTATTTCTAAGGTTTACCAAACTTAATAGGGGCATCAACCGACCATCACAAAATCACAAAGGATTCGCAAACTGGGGAAAATGAGGGTGACAGGATTTGGATATAAATGATTAATGGTTGATGGTGTAAGATATTAAAATTTTCATCATCAACATGTTTTAGTGTAGCAAGCCTATTATAGGAAGAAAACTCCCTATGTGCTCTGCACAATCCCAATCCTTGGTAGTTGTTGCAGGTATACATATACAATCCACACCATATATTCAATCCGAAATTCCAAGTGTAAAACAAGTAATGACATTAACTAAAGCCAAAAGCCATCTAATGTACCTACTTTACCATTCATAATTCTTAGAAAATTAAAAGTAACAAATTTACAATCTTTCCATTGTGGAAGGGGTATTCCATTGGGTAACAAGTAAATAGTTTTTAATGTGCAAATTTATGTTTTTAAAAAGTTCTACAAGATGCACTTTTCTCGACTTTCTCAAAATTTAAATTTGAAAGTGGATTTACGTACCCATTTGAGAGATAATCATGCAAGTATATTTTTTTGGGATTGTGAGCTATCTTGGACCTCATCCAAACTTAGTCAAATGAAGGCCTAAAAGGTTGCATTTTTTCCAATTTCCCAAAATTCAAATTTTAAAGTAGATTTAGATACCCGTTTGAGAGATAGGAATGGGAACCTATTTTTATGAGATTTGGAGCTATGTTGGCCCTCGTTTAAGGTTGGTCAAACCAAGGTTGAAAAGATGCACTTTTCTTGACTTTCTCAAAATTGAAATTTGAAAGTGGATTTAGGTACCCATTTGAGAGATTAGCCAACATGTAGATTTTTTGGGGATTGTGAACTATTTTGGACCTCAGTCAAACTTAGTTAAACAAAGGCCTAAAAAGTTGCATTTTTCCCATTTTCTTAAATTTCAAATTTTAAAGTAGATTTAGATACCCATTCGAGAGGTAAGAATGTACACCTATTTTTGTCAGATTTGGAGCTATTTTCATCCTCATTCAAGGTTGGTCAAACCAAGGTTCAGATTCAAGATTTCAAAGCAGATTTAGGTACCCATTTGAGAGATAAGTTTCACTTCTCCCAATTTGTTAGATTTAAAATTTAAAAGTAGATATAGATATCCTACAAAGAATAAGCACACATACTTATTCTTGCTAGATTTTGATCTATTTTGGTTTGTAGTCAATGTTGGTCAAACCAGGGGAAAAAAAGTTACATGTTGCCCACATTCTCGAAATTGAAATCTACGGTTAGTTCCGGTAACCATTTGAGAGATAAGTGTGCATGTACATTTTTGTTGGATTACAAGCCATTTTGCACCTATGAAACCGCATGATGGAGTTTCACTTTTGGCCAATTTCTCGAAATTGAAATTTGATCATAGATTTGGATGCCCATTTGATAGACAAGCATGCATGCCATCTTTCGTGATGTCCCAAGCCATTTTCACCCCCTTTAAGCCCAACCTTAGCAAAATCGCCCAACAGAGTTTCACTTTCTCCTAATTTATAGGAATTAAAATTTGATCATAGATTTATTTTCCCATTTGGTAGACAAGTGTGCACACCAACTTTCATGATTTTCATAGCTATTTCCAGCTCCTTTAACCCAAAATGTAGCAAAATCGCACAATGGAGTTTCACTTTTTACCAACTTCTTGGAATTGAAATTTGATCATAGACTTGGATGTCCATTTAATAGACAAGAATGCACACCAAATTTCGCAATGTTATGTGCTATTTGGACCCCCTTTAAGCCCAACCCTAGAAAAAATACACGATAGAGTTTCACTTTTGACCAATTTCTAGGAATTGAAATTTGATCATAGATTTGGATGCTCTTTTGATAGAGAAGCGTGCACGCCAATGTTCACGATGTTTCGAGCATTTTCACCCCCTTTAAGCCCAAACTTAGCGAAACCGCACAACGGAGTTTAATTTTTAACCAATTTCTCGGACTTAAAATTTGATTTTACATTTAGATGCCCATTTGGTAGATAAGAGTGCACACCAAATTTCATGATTTTCAGAGTTATTTTCACCTCCTTTAAGACAGGCCCTAATAAAACCGCACGATGAAGTTTTAGTTTTGACCAACTTCTCAGAATTGAAATTTGATCATAGATGTGGATGCTCATTTGATAGACAGGAATGCATGCCAGCTCTTGCGATGTTTTATGTTTTTTTCACCCCCTTTACGCCCAACCCTTGCAAAACCACACAATGGAATTTCATTTTTTACAAATTTCTCAGAATTGAAATTTGATCGTAGATTTGAATGCTCATTTGATTGAGAAGTGTGCATGCCAACTTTTGTGATGTTCCGAGGGATTTTGACCCCCTTTTAAGCCCAACCCTAGCGAAACCGCACAATGGAGATTCACTTTTGACATTTTTTTCGAATTGAAATTTGATCATAGATTTGGATGCGCACTTGATAGACAAACATGCACGCCAACTCTCACAACATTTCGAGCTATTTTTGCCCCCTTTAATCCCAACCCTACTGAAACTGCATGATGTAGTTTTATTTTTTACTAGCTTCTCGGAGTTGAAATTTGATCCTAATTTGAGGGCACGTTTAAAAACAACCTTGCACACCAACTTCCACGACATTCTGAGATATTTTGACCCAATTTAAGCCCAGCCCTAGAGAAATTACATGACAGACTTTCGCATTTGACCAATTTTTGGAATTGAAATTTGATCGTAGATTTAAATGCTTGTTTGAGAGACTAGCGTGCATGGTAACTTTTGCGACGTTTTGAGCTATTCAGCCCCCTTTAGACCAAGTCTAGTGAAACCACATGAGAGAGATTCACTTTTGACCAATTTATTGGAATTGAAATTTGATCGTAGATTTGGATGCCCATTTGATAGACAAGCATGCATCCTAACTTTCGTGACGTTGAGAGTTATTTACACCCCCTTTAAGCCCAACTTTAGCGAAACCATACGATAGAGTAAAAATTTTGACCAATTTCTCAGAATTAAAACTTAATCAGAGATTTAGATGCCCATTGGGTAGACAAGTGTGCATGACAACTTTCGTGATATTCAGAGCTATTTTCACACCCTTTAAACCAAACCCTAGTGAAATTGCATGTTGGAGTTTCAATTTTGACCAACTTCCCAAAAATGAAATTTGATCATAGATTTGGGTGCGCGTTCAATAAACAAGTGTGCACACCAACTTTCGTGATGTTCTGAGCTATTTTCACTCCCTTTAAGTGCAACCTTAGTGAAAGTGCACGACGAAGTTTCACTTTTGACCAATTTCTCGAAATTAAAATTTGATCATAGATTTAGATGCCCATTTGGTAGATAAGAGTGCATGCCAAATTTCGTGATGTTCAGATCTATTTTCACCTCCTTTAATCCAAACCTTAGCGAAACCGCATGATGGAGTTTCCCTTTTGACCAAATTCTCGGAATTGAAATTTGATCATAGATTTGCATGCTCGTTTGGTAGACAAGCATGCACACCAACTTTTGCAATGTTTCGAGCTATTTGGACCCCCTTTACGCCCAATCCTAGAGAAAATGCATGACCGAGTTTCACTTCTGACCAATTTCTCAGAATTGAAATTTGATCATAGATTTGGATGCCCATTTGATAGACAAGCGTGCATGCAAACTTTCGGGACGTTTTAAGCTATTTTCAACTCCTTTAAACCCAACCTTAGAGAAACCGCACGATGGAGTTTCACTTTTGACCAAATTTTCAGAATTAAAAATTGATCATAGATTTAGATGCACATTTGGAAGATAAGAGTGCACCCAGCTTTCACGATGTTTAGAGCTATTTTGAGTTCCTTTAAGCCAAACCCTAGAAAAACTGCAAGATGGAGTTTCACTTTTGACCAACTTCTCGGAATTTAAATTTGATCATATATTTGGATGCACATTGGATAAACAAGCATGCACTCCAACTTTTGCAATGTTTCAAGCTATTTTGACCCCCTTTAAGCCCAACCCTAGTGAAACCGCATGGTGAAGTTTCACTTTTGAGCAATTTCTTAGAATTGAAATTTGATCATAGATTTGGATGCCCATTTGATAGACAAGCGTGCACACAAAATTTCATGGTGTTTCGATCTATTTTCACCCCCTTTAAGCCCAAGCTTAGCAAAACTACCCAACAAAGTTTCACTTTTGACCAATTTATCAGAATTAAAATTTGATCATAGATTTAGATGTGTATTTGGTAGATAAGAGTGCACGCTAACTTTCATGATGTTTGAAGCTATTTTCACCTCCTTTAAGCCAAACCCTATATATTTTAATTTTTGACCAGTTTCTTCGAATTGAATTTAATTTTATAATTAAATGCACATTTGATAAACAAGCGTGCATGCCAAATTTTACAATGTTTCGATCTATTTTGACCCCCTTAAAGCCCAAACCTAGAGAAAGCACACAACCAAGTTTCACTTTTGACCAATTTCTCGGAATTAAAATTTTATCATAGATTTGGACTCCTATTTAACAGATAAGCATGCAAGCAAACTTTTGCAATGTTCTAAGCTATTTTAACCCCCTTTAATCCAGAGTCTAGTGAAACCGCATGACAAATTTATGTTGGGACTATTATTAATCCTCCATTTCAGCACATAGCCTAATTGTCTATTTTCCTATCTTAAGATTTCTTCATCACTCCACTAGAGCATGGGGGACACACGTAGGGGACATATGCCACTTAGTGCACCTGATTGCAAAATTTTAGGCATGCACACTTATTCTGGCTACATTTTGAGCTATTTTGGTTTGTAGTCAATGTTGGTCAAACCAAGGCCAAAAAACTTACATGTTTCCCACTTTCTCATAATTGAAGTTTAAAGTTGATTCTCGTATCCATTTGAGACATAAGCATGCACATACATTTTTGTTGAATTACAAGTTATTTTGCACTGTAATCAAACTTTGTCAAACCAAGGCCTACAACGTCGCACTTTTTTGCAATTTCTTAGAATTCAAATTTAAATGTAGATTTAGATATGCATTTGACAGATAAGTGTGGATGTTTATTTTTCTAAGATTTTGAGCTATTTTGGCCTGTTGTCAAGGTTTGTCAAACCAATCCCTAAAAGGTCACATGTTGCCCACTTTCTCATAATTGAAATTTGAAAGTAGATTTATATACCCATTTGAGAGACAAGCATGCACACCTGTTTTTGTGAGATTTCGAGCTATTTTGGTTGTTATTCAAGGTTGGTCAAGAAAAGGTCTAAGAGATGCTACTTTTTCAACTTTCTTGGCTCCCTTTCATGACGTCCCAAGCTATTTGGACCCCCTTTAAGCCCAACCCTAGAGAAAACACGTGAGGGAGTTTCACTTTTGACCAATTTCTAGGAACTGAAATTTGATCATAGATTTGGATGCCCATTTGATAGAGAAGCGTGCATGCTAATTTTCATGACATTTCGATCTATTTTCACCCCCTTTGAGCCCAACCTTAGTGAAACCGCACAACAAAGTTTCACTTTTGACCAATTTTTCAAAATTAAAATTTGATTATAGATTTAGATTCCCATTTGGTAGATAAGAGTACATGCCAAATTTCATGATGTTCAGAGCTATTTTCACCTCCTTTAATCCAAGACCTAGCAAAATCGCATGACAGAGTTTTAGTTTTGACCAACTTCTCGGAATTTGAGAGACAAAATTTTATGCATGCAAATTTTTGGAGGATTCTGAGCTATTTTGGACCTTAGTCAAACTTGGTCAAACCAAGTCCTAAAATGTTGCACTATTTTGAATTTTTTAGAATTCAAATTTAAAAGTATATTTAGACACCCATTTGAGAGATAAGCGTGCAAAAATAGTTTTGTGAGATTTCAAGTTATTTTATCCCTCAGTTAACGTTGGTCAAACCAAGTTCTACAAGATGCACTTTTCTCGAATTTTTCAAAATTGAAATTTGAAAGTGGATTTACGTACCTATTTGAGAGATAATCTTGCATGTATATTTTTTGGGGATTGTGAGCTATCTTGGACCTCAATCAAACTTAGTCAAACAAAGGCCTAAAACATTACGTTTTTTCCAATTTCTCAAAAATCAAATTTTAAAGTAGATTTAGATACCCATTTGAGAAATAGGCATGGACACCTATTTTTATGAGATTTGGAGCTATTTTGGCCCATGTTCAAGGTTGGTCAAACCAAGGTTGAAAATATGCATTTTTCTTGACTTTCTCGAAATTGAAATTTGAAAATGGATTTAGGTACCCATTTGAGATATCAACTTGCATGTATATTTTTTGGTGATTGTGAGCTATTTTGGACCTCAGTTAAACTTAGTCAAACAAAGGCCTAAAACGTTGCATTTTTCCCAATTTCTAAAAATTCAAATTTTAAAGTAGATTTGGATACCCATTCGAGAGGTAAGAATGGACACCTATTTTTGTCATATTTGGAGCTATTTTTGTCCTCTTTTAAGGTTGGTCAAACCAAGGTTCGAAATTGAAATATCAAAGCATATTTAGGTACCCATTTGAGAGATAAGTTTTGTTAGAATAATCAACCCATAGTTAGCTACCTTAGACATTAATTAATCCATTTTTTTCTTATTTGCCTAGTTTCCAATATTTCACTCTATGCAAGTTGTCCTTCCACATGTCCTAGAAGTCAAACTTGCTAAAAATGAGTCATGGAGCACTTGGGAAACCTCCTGGAATCCATATTTGGCATATCTTCTTTATTCCAGATCCTTCCTAGCACATGTCTACTTTTTCTGCTTTATTGCCTGCTTTACTGAGATTTATGGCAAAAGGGAAAGTAAGACTAGGTGCAGTTGACTTGTTTTTTGCCCTCATCATCCTCCATTCTTTTCTCCTAATAAAAGAATGTATGAGTTGTCCTTCCATCACCTATTATCTTTCCCACTTGAATTTTCCAATTCGAAAGCTCGAAGGTAGATTTGGAAACTGCTTTATGCACCTATGGGGGATTTGACTAGATTTAGTAAGCCTGCTTTTGACTATTTCGAATGGAATCCTCATGCATTCGAATCTCTCATGTAATTATTTATTGCAGTAGCCTATGACTTCACAAGGTTGGCTATTGTACACTTATTCAATACATATTAGTGTTATGCTCCAATTTCAGTTTCCTTTGTGTGTAAATTTGCATGTTTGATTAGTAATTTTGTGAGTGCAATTGATCTATCATATGGGTTCAATTTCCACATGGTATCAGAGCCTTTTTAGATCGATTTCTCTCCTTCCATATTGCTATTGCAGGTTCGACATCTTGACTGGGAGCTATTCTGCTGACTGAAGGGCAAATTTTTGAGCTATGGATCAATCTCAGAAGATCATCTTGACTCCATTTAATTTCTTTGAATGTAAATCAGAGATGGAGATACTATTGAGAGCGAAAGGTATCTACAGGGTGACTATGGCAACTAAAGCAGATCCCAATGCAGCTGCAGAGAAAATTAAATGGCACAACAGGAGGGATGATGCCTATGGTCTCTTGTGTCCGACCATATCCAGAGACCTCCTCTTCCATCTTGATGGATTAACATCACCAAATGAAGTATGGGAGAATCTTGTAGAGATTTTTGGTAATACAGATGACGTCAGAGGACATCAAATCGAGAATGCATTGATCTCTTTGAGTCCCAGCAGCTTCAAATCCCTGCAACTCTATTTTTCCAAGTTTAAAGCCCTTGTTTTGCATCTAAAACAGTGTGGAATTGAAAAGAAGGAGGAGCAACTAGTTTTGGCCATACTCTCAAAGATTGGCCTTGAATATTCAGTGTTTTTTCTAACCTTCCATGCCACCAAGTTGACAGCTCGAGCCTGGAAGATGCCTAAGCTTGCAGAGTTCATGGAATCCCTCGCACAAGAACAAGATAAACTAGTGATGATGGACACCATCAAACCTTCCAAAGACCAAGCTCTGGTTGTTGGAGATACGACGGTGGATTCAAAAGGCAAGAAGAAAGCTAAGAAGCCACCTGAGCAGAAGAGACACAACAACAAGTCTCAAGAGGAGCCCCAAGGCTCTAAGAAGAACTTCCAGAAGAAGAAGAACAAAGGAGAAATGAGCAAGTGTGCATATTGCAGTAAGGGATTTCATCCTGAAAGCTCCTGCATGAAGAAGCAAATTGACATGCTGACCCAACTCCTGGAGAAGAATAGCATCTCCCTTCCTGATAGCTCAAAGAAGAGGGAAGGAGGATCAAATTCAGAAGACAGAGAGAGAGTTCATGCATTGGTTGCTGGCACATCAAGCTCACCTAGTTTCATCATAGACTCTAGAGCTTCAAGACATATGGTTTTGACCAAGGAGGCATTATCCTTTCTTGACATGTCGAAAGGTCCACCAATAGTGCTAGAGATGACTCTCTCACTGACAATTTGGGCAAAGGAAGGATTGATCTTGACCATGGTAAGTTCAGCAATTTGTTGTATGTTCCAGGTCTTTCCTCTAACCTCTTGTTAGTGTATCAGATGACCCACACATGTTCTCCAAAGAAGGTCATATTCTCCCCTGATGATTTTTAGATCATGGAGGTCTCGAGTGGTAAATTCATTACAAAAGGAGTTGTAGATCACACTTCGAAGGTATACTGGTTTTCACATTTTCTACCCTACTCAAACCCCTCTGCTCTTTGGATTCATGCTAATGAGGAAAGCAAGCTTTGGCATGAAATATTTGGCCATCTTAACTATAAGTATCTTTCTGATGTAAGTGAAAAAGAAATGGTCATAGGGTTACCAAATATTAAGTTTTCCAAGGGAGTCTGTCAAGGTTGTATCTTAGGAAAACACCCAGAGCATAAATTTGAGAGAGCTAGTCATGAGAGAACCTCTGCACCTTTTGAGTTGATCCATAGTGATTTTGCTGGTCCATTCCCTCATATGTCAATGAGTCAGGCCAAATATGCATTAAATTTCATAGATGACTTTTCCAGGTACTGTTGGGTTTACTTCCTAAAGCATAAGTCTGAATTTTTTGGCCTCTTCAAAGTCTTTAAGGCTTTGGTTGAAAACCAGTCTGGGAGGAAACTCAAGATCCTCAGATCTGACAATGGTGGTGAGTATGTCAAGTCTAATTTCATTCAATATTGTGAAGATGCAGGTATTCATATGCAGCATTCAATCCCTTACACACCACAGCAAAATGGTGTTGCTGAGAGAAAGAACAGATCACTGAAAGAGATGGCAACTTGTATGTTGGAGGCTAAGACTTTGCCACCAAAGTTTTGGGCCGAGGCTATAAACTATGCATCCTATATCCAGAATAGGGTTCCTCATAAACAGCTTGATGGTATGACTCCTTTCGAAGCATGGATTGGGCACAAGCCAGATGTGACTCATTTCAGGATTTTTGGCTCAAGGGCTTGGGCTAGAATTCCAACAGAAAAGAGGAAGGCTTTGCAGCCCCAAAGCCAAGAGTGACTATTTGTTGGGTACTTTGAAGATTAAAAAGGGTACAAGCTGATCAATTTGAGCACAAACAAATCCTTCATTGAAAGGAGTGTTCAGTTCCAAGAAGAGCCTTTAGCAGCAGTTGAAGTTGGAGAGTCTTCTTCACCACCAGAACCATTGAATGTAAGTGAAGAGACAAATGACTTTGCTGATTCTGATATGTCTAATAATGATTATTTAATTTCATATCCTAACAGTCCTACAAGACCAAAATGGGCAGCAAAGACCATTCATGTAGCTGGGGAACTAGCTGGAAATCCTAGTGATCTTAGGAGGACTAGATCTCAGTTTGAGAGTTCCCTGAGTATGAAAGACCCTTTGTTTGCAGAGAAATGCTATCTAATGGTTGAATCAGACCCATAGACATATGAATATGCAACACATGATCCAAGATGGAAAGCAGCCATGAAAGAAGAATTCAGCTCACTCTAGAAGAACAACACTTGGGAGCTGGTTGATCTTCCCCCAGGGAAGAAGCTAGTTCAATGTAAGTGGGTTTTCAAAACTAAGTTTGCTGCTGATGGTTCACCTTTGAAATACAAGGAAATATTGGTAGCCAAGGGCTACTCATAGGTACATGGTATTGACTACAATGATACCTTTGCATCAGTGGCAAAGAGGGGCTCCATTAGGCTAGCCTTAGCCATTGCAGCTTCGAAGCAGTGGGAGGTACATCACATGGATGTAAAGTGTGCTTTCCTGAATGGAGATATTACTGAAGATATTTACATGCAGCAGCCTCAAGGGTTTTTTACTAATCCATATTTTGTGTGCAGTCTAAAGAAATCATTGTATGGGCTTAAGAAAGCCCCCAGGGCTTGGTATGCCAAGATTGATGGCTTTCTGCTGTCATTGAGTTTTGTTCGATGCAAGTATGATCCTAATGTTTATATGAAGCTGATTCATGTTTATTTGATGATTATTGTCTTGTATGTGGATGACCTTCTGATTACAAGAAGCTCAAAGAAAGAAATTGCCTCCTTGAAGGATGCAATGAACCATGCATTTTCTATGACAAATTTGGGGTTGTTGAGCCAATTTTTGGGTCTCGAAATTACTCAATACCAACATGGAATAAAGGTACATCAGTCTAAGTATGCTTTGTATTTTTTGAACAAGTTCAACATGAAATATTGCAAGCCAAGCAAGACTCCCTTCCTTTCAGGAGTTAAGCTTGAAGAAGCAGGTTCTTCTCCTATGGTAGATAGTACACTGTATAGACAACTTATTGGGTGTTTGTTGTACCTTACACACACTCGATCTGATATTTCTTATGCAGTAAGTGTGGCTTCAAAATACATGGATCAGCCTCATGAGATCCATTGGAGAGCAGCCAAAAGAATCCTTAACTTTGTTCAGGGAACAAGAACTCAAGGGATCTTCTACAAAGCTAAACCTGATCTTGATTTGATTGGGTTTACTGACAGTGATTGGGCAGGTGACAAAATAGATCGAAATTCAACATCAAGATATGTGTTCATGCTTGATGAAGGACCAATCAGCTGGTCAGGCAAGAAACAGAGTTCCATTGCACTCTCATCTACAGAAGCAGAGTACATAGGAGTTGTAAATGCAGCAACTCAATGTTTATGGTTGTAGGGGTTACTTGGTGAGTGTGGCTTCAAATCAGAGTTCTCAACTATTATCTATTGTGATAATCAGAGCACCATTCGAATCTGCAATGATCCAGTCCAGAGATAGAGAACCAAACACATTGAGATCCATATGCACTACATCAGACAACTTGTGCGTGATGGCACCATTCACCTACTCTTCTGTGCATCTTCAGAACAAGTAGCAGACATCTTCACCAAAGTTTTTTGTGATAAGACATTCAGCAATCTCAAATCACTGCTGGGGATTTCTTATCATGCTGTGAAGCATGATTGATGACAAGATTTTCAAATTTTGTTTTACTATCCATGTTTAAGGGTGGATTTTCCCACTGGGTTTTTGCCTCTTTCCTTAGTTAAATGGACATGCAGTATGTAAAGGGTGACTAAGCCTTGTTTCTAGGCCCTATAATTTCCTGATATATTACTCATAAGCCAGGATTAAGGGGGGGTGTTAGAATAATCAACCCATAGTTAGCTACCTTAGACATTAATTAATCAATTTTTGTCTTATTTTCCTAGTTTCCAATAATCCACTCTATGCAAGTTGTCCTTCCACATGTCCTAGAAGTCAAACTTTCTATAACTGAGTCATGGAGCGCTTGGGAAACCTCCTCGAATCCATATTTAGCATATCTACTTTATTCCAGATCCTCCCTAGCGCATGTCTACATTTTTTGCTTTATTTCCTGCTTTACTAAGATTTATGGCAAAAGGGAAAGTAAGACTAGGTGCAGTTGACTTGTTTTTTTCCCTCGTCATCCTCCATTCTTTTCTACTAATAAAAGCATGTATGAGTTGTCCTTCCATCACCTATTAGCTTTCCCACTTGACTTTTCCAATTCGAAAGCTCCTAGGTAGATTTGGAAACTGCTTTATGCACCTATGGGGGATTTGACTAGATTTAGTAAGCCTGCTTTTGACTATTTTGAATGGAATCCTTATGCATTCGAATCTTTCATGTAATTATTTATTCCAGCAGCCTATGAATTCACAAGGTTGGCTATTGTACACTTATTCAATACAGATTAGTGTTATGCTCCAATTTCAGTCTCCTTTGTGTGTAAATTTGCATGTTTGATTAGTAATTTTGTGAGTGCAATTGATCTATCACCTAGGTTCAATTTCCACAAGTTTCACTTTTCCCAATTCGTCAGAATTAAAATCTAAAAGTAGATATAGATATCCTACAAAGAGGTAAGAACGCACACTTATTCTTTCTAGATTTCGATCTATTTTGGTTTGTTGTCAATATTGGTCAAACCAGGGCAAAAAGAGTTACATGTTTCCCACTTTATCACAATTGAAATTTAAGGTTGATTCTGGTACCCAATTGAGAGATAAGTGTGCATGTACATTTTTGTTGGATTACAAGTTATTTTGCACCCGTGAAAGCGCACGATGGAGTTTCACTTTTGTCCAATTTCTCGGAATTGAAATTTGATCATATATTTGGATGCCCATTTGATAGAAAAGCATGGATTCCATCTTTCATGACGTCCGAGCCATTTTCACCCCCTTTAACCCCAACCTTAGCAAAACCGCACGATAGAGTTTCAATTTTTCCCAATTTCTCGGAATTAAAATTTGATCATAGATTTAGATGCCCATTTGGTAGACAAGTGTGCACGCCAACTTTCATGACTTTCATATCTATTTTCACCTCCTTTAATCCAAACTATAGAGAAACAACACGACGGAGTTTCACTTTTTACCAACTTCTCAGAATTGAAATTTGATCATAGACTTGGATGACCGTTTGATAGACAAGCATGCACACCAAATTTCACAATGTTCCAAGCTATTTGGACCCCCTTTAAGCCCAAACCTAGCGAAAACACACAACGAAGTTTCACATTTGACCAATTTCTAGGAATTGAAAATTGATCATAGATTTAGATGCCCATTTGATACAGAAGTGTGCACAGAAATGTTCGCGACGTTTCAAGCTATTTTCACCCCGTTTGAGCCCAACCTCAGTGAAATTGCATGACGAAGTTTCACTTTTGACTAACTTTTTGGAATTAAAATTTGATTATATATTTAAACTCCCATTTGGTAGATAATAGTGCATGCCAAATTTCATGATGTTCAGAGTTATTTTCACCTCCTTTAAGCCAAGCCCTAGAAAAACCGCACAACAGAGTTTTAGTTTTGACCAACTTCTCGGAATTGAAATTTGACCATAGATTTGGATGCCTGTTTTATAGACAAGATTGCAAGCCAAATTTTGCGATGTTCTGTGTTTTTTCACCCCCTTTAAGCCCAACCCTTGCGAAACCGCACGATGGAGTTTCATTTGTTACCAATTTCTTGGAATTAAAATTTGATCATAGATTTGAATGCTTGTTTGATAGACAAGCATGCATGCAACTTTCCTGATGTTATGAGCGATTTTGACCCCCTTTTAAGCCCAACCCTAGAGAAACCGCACAATGGAGATTAACTTTTGACATTTTTTATCAAATTGAAATTTGATCATATATTTGGATGCTTGCTTGATAGACAAATGTGCACGCCAACTCTCTTGACGTTCCGAGCTATTTTTCCCCCTTTAAGCCCAACCCTAGTGAAAATGCACGATGTAGTTTTATTTTTTACCAGTTTCTCGGAGTTGAAATTTGATCATATTTTGAGTGCACATTTAAAAAACAACCTTGCATGCCAACTTTCACGATATTCTGAGATATTTAAACCCCATTTAAGCCCAACCCTAGTGAAATTGCACAGCAGACTTTCACATTTGACCAATTTCTCAGAATTGAAATTTGATCGTAGATTTGGATGCTTGTTTGACAGACAAGCGTGCACGTCAACTTTTGCGACATTTTGAGCTATTTCAGTCGGCTTTAGCCCAAGTCTACTGAAACCACACGACATAGTTTCACTTTTGACCAATTTATTGGAATTGAAATTTTATCATATATTTAGATGCGCATTTGGAAGATAAGAGTGCATGCCAACTTTCACGATGTTTAGAGCTATTTTCATCTCCTTTAAGCCAAACCCTGACAAAACCACAAGATGGAGTTTCACTTTTGACCAACTTCTCGCATTTGAAATTTGATCATAGATTTGGGTTCCCATTGGATAAACAAGCATGCACACCAAATTTCGCAACGTTTCAAGCTATTTTGACCCCCTTTAAGCCCAACCCTAGCAAAATAGCATGATAAAGTTTCACTTTTGAGCAATTTCTTAGAATTGAAATTTGATCATAGATTTGGATGCTCATTTTATAAACAAGCGTGCATGCAAAATTTCATGACGTTCTGATATATTTCCACTCCTTTAAGCCCAACCTTAGCAAAACCACACAACGGAGTTTCACTTTTGACCAATTTAACAGAATTAAAATTTGATCATAGATTTAGATGTGCATTTGGTAGATGAGAGTGCACGCCAACTTTCACGATGTTCGGAGCTATTTTCACCTCCTTTATGCCAAACCCTAGCAAAACCGCACCACAAAGTTTCACTTTTGACCAATTGGTCAAAATTGAAATTCGATAATATAGTTGGATTCTCGTTGGATAAAAAAGCATGCCCGCTAACTTTCACTGCGTTTCGAGCTATTTTGACCCCCTTTAAACCCAAACCTAGAAAAACCACATGACGTAGTTTCATCTTTGACCAATTTCTTGGAATTGAAATTTAATTTTATAATTAAATGCACATTTGATAAACAAGCGTGCATGCCTACTTTCACGATGTTCTGAGCTATTTTGACCACCTTTAAGCCCAAACCTAGCAAAACCGCACAACCGAGTTTCACTTTTGACCAATTTCTCGGAATTGAGATTTTATCATACATTTGGATTCCCATTTAACAGACAAGCATGCAAGCCAAATTTCACAACATTTCGAGCTATTTCAACCCCCTTTAATCCATAATATAGCGAAACCGCACGACAAAGTTTCTGTTGGGATTATTATTAATCCTCCCTTTAACCACATAGTCTAATTGTCTATTTTCATATCTTAGGATGTCTTCATCACTCCACTAGTGCACGTGAGACACAACTAGGGGACATCTGCCACTTACTACACTTGATTGCAAGAGTTTAATCATGCACATTTATTCTTGCTAGATTTTGAGCTATTTTGGTTTGTAGTCAATGTTGGTCAAACCAAGGCCAAAAAAGTTACATGTTTCCCACTTTCTCATAATTGAAAGTTAAAGTTGATTTGCGTATCCAATTGAGACATAAGCGTGCACGTACATTTTTTGTTGAATTACAAGTTATTTTGCACCACAATAAAACCTTGTCAAACCAAGGCCTACAACGTCGTACTTTTTCGTAACTTCTTAGAATTCAAATTTAATTGTAGATTTAGGCATGTGTGGATGTTAAGTTTTGTGAGATTTTGTGAGATGTTAAGTTTTGTGTGGATGTTAAGTTTTGTGAGATTTTGAGCTATTTTGGCCCGTAGTTAAGGTTGGTAAAACCAATCCCTAAAAAGTCGCATGTTTCCCACTTTCTCAGAATTGAGATTTGAAAGTATATTTATATACCCATTTGAGAGACAAGCATGCACAACTTTTTTTTGTGAGATTTCGAGCTATTTTGTTCGTTATTCAAGGTTGTTCAAGCAAAGGTCTAAGAGATGCTACATTTTTTACTCTCTTGTAATTGAAATTTGAAAGTGAATTTAGGTACCCATTTGAGATATAACCATGCATACAAACTTCTAGGGGACTCTGAGCTATTTTGGACCTTAGTAAAACTTGGTCAAACCAAGGACTAAATGGTTGAACCCTTTTTCAATTTCTTATAAATAAAATGTAAAAGTAGATTTAGATACCCATTTCAGAGATAAGCGTGCACACATAACCACTTATATTATGAAACGAGAACTTTATACTAAGAACGACAACTCTAGCCATAAAAACAATGATTTTTGCTTAAAAACACCAAAAACACCCCCCAAATAGAAAAGTGTTAATACCAGTATACACGTTTTTTTTCGAGGTACAAAATAGAGCCATGGCCTAACCATGCCATACTATTGTTTACAAAAACTTTGAAATCAACCCCTAAATTGGAAAAAGTATTTTTCTTCAAGAGATAAAGTACAACTTTTTTGAAACTTGCATATTAAACAAAAAAAATATTTCATAAATAATTTCACCACTCTGACCATTTAAAATCAAACAAATTACGTTGTGATTCATAATGAAATCATATATTAGACTCTACAAAAATAAATTATTCATATAAATTATGAAAAACTCTTTTAGAGTTTCAATTACGAGCATCATACTAATAAAAAACATCTAAAATGTTTCATGTGAAATTATTCAAACTCATCCATGGATTCTGACACCCCATCAAAATCTATATTTTTTGCAAATGAACGACTGGATATATAATAAAAAAAGGTAAACCCTTAACCCCCTGAACCCCCATTACATTACATAAAAAAAAAAAATTAAACACGCCCCCGCCCCTAACCCCCTAAACCCCCCAACAACACTACATTTACCAAACTTAAAAATGCTACCCCCTAACCCCCTAAATCCCCCAACAACATTATATTAAAAAAAATGACATAATGTAATGCCATGATGTAATGTATGATGGCATAATGTATTGTCATGAATCCACTCATTATACAAATCACAATACCTTGTTATACTAATCCCTTATTTAATAACCTCGTATTCATGTAAATACAACAAAATTTATTAAGATACTCTATCCATTATATAATGGCGTGAATGAATTATTATTCAATTCATTAGATGACCTAATATACTAACAATAATCATAACCTAAAAGAAAACATTACTTGCTTCCCTTGACTTTGGACCAATGTATACAATTCCCTCATACAATGATCTAATTAGTTCGCTTACTCTTCAACCCTTGCGTAATATATATATATATATATAATTCTTCCAAGCTGAGCCAAGATATGATACAACAACTTATATATATAATATAATTCTTCCAAGCTAAGATTTGATAGAACACCACCATTTTATAGACATGCATTATCCCAAAATGCAATCCTCCAAAATGCTCCTTTGGCGCTGCCCAATGTTCTAAACCAGTAGGGCATTTAATATTTGCGTGAGATAAGAGCCATTTATGGCATATTTTAATTGGTAGAATATTTTCTCAAACCATTATCACATGTAAAAATAAAACCATTTGAAATATACAAAACGAGAATTAAGTACTTTCAGTCCACAATATCTTTCTGAGGCATATGTTGTGTGACATGGAGGACAATGGTTAAAAAAGGAAGTGGAGGAACAATACTTGGGAGTACTTTTGTACTTTGCTTGTGTGATGTTGCTGCTTCCGACCATGGTTGTCTCTATGTAGAATTCCTTCACAGCTGATGCCATCTCTTACGCCTGCACAATTGGATGATAAGTTGTTGTTGGAGGTGGGTGTGTAGGCGGCATATTTAGTGGGGTTTTTGTGAACATCTTAATTAACTGTGTAAGCCCTTCCCATACCTCTTGTCTAGACCATGTATCTTTCACCATTGTTATTATTGTTGGCATGTTCAATACGGGGAATTATATCAATTTAGTGCCAACCAGCATAAAGTTCGACTGGACATACCATGTTATGTTCCATAAATACTTCCACATGCTTGAGCTTCAGCATATGACTATATCTTCTATGCAGATGATTGAAGTTTTCTTCATAAACCTACTTGCATTGGAGTTCCTTGACGGGGGTCATTCCAAATCTGTGATGCAATTCATCCAACTGATGGAATTCCTCATTAACACTCCCGAAGAGGTTCTCCTTATGATGAAATGTGGTGTCATTACTTCAATTAGACAAGAGCATATAGCCAGGATGTGGGACACCATCTGCCAGTCCTCTTGTGGCCCTGAGGAGTTTTCCGTAAAGAAGCTGAAAGAACTGAAGGAAGTGCTTAGAGAAAAGTATTACCAGACCAAAATTCCAATCATAGTGCACGACATCAAAAGTTTTATTTTGAAATCATATCGCGAGTTTCAACAAGAGTATTTGTCAAAACCATGGCATGTTCTAGGTCTGCTTTTTGGGACTATTATTTTGGTCATGAACATGGTACAGGTCTACTGCATCTTGTACGGGTGCAACGTTGAACCTAGTAATTAAAAACACTAAATAGGTAGGTTACACAATAGATTGTGTATCTTGATTCAGGGATAAAGGATTCGTATTGTTTGTTTGGGCTTAGATCCATGTCAGTCCAGTGTTGGAGATGGTATTTTTGAATGCATACAAGTTATTCACTTGAAAGTTTGAATAGGTTTTCAACCACGTTGTGTTATTATTGGGTGTTTGTGGGGCCTCCAACCTTCCCATGTATCCTATTAATTCAATTTAACTTATTTTTTTATTGACTATCATTATCATTTATGATACAAGTTTATCCATAATCTCTTCGATGTATCTTGTTTGGATTTGGTCTTTTATTCATCATTTATAATAATATGATATTCTAATAAATACAAAAGAAAATAGACATTAATCGCTCTCTTGCTCTCAGGTCCTTTCCTAGATTAGGATTTTCGCCTTGTCGTCGTAAGTTTGCTTGCAATGGATCTGCCTGATCCAGATCCTGATGAGCGGAGAGCAGGTTTGGTGGAAGGGTTTCGCGGAATTGTGGCTTCTCAGCCGGTTGCAAAAAAATGCCCCATTGGATTTCCGGTTTGTCAAGCTGGCAGAAGTCCCTGATGTCACTCTTTCTTCGAAGTTTAAGGACTCGTCAGACATTTCACTAGCCTATGGCCATCCCCTCGTTCCATTAAAATTTGGTTGGACAAGAACTGGCGACCTCTCATACAAGGAGAGGTTCAACAATTTTTTTATGGAAGGGGCTTCTTTTTTAGAGATTTAATCTTCAGGAACGGGCCATACTTCATGGGCCCAAGAGGAATGTACCTCAACAAGTGGGATTTATCCTTTAATCCAGAGAAGAATATACCTTCAAAAGTACCAGTCTAGGTAAAATTGTCGCACCTTTCGTTGCACTGTTGGAACGATGAGGATCTGAAAACTATAGGAAACTCTTTAGGGAAATACATAGACAAGTCAGAGCTGAAGGCACCAATGTTCTCCTGTGCCAGAATATGTGTGGAAGTAGACATATAAAAAGGATTTCCAGAAGCAATAAACCTCAACATGGAAGGCTGGAAGCATCTCCAAACAGTTGACTACGACCAAATCCCATTTAAGTGCAAGGTATGCCATGAATATGGGAATTTTGTGAAGTCTTGCAAAAAGAAAACACAGGTAGAGGAAGGAGAGATCACAGGAGAGGAATGAAATGAATTCAGTCAAAGAAAATGACACAAAGCAATAATCAGCCACACGAACTCCCTAGCAAAAAAGAAAAAAGTCTCAAAAAATAGCTTTCAAGCCTTGGCATCAGCATCAGAACCCCAGGATCAAATGGGAAGTATAGCACCGGAGAAACAAGAGATACCCCAGGAGAATAAGGAAATGGAGCCAGTTCTGGAAGAGATTGGGCAAACCTATGAACCACTGCTTCTAACACACCCATTTGTGGAAACAAGGCCAGAAACTTCACATAATTCGATCTCGGTTACAAGATCTAAAGCTAAGGCTCAAACAGAGGAGACCTTAGAAAGCAGAGATGAAGAATACAAACAGTAAACCAGAAAAGGAAGAAAGCCTAATAAATATCACATAGAACAAGAGATAGCCAGGGAGAAAGCAGCAGACAAGTAATCTAGTCTAGACCACTTGGTAAAACCTTTACATCCCAAAAAGAAAAGTGGAGAACCACCAGAAGGAAGAAAGGACAGAGTGGGTTCAACATCAATAAAAAAAAAATGAAGCTGGTCTCCTGGAATTGTCGAGGTTTAGGAGGCCAGAAAAAGGTAGAAGCAATTAAGAGCTTCAAATTTACAGAAAAAACAAACAGTATCACAATCCAAGAGACTAAAATGCTAGAGGCTGAAAGCTTGGCTACCATTAAAAGAGTTTGAAAAAATGGAGTTGGGAAAACCGTAAGCACGCAAGGAGCCTCAGGGGGTCTATTAACATGGTGGGACTCCTCTCTATTCAATCTTAGATCTTCAATAGAAAGCAGACACTGGCTCTTCATAGAGCTAGAAGACCTGGAGAATCATGAAATAATTTGGATAGGAAACATTTGTGGCCCAACAATCAATGGAGCTAAGGAACAATTCTGGCAATAATTGGAAATGCAGAGATTTGGGAAGATGCACCTCCCGTGTATAATAGTAGGAGATTTCAATGTAACCATCTCGCCCGAGGAAAAAAAGGTGGCTCGAAAGTTAGAGACCCATTTGGGGAAAGACTAGAAGAATTCATAGCTTCATGGAAGCTAGCTGACATCAAACAAAGGAAAGGAAAGTATACCTGGAACAACAAACGGACCGGACCTGGGCATATAGCAGCCAGATTGGATCGTATCCTGGTAAGTTCTTCTCTGCTAGACAAGCCCTTACTACCAGTCTCAAGACTTTTAACCTCGGTTGTTTCTGATCACAAGCCAATCTACTTCTCGTTGGAACCAATTGGTAACCTGGGCCCCCAATCTTTCAAGTTTTCTCCTGTTTGGTTAAGCGCACCAGGGTTTCACGAAATTGTTGCTCAGGCCTGGGGAAGGTTTTTCCAGGGCTCCCCAGCCTATATTTGGGAACAAAAACTAAAAAATGTTAAAAAGGAGATAAAGGTTTGGCTAGCTGGCCAGCCTCACCCACGACAGGAAAAAATTGCCTTGCTTAAGAATTTGGAAGAGATTCAGGAAGAAATTGAAAGGGAAGAAGTCACTAGAGAAATGTTAATAAGGGAAAGAGAGATAGATCAAAAAAAGTTAGTCATCTAGAGAAAGATAGAGATGGAACTAAGATTAAAATCTAAGTGTTTATGGCTAAATGCAGGTGATCAGAACTCAATTTACTTTCATTACCAGTGCAAAGAACGCAACAGGAAGAACACCATAAAGGAATTAACACTAGACAGTGGAGGCAAAATCAACGATTATGAGCTAATTAAAAAAGAGGTCAAAGCTCATTTTCAAGCACTCTACTCCAACGAAGAAGAAATTTCAGAAGAAGACATGTGCCCCCTTAGTGGAGAAATTCCACATCTGGTGCAGGAAAATCACGATTCTCTTACTCAACAACTTACCTTTGAAGAAGTCAAAAGAGCAGTGTGGTCTTTGCACCCTGACAAGGCTCCAGGACCTGATGGGTTCCCAATCAGTTTCTACAGAAGTTGCTGGAATATTATCAAAAAGGACCTTGTCAAAATGGTAATTTGGACGTAGTCCGTGGATCGAATTGGAGGTACCACGAATTCAACATCCCTGGCTCTAATACCCAAAGAACAAAACCCGTCCTCCATCAAAAGGTAAATACCAATATCACTGTGTAATTCCTCCTATAAGATTATCTCGAAAGTAATATCTAACAGGTTGAAGAAGGTAATCCCAAATTTAATCTCTCAAAACCAAGGGGGCTTCATAGCTGGAAGACAGATCTATGACAACATCCTGATGGTGCAAGAAGCAATCCATTCCAGTCAATCTCTCAAGGAGGCGGGTATGCAATCAAACTAGACGTCACAAATGCTTTTGATAGAATAAGGCACTCATATATTTATCAAGTCATACAGAATTATGGCTTCCCAGAAGCCTTCATACGGTGGGTAAAGGCTTGCATAAGAAAACCATGGATCGCCCCTCTTATCAACAGTCGTCTCTCCTCGTTCTTCCAAGCTCAAAGGGGAATTAGGAAAGGATGCCCAATGTCTCCCTTCCTCTACATTCTAGTCGCATAGTCTCTTAGTAAAAGGCTAAACAGACTTAGGAATGGAGGGACAATTCGAGGAAAAAACATAGCAAGAGGGGCCCAAGCCATCAACCACGCCCAGTTCGCGGATGACACTATTCTATTGGGTAGTGCCTCTTCTCAAATAGCTAGGCGGTTCAAATCCACGTTGGACCTCTTCTTAAAAATTTTCGGCAGTCAACTAAATGAAAACAAATCATCGCTGTATGGCTGGAAAAACAGTCCAAATTCCCTTAGATTTCTTGCAAACATTCTAGGATTTCAGGTCAATCTACAATGGACTTCCTTCATATAGCCTGGAGTCCCAATCGTTAATAAGAAAAGTACGATGGCGGTCTGGAGGCCTCGAATTCAAAAGATGAAGAAAAAAATTCAGCTATGGAGCAACTCTTGGCTTAACTTAACAAGCAGAGTGGTCTTAATTAAGTCAATCCTCTCTTCGTATCCAATCTTCGCGGATCTAAAGGCAGTCATCAAATCCTTTAACATGGAAATTAGGAAGTTCCTTTGGCAAGGAGGGAAGACGTAGGGGAGAAAGTTTAATATGGTGAACTGGGAAGCTATAATTGAGAATAAAAATAATGGAGGGCTTGGAATTAGGGAACTAGGGAAAGTGAACCAAGCTTTGGGGGCAAAGTCGGTCTGGAGAATGATTGTAGGAGGCAAGGAATGGTGGATAGAGGCTATTAGGAGAAAATATATAAAAAGGAAGAAGTCCATATTCTTGGATCTCCCATGGGGGGGCAAAGGAACATCCATATGGAATCATCTCAAAAACTCTGTTGGTCTAATCAAAGACAAGATACACTGGATCCCCGATAATGGTAGCAAAATCAACATATGGACAGACTCCATATTGGGAAGGCCCACTCTTGCATCTAAAGCTGAGCTTCTCCCACTTCGTAGGTGGCTAGAAGATCACGGTTACAAGTCTTTAAAAGACTTCACTATTTGTGGGTCTAGGGGAGACTGGAATGGTTGGATTCGTTTAAATATTCCCTCACATCTAGAACCTCTCTATGCTTCCTTTAACTCCTTACTACATGAAATTTCCCCTCTTGGCCACAGTGAAAAAGATTTGAGAGGATGGGGGAAATTTGGGACTTACACTGTAAAAGAAGGTTATCAAACTCTACAAAACTCAAGGAATGGCATTCAGCAAAGAAATTGGAAGAAGGTATGGGATTCTTTCTGCATTCCAAAAAGAAATGCTTTATTTTGGCTCCTATCCAAAGATAAGCTTTTAACAACAAAAAATCTTAGGAAACGTGGGTTTCATGGGCCCTCAAGGTGTCACCTCTACCAAGCAAATGCTGAATCAGATCAGCACCTCTTTCTAGAGTGCCCCTTTACCAAACGGATTTGGATTTTTTTCCTAGGCAAGGATGGACAAAATCTGGTTCTCCCAGGGTCAGTAACCAATATGCTGACAAGCTGGAAAGGATGTTATCCTGGAAAAATAAAAATAAAAAGAAGATCCTTGGAAGAATTTGGGACGCAGGTCTCAAAAATGTATGCTCGCAAATTTGGCTTACAAGGAACATGCTTGTTTTTTATAACAAAAAAGAAGACGCTCAACGAACCACCTTCAAAGCAGCAAATATGATAATAGAGACTTTGAGCACAAAGCAGATTTCCACCTCCCCTTCTGAGAAATAACAGTTGAAGATATTGAATGGTGCAAATATCTTATTCCTCAGAACTCTCTTCAAACCAAAAGAAAGGACAGGCTTCATAATTGGGAAATTCGGAAAATTTTCAAGGATTTCACACAGTGGAAGGCAAGTCTGAACTCTCAGTCCTTGCTCTTCGATGGGGCTGTGAAAGACAATCCTAGGTAGGCAAGCGCGGGTGGGATCATCTATGATCCAGGAAGGAAAGTTGTGACTACTTTTTCCTGGGGTCTAGGACGAAAAACCAATAACAAAGATGAATGGCTAGCATTGTTCTATGGCATGTACCTGGTTAAGCTTCTCGGCATTGCAAAGATCACAGTAATTGGGGACTCTAAGCAAGTAATTCGGAGAATGAACAACAAAAGTAATAAAGGCATGGTCAAATCCAACAAAATCTACAAGCGAATTCAACAAATCTCCGGAGAAACTCAAGCCTCCTATTTCCATATTCTAAGAAGTACTAACGTCGAGGCTCACAAGCTAGAACATCAAGGATTTAAGCTTGGATTGGGGATGTCCAAGGTAAACGAAACTCCTCCCAAACTATTTCATGTTCCTTAAGAAGCTATGGACTCTATAATGCACCCATGGGCAATCCAAGTCAAATGGTAAGTTTGGACGGGACTCTAAGGCACTCCTGCCCTCTCCTAGCAAGAAGAAAAATCAAATTTTTTTCAACATTGTAGGAAATCCTCGGTCTGGGGAATGGGCTCTCCTTCCTTTATCTGGAAACTTCGGATTAAGACACGATCCTCCCTGGAAGGGTACCATCAGGCATGCTTGGTTGAAGGCGAGTTCCCTTACTCTCCAAGCACATGCGATGGAATATAAAGTTGATAGAGTCTTCAACTTGCAGAAGAAAGGATCCATACGAAGCATAATGAAGCTCCATAAGATCACCTTACACCAGTAATTTCCCCACTCTAACGCAGATTTTTCAGATGAAATCAGCAAGGTCTATGTAAAAGAGAACGCATGCCAAAAGACCGTGTATTTATATTTTGAGACAGGCTCTGCTCTAGATGAAAAGGGCAAGAATAAAAATGTCGTAGAGGGAAATAACAGAGGAGGTGAGGTCCTTAAAGAAAACCCAGGACAGATTCAGTTCGAAATTCTACTAACTTACGTCGACAACATCGAAGCAGTTGAAGATGGTATCATTGTTCACGTTCACCTTGGCATTGAAATGGTTTGGGATGAGCCTCCCATAGTAGCTGGCAGGCAGAATACCGATGGGGTTGTGAAATTGACAGAGCAAAAGATCATTGGAAAGATGGCAGGAGGAGGAGTCCCACATTGGAGGAGCCGGCAGCGAATCAACTTGATAAAGCTCAGAAGGGCAAGGAGAAGGAGTATGTCTAGCGCAAGGGTATAGAATGTATTTTTGTTATCTGGTATTAGGAGTCTTTTACAGGCCATACCCTTCCAAGGGACCTAGCAGTTGCACCAGGCATGGAAACAAGATAAAGGAGTCTCTTATCAGTTTATATCTCTCAGTAATTTTGATCTCTATAGAACCATGCAGGACACAGTTCTGCCATTTTTGTATAGAACCATGCAGGACACAGTTCTGCCATTTTTGTAAACTCTGCTGATTACAGCTTTTTTATTAATAATATACTTTCAATGTTCTTGTTAAAAAAAAAAAAAAATCTAATAAATACAAATACAAATAATGCTGGTTTGAAAAAATATATATATTATTTGATCTTAAAATTAGATATTCTTAAAAATAAAAATATTTAAACTTGGATATTCTTAAAAATAAAAATATAAGGTTGCTTTTAATAAAATATTTCAATTATATTTATTTGATTTTAAATTTAGAGGTTCTCATTAAAAAAAATTACAAAAGATATCCACTTGAATTAAAAAATTTAAATCATATTGATTTGATTTTAAATCTAGATATAATAAGTACTTAGATGGATCAAATAGCTTGAGGTGTAATTTCTTAAGAACTCAGCTCGGTCAAATAACCAGAGGTGCAATTTTTTTAAGAAGGATCAAATAACCTAAGGTGCAATTTTTTTCTTAATGTGTAAAAAATTTAAGAAAAATAAATTTACTAAATACAATTGGATCCCTATACATTTAAGATAGATCTAAGTTAGTACGGTAAGAAAAAAACAACGTTACAACATATACATCATAATAGGCAAGTAAAAAGTAACTATAACCGACATTTACAAGAGGAGCGTTACAAAAGGAATGTTCCATGAAGTAAAAAGTAACATCACAACATCTCCATCATAATCGTAAATATTATTTATAGCCGACATTTAGAAGAGGAACGTTACATAACATTAGGTAACGTTACAAGATCTCCCCCATACTAGGCTGTAGAGTGTCTCTCGACACAATAATTCGATATGAATGGAGATCATGAAATAAGTTGAATAAATGCAATTGTAATAAAAACCATGGCTTTGTTTTTTTACTATATTTTGTGACAATAATGAACATGGCATCATTAGCAAGAAGGCATTATGTCTATTAAAAAAAATAAAGGCATTGAATAAGTTGAATAGGTCATTTGCATTCATTCGGTAAAAATAATTCGACATGAATAAAGATCATGAAAAAAGTTGAATAAATGCATTGAATAAGTTGAATTAGTTATTTGCATTCATTTACATTGACCAGTTACATTTAATGTAATATTGATGCAATTTTTTTAATGTAATTTTTTTTCATTTTAATGAAACACTTATGAAAAAGATGTTAAAAGAGCTTCAACCCCTATTTGGATGGATGCTTGTAGAGGATCACTTTGGGAATCTTCAAGACGTAGAAGACCTAATGGAAGAGGACATTGATGTCCATGAAGAAATCCAAGTTCGGAAAATTCCAATTTCGATGAAGAATTTGGCTTGCATGATATTGTTGGTTAGTTTCATGTCTTGCAGAAAATGTTAACTTTGACAACTTTTTGATAAGAAATATTGGTAATGTTTTGAATTTCAGACTTTATTTTAGAAATTAAATTTCTATATATAATGTTTTTAATAAGTTATTTACATATATATGGTATAGTTTTTCTTGAATTTATGTGAATGGTCACTTTTCGAAAAATAATATAAAATAGTATCATTTTTATACAAAAAATCTCTGAAAATCCATTAAATATGGCTTTAAATGTATTTATTTTCTCGAAATTTTTACAATTTTGTCAATAAAAATGTCGTGTTTTGTCCATAAAAATGTCGTGTTTTAAATAAAAAAATTGCAAAATGTATATGTTTTTCATTATAACTTGCTTCTAAATGTATGACATTTTGTTAAATTTCTAAAAAAACACTTGAAAATAGAAATTAAAAATATTTTATGATAAAGATTATTCAAATGCCCCAAAAAATGCCTCAAAATGAAAATGTGTGATACTGATATAAACCCTTTTTCAAAATGAAGGTAATAATAGCTACTAAAATTAGGAGAGAGAAGAACGAGAACTGTGTTGAGTTCTTGTTTCATAGTATAAGTTATTACATATGTTTGCAATATTTCGAGTTATTTTCGGCCTTAGTTAATGTTGGTCAAACCAAGGTCTAAGAAATGTACTTTTCTTGACTTTCTCGAAATTGAAATTTGAAACTGTATTTAGGTACCCATTTGAGAGATAATCCTACATCTAGATTTTTTGGGGATTGCGAGCTATTTTGGACCTCAGTCAAACATTGTCAAACCAAGGCCTAAAACGTTGCAATTTTTCTAATTTCTCAAAATTCAAAATTTAAAGTGGATTTAGATACCAATTTGAGAGATAGGAATGGGCACGTATTTTTATGAGATTTGGAGCTATTTTGGCCCTCGTTCAAGGTTGAAAAGATGCACTTCTGTCTACTTTTTCGGAATTTAAATTTGAAAGTGGATTTAGGTACCCATTTCATAGATAGGAGTGCAAGTATATTTTGGGGGGATTTTTGAGCTATTTTGGACCTTAGCCAAACTTGGTCAAACAAAGGCGTAAAAAGTTTCACTTTTCCCAATTTGTCAAACAAAGGTCTAACATATGCACTTTTTTTTACTTTCTCAAAATTAAAATTTGAAAGTAAATTTAGGTACCCATTTGAGAGACAAGAATGCATGCAAAGTTTTGGGGGATTCCGAGCTATTTTGGACCTTAGTCAAACTTGGTCAAACCAAGGCCTAAATTGTTGCATTATTTTGAATTACTTAGAATTCAAATTTAAAAGTATATTTAGACACCAATTTGAGAGATAAGCGTACAAAAATATTTTTACGAGATTAAGAGTTATTTTATCACTTAGATAACATTGGTCAAACCAAGGTCTACAAGATGCACTTTTCTTGACCTTCTCGAAATTGAAATTTGAAAGTGGATTTAGGTACCCATTTGAGAGATAATCCCGCATGTAGATTTTTTGGGGATTGTGAACTATCTTGAACCTCGGTCAAACTTAGTCAAACGAAGGCCTAAAACGTTGCAATCTTTCCAATTCCTCAAAATTCAAATTTTAAAGCAGATTTAGATACCCATTTGAGATATAGGCATGGACACCTATTTTTATGAGATTTGTAGCTATTTTGGACCTCGTTCAATGTTGGTCAAACCAAGGTTGAAAATATGCACTTTTCTTGACTCTCCCGAAATTGAAATTTGAAAGTGGATTTAGGTACCCATTTGAGAGATCAGCCTGCAGGTAAACTTTTTGAGGATTGTGAGTTATTTTGGAGCTCAGTCAAACTTAGTCAAATAAAGGCCTAAAACGTTGCATTTTTCCCAATTTGTTAAAATTCAAATTTTAAAGTAGATTTAGATACCCATTCGAGAGGTAAGAATGAACACCTAATTTTGTCAGATTTTAGAGCTATTTTTTTCCTCATTCAAGGTTGGTCAAACCAAGGTTTGCAATTGAAATTTCAAAACAGATTTAGGTACCCATTTGAGAGAAAAGTGAAACTTCGCCGTGTGCTTTCGCTAAGGTTGCGCTTAAAGGGAGTGAAAATAGCTTGGAGCGTCGCGAAAGTTGGTGTGCGCACTTGTTTATTGAACGTGCACCCAAATCTACGATCAAATTTCATTTTCAGGAAGTTGGTCAAAAGTGAAACTCAGTCGTGCAATTTCGCTGGGGTTTGGCTTAAAGGGGGTGAAAATAGCTCTAAATATCATGAAATTTGTCATGCAAGTGTCTACCCAATGGGAATCTAAATCTATGATTAAGTTTTAATTCCGAGAAATTGGTCAAAACTGAGACTCCGTCATGCGGTTTCGCTAAGCTTGGGATTTAAGGGGGTGTAAATAACTCTAAACGTAGCCAAAACTTAGCGTGAATGCTTGTCTATTAAACGGGAATCCAAAGCTACGATCAAATTTCAATTCCAATAAATTGGTCTAAAGTGAAACTCTGTCATGTGGTTTCAAAAGACTTGGGCTAAAGGGGGTTGAAATAGCTCAAAACGTCACAAAAGTTGACATGCATGCTTGCCTATCAAACAAGCATCCAAATCTAAGATCAATTTTGAATTTCGAGAAATTGGTCAAATGTGAAATTCTATCGTGCAATTTCGCTAGGGTTGGGCTTAAATGGGGTGAAAATATCTTTGAATGTCGTGAAAGTTGGCGTGTAAGGTTGTTTTTTGCACGTGCACTCAAATTACGATCAAATTTCAATTCCGAGAAACTGGTAAAAAATAAAACTAAATAATGTGGTTTAACTGGGGTTGGGATTAAAGGGGGCAAAAATAGCTCAAAACATCGTCAGAGTTAGTGTGCACATTTGTCTATCAAGCGGGCATCCAAATCCATGATCAAATTTCAATTCGAAAACAAATGTCAAAAGTTAATATCCGTTGTGCGATTTCGCTAGGGTTTGGCTTAAAAGGGGGTCAAAATCACTCAGAACTTCATGAAATTTGGGATGCACACTTGTCTATCAAACAAGCATTCAAATATACGATCAAATTTCAATTCTGAGAAATTGGTAAAAAATAAAACTTCATCGTGCGATTTCAGAAGGGTTGGGCTTAAAGGGGGCGAAAAAAACACTGAACGTCACAAACGTTGGCATGCATGCTTGTCTACCAAATGGGCATCCAAATTTATGATCAAAATTTAATTCCAAGAAGTTGGTCAAAATTAAACTCCGTCGTGCAGGTTTTCTAGGGCTTAGCTTAAAGGAGGTGAAAATAGCTCTAAACGTCATGAAATTTGGCGTGCACTCTTATCTACCAAATGGGCATCTAAATCTATAATCAAATTTTAATTCCGAGAAACTGGTCAAAAGTGAAATCCTGTTGTGCAGTTTCACTAAGTTTGGGCTCAAAGGGGGTGAAAATAGATCGAAACCTCACGAACATTGGCGTGTACGCTTATCTATCAAATGTGGATCCAAATCTATGATCAAATTTCAATTCCTAGAAATTGGTCAAAAGTGAAACTTCGTCATGTGTTTTCACTAGGGTTGGGCTTAAAGGGGGTCCAAATAGCTCATAACATTGCGAAATTTGGTGTGCATGCTTTTCTATCAAACATGAATACAAGTCTATGATCAAATTTCAATTCCAATAAGTTGGAAAAAGTGAAACTCCGTTGTGCGGTTTCGCTATTTTTTGGCTTAAAGGAGGTGAAAATAGCTATGAAAATCACGAAATTTGGCGTGCACGTTGGTCTACCAAATGGGCATCTAAATCTATGATCAAATTTTAATTCGGTGAAATTGGGAAAAAGTGAAACTCTGTCATGCGGTTTTGCTAAGGTTGGGCTTAAAGGGGGTGAAAATGTATCACGGCATCATGAAAGATGGCATGCACGTCTGTCTATCAAATGGGAACCCAAATCTATGATCAAATTTCAATTCTGAGAAATGGGCCAAAATTGAAACTTCCTCCTGCGGTTTCACAGGTGCAAAATAGCTTGTAATCCAACAAAAATGTGCATGCATGCTTTTTTGTCAAATGGGTACCCGAATAAACCTTAAATTTCAATTTCAAGAAAGTGGGCAACATGTAGCTTTTTTTCCTCTGGTTTGACGAACATTGACTTCAAACCAAAATAGATCAAAATCTAGCAAGAATAAATGTGTGTGCTTATCTCTCTGAAGGATATCCATATCTACTTTTAAATTTAATTATGACAAATTGGGAAAAGTGAGAGTTATCTCTCAATTGGGTACCTAAATCTAGTTTGAAATTTCAATTCTAAACCTTGGTTTGACCAACCTTGATTGAGGATGAGAATAACTCCAAATCTAACAAAAATAGGTGTCCATTCTTACCTCTCGAATGGCTACTTTAAATTTTGACTTTTAAGAAATTGGTAAAAATGCAATGTTTTAGGCCTTTATTTGACTAAGTTTGATTGAGGTCTAAAATAGCTCACAATCCCCAAAAAATCTACATGCAGGTTGATCTCTCAACTGAGTACCTAAATCCGCTTTCAAATTTCAATTTCGAGAAAGCCAAGTAAAGTTCATCTTTTCAACCTTGGTTTGACCAACCTTTAACGAGGGCCAAAATAGCTCTAAATCTCATAAAAATAGGTGTCCATGCCTATCTCTCAAATGGGTATCTAAATCAACCTTAAAATTTGAATTTTGAGAAACTGGAAAAATGTAATATTTTAGGCCTTCGTTTGACTAAGGTCCAAGATAGCTCACAATCCCCAAAAAATATTCATGCAGGATTATCTCTCAAATGGATACGTAAATCCACTTTCAAATTTCAATTTCGAGAAACTCGAGAAAAGTGCATCTTGTAGAACTTGGTTTGACCTACGTTAACTGAGGGATAAAATAACTCAAAATCTCATAAAACTATTTTTGCACACTTATCTCTCAAATAGGTGTCTAAATATACATTTAAATTTGAATTCTAAAAAATTCAAAAGAGTGCAACCTTTTAGGCCTTGGTTTGACCAAGTTTGACTAAGGTCCAAAATAGATCAGAATCCTCCAAAAATCTGCATCAATTCTTATCTCTCAAATGGGTACCTAAATTCACTTTCAAATTTATTTTTGACAAAGTAAAAAAAAATTGCATCTCTTAGACATTTGTTTGACAAATTGGGAAAAGTGAAAGCTTTTAGGCCTTTGTTTGACCAAGTTTGCCTAAGGTCAAAAATAGCTCAAAAATCCTCCAAAAATCTTCTTGCATTCTTATCTGCGAAATGGGTACCTAAATCCACTTTCAAATTTCAATTCCGAAAAAGTCGACAAAAGTGCATCTTTTCAACCTTGGTTTAACCAACCTTGAACAAGGGCCAAAATAGCTCCAAAACTCATAAAATAGGTGTTCATGCCTATCTTTGAAATGGGTATATAAATCTACTTTAAAATTAGAATTTTGAGAAATTGGAAAAATTGCAATGTTTTAGGCCTTGGTTTGACGAAGTTTGACTGAGATCCAAAATGGCTCGCAATCCCTAAAAATATACATGTAGGATTATCTCTCAAATTGGTACCTAAATACATTTTCAAATTTCAATTTCGAGAAAGTCAAGAAAAGTGCATTTTTTAGACCTTGGTTTGACCAACCTTAACTAAGGGCCAAAATGACTCGAAATCTCGCAAAAATATGTGTGCACTCTTATCTCTCAAATGGATATCTAAATCTACTTTTACATTTGATTTCTAAGAAATTGGAAAAAGGTGCAACCTCTTAGGCCTTGGTTTGAACAAGTTTGAATAAGGTCCAAAGTAGCTCAAAATCCCTTGAAAGTTTGTATGCATGGTTATCTCTCAAATGGGTACCTAAATTCACTTTCAAATTTCAATTATGAGAAAGTCGAAAAAATAACATCTCTTAGAACTTTGCTTGACCAACCTTGAATAATGACCAAAATAACGCGAAATCTCACAAAAAAATGTGTGCATGCATGTCTCTCAAATGGGTATATAAATCTACTTTCAAATTTCAATTCTAAGAAAGTGGGGAACATGCAAATTTTTAGGGATTGGTTTGACCAACCTTGACTAAGGGCCAAAATAGCTTAAAATATCACAAAACTAAACATCCACACCTATCTCTAAAACACATGCCTAACTGTAAATTTAAATTTGAATTCTAAGAAGTTGCGAAAAAGTGTAACCTTTTGGGCCTTGGTTTGACAAAGTTTGATTGAGGTGCAAAAATAACTTCTAATCCAACAAAATGTATGTGCATGATTATCTCTCAAATGGGTACCAGAATCAACTTTAAATTTCAATTCCGAGAAAGTGGGCAACTTGTAACTTTTTTTGCCTTGGTTTGACCAACATTGACTACAAACCAAAATAGATCGAAATCTAACAAGAATAAGTGTGCGTGCTTATCTCTCTATAGGATATCTATATCTACTTTTAAATTTTAATATGACAAATTGGGAAAAGTGAAACTTATCTCTCAAATGGGTACCTAAATCTGCTTTGAAATTTCAATTATGAACCTCGGTTTGACCAACCTTGAATGAGGAGGGAAATAACTCAAAATATGACAAAAATAGGTGTCCATTCTTATCTGTTGAATGGGTATCTAAATCTACTTTAAAATTTGAATTTTAAGAAATTGGAAAAAATGCAACGTTTTGAGTCTTTGTTTGACTAAGTTTGACTAAGGTTCAAAATAGCTCACAATTCCAAAAAAACTACATGCGGGTTGATCTCTTAAATGGATACCTAAATCCACTTTCAAATTTCAATTTCAAGAAAGTCAAGAAAAGTGTATCTTTTCAACCTTGGTTTGACCAACCTTGAACGAGGGCCACAATAACTACAATTCCCATCAAAAGAGGTGTCCATGCCTATCTCTCAAATGGGTATCTAAATCTATGTTAAAATTTGATTTTTTAAGAAATTGGAAAAAATGCAACGTTTTAGGCCTTCATTGACTAAGTTTGACTGAGGGCCAAGACAGCTCACACTCATCAAAAAATTTACATGCAATATTATCTCTCAAATGGGTACCTAAATACACTTTCAAATCTGAATTTCGAGAAAGTCAAGAAAAGTGCATCTTGTAGATCTTGGTTTGACCAACGTTATCTGAGTGGTAAAATAAATCGAAATCTCACAAAAATATTTTTGCACGCTTATCTCTCAAATGGGTGTCTAAATATACTTTTGAATTTGAATTCTAAATAATTCAAAAGAGTGCAACATTTTAGGCCTTCGTTTTACCAAGTTTGAATAAGCTCCAAAATAGCTCAGAATCCTCCAAAAATCTGCATGCATTCTTGTCTCTCAAATGGGTACCTAAATGCACTTTCAAATCTTAATTTTGAGAAAGTAAAAAACAAGTGCATCTTTTATACCTTTGTTTGAAAAATTAGAAAAAGTGAAACTTTTTAGGCCTTTGTTTTACCAAGTTTGGCTAAGGTCCAAAATAGCTCGAAAATCACCCCAAAATCTACCTGCACTCTTATCTATGAAATGGGTACCTAAATCCACTTTCAAATTTCAATTCCGAAAAAATTCGACAAAAGTGAATCTTTTCAACCTTGGTTTGACCAGCCTTGAATGAGGGGAAAAATAGCTCCAAATCTCATAAAAATACGTGCCCATGCCCATCTCCTAAATGGGTATCTAAATCCACTTAAATTTTGAATTTTGAGAAAATGTAAAAATTGCAACCTTTTTAGGCCTTGGTTTGACAATGTTTGACTGAAGTCCAAAATAGCTCACAATCCCCAAAAAGTATACATGTAGGCTTATTGTTGGCTTTTTTCCCTCTCTCTGTCCCTAGACCTAGGTTCAGTCCCTTCTGCTCAGCACAACAAAGCCCAAGATATCAGCTTGACGGAGCAAAGCTCAGCTGGCAACACCTGCGACCCAAATGTCGTCTCACCCAAGATATCTCAGTTTTATGGGTAACTTCCATAACCACATTTCCATAGTTTGTGCAAGAGGGTGTTTTAGTACCTTGGCTATACACCAAGGTTTCCAACAAAGACTGGGTAGGTGGGTTACTTGTATGCACAGTACTTCAGCGCTAAGTTGTGATCCAGCCCTTCTTTATGTGACTTAAGTGAATAAACATAGAACATATAGCATAATCATATACATTAATATAATGCAGTAGTCATACATTTATCCAATGGTAACACAATAATCAACTAGTATTCCAACACAACATTCACGCATATATCTAAGCTACTTCAACATTCACACATATACACAACATGTAATGTGGAAACCCATCCAGGCAAAAACCACAAGGTGCTCTTCATTTGGCATGAGGAAATAGATGCACCTTTTGTTTGCACACAAAGCTGCAGACTCTATTCAATATATTTTCTTTTATCTCTACAGAATTCTCCTTTCTCTTGTGCTTTCTAATCTTCTCTCTTTCTCTTCTTACTCTACTCCTACTAGTGATCTGCACACAGCCTGGATCGACTTAACCTTATCTACTTGTATGTGCACTCAGCTGCAAAACCTCTACTCTGATGCACTCAGCGATATAGAGTCATTAACCAAAATGCCTATCTCAAGTCTAGCTCAAGCGTCTTTTCCAAGAGTCTTGAGATTACTCAAATGTTGTATAAACTAATAAGCTAATCGGCTAGCCCATCTACAACTTGGGTTCATTCTTTTATAGCCCCATTACAGACTCGATACTGATCCCATACATGCTTGTTACAAACTCAATACCGACTCGATACATACTCTAACAGACTCATTACAGACTCCTCTTCAGTCGCTATCCCAGCCGAATTACTATCTTCATCCAAATATTCCTTCACGTGTGTGGTTTCCGCAGGATCGATCTAAGATCGTACCCACGATCGTTAGGGACTGTCGCTTTCTCAGCGTTATGCCTTATCGTCATTTTTTTACCGTTACACTATTTGCATGCATGCTTCTACTGATATTCTTCCATGTCATCTCGTATCTCGTTATGTCCTTCTGTCGTGGCTTACTCATCTGGCGCAACTTCCTCACCCCGCGCCTTCTCTTTGTCTTCTTCTTCTCTTTCCTTCTTTTGTCACAACATCCTTCCCTTTTCCTTGATGTTGCTTCCTTTGTCGTAGCTCCTTCCTCTTATCCTTTATTTTCTTTTCCATACTTAGCCGGAACTATACATGAATTATTCCCTACTCTCTTGAGGCCCAACAGGCCCCCAACACTCACCTGTAGCTCGTCCCAAGCCACGTGAACTATTCCTCCATGGACTAACTTGTGCTAACTTTGGTATGAAAGTCACCCATGATTTTCAGCAACTACTCTTTCTCCATGCACACTTATTCTTTTGTTTTCTTCATGTGCTCACCAGGTCGGAACTGACGTGTTCATACATGACTCTTCCTACAAATGCTGCTACTTTGCGCACCTTCTGGTGTACAAGATGAATTATGTTGCTTATGTGTTTCACTGTATGTTCATTCTATGTTTGACTGTATGTTCCTTATATGTTTGTTGCTTATTGTAGTCTTTATACTTCTGATACTACTATCATTTTTCCTCCTTGTTGGATGTTTTTACCGCTCATAGGAGTAGGACACAAGGGATGAGGGACTTATCGGTAACATCGATATTCCTTGTCAACATTTCTAGCTTCAGCTTCCAACTCATCCTAGGTTTTTCCTTCTTCCCTTCAGAATCTTCCTCGGCGTTATCGCTGAATGGGTATGCGACATCTAGGGAAACCTCAGAGATCGTGATAGCCGCTCATTCCAACATCTGGTCAGTGTTTCTCTTTTCTAAAGTGATGGTGAGATATGTCATCCTCAATATGTAGTACCTACCTCCCTCAGGGTGTGCCAGTTCAACTCGTTTTTGGACTCGTCATCACCTCTCGTAGATTCATTGGTTTACAGTGATGATGGTGATCACATTGGCCTGTGTTTATTCTTCTTTCAATTTGAACATTCGTTAAGATTGGCAGATCCTAGAAATGGATATTATGCACTGTGGTAATTAATTCCACAGCCTTGTTTGAAGGCTTCAACGGGATGTTCTCTGGTCTTTGAATTCTTGCCACTGCTTCTTCATTCGTTCTCAACTCCTTCAAGACAACATTGTTCTTACCTAGATCAGAATTTCTTCTCATTGGAATCTTTACCACAATGGTTGGAGACACTTTTGCATGGAGGCCTGTAACTGGATTAATCTCCAAGTGGCTCTCAACCTCCAGTGGAACATATCCAACAATATTGCTCTTACTCAGAACAGTTAGTACAATTTTCTTGATGGGGCCCCTAGGGCCAGTAGCACTGTAACACTTACTGGTCATACTTCTCCATAAGTTTTTCAGTCACCCTGTGTCTTGCAAACTATTTAGGTTGTAGCATTATAAGGACATGGGCTAGTAATCAGCCACCAGTAGCGAGTTCGTTTCAGCAATCAATCTGTCAAATCCTCACACACGCCATCATCGAGTAGTATAATGACAACATGAATGATCACGTGGGTTATCAGTCCTACTTCTTATATGGAGGTACGAGCTACGCTGCCCCTTTTTGCTGTGACGTCATGATACTAATGGCAGAAGTGACCCTCAACTTCCCTTGGTGTCTACACGGATTTCCTTGTTTTCTACGGATTTAATAATTGGCAATTGTCATCTCAACAATCCTTTCTCATAAATGTGCCAACACACCATTGTTTTTAGTGCCACACTTCACACATCGTGCCTCGTGTGAAAGTCATTCTTTTCTCCTCTCCTAGGTATCCTTCTTATCATGCCATTCCCCTTCCTTTATTTTGTGTATGTGCAACCTAGTCACAGTTATCAAAATAAGGCTTCAACTAGCTCCCATTGATGATCCCCCTAACTTTCGTGCCATCTAATTTTTCCAATTTCATTGCTCCTCCATCAGTGATTGCCTTAACCACATAAGGACCTAACCAATGTGTCTTAATCTTACCTGGGTGCTTGAAAAATTTGATTTCATACATAAGAACAAGGCCTCCAACTAAAAATTGCTTGTTCTTAATGTGTCTATCGTGCCATACATTTTGCCTTTGTTTTTCTACATTTTGGTGAAATCCTGCAATAAAGCATTCTTCTTCCAAATGAATTAACTGAAGTAATCTTTCTTTGACAGCATCAACATCTATCATTTCTGTGAGTGCCGCAACTATTAAACTTGGTACAATATATTCCATAGGCATGACAGCTTCATGTCCATATACTAACTTGAACGGTGTTTGGCTTGTTAACTTTTTACATGTTGTACGATATGCCCATAGTACTGCGGAAATTTTCTAGTCCCAACCATCCCTTCTTGTATCGCAGACTTTGGTTAGCTCATTTTCCAGAATATTTTTAAATGCTTCGACTGCTCCATTTTCTTGTGGGTGATATGGAGTTGTTCTTCTATGTTGTATCTTAAATTCATGAGTTAGTTCTTCAATCAATTGATTAACAAAATGTGTACCTTAATCGCTAATCAATATCTTTGGGCACCCAAACCTTGTTACAAGATTTTCAAATAAAAACTTTGTTGTTGTCGCAATAGTGCAATCCTTAACGAGTGCAGCTTCTTCCCATCGAGTTAGGTAATCCGTCATAGTGATAATATGCCTAGCTCATATATTGACAAATTTGATCCCTAAATGTCATGATTATATACCTTTCCACTCTTTTCCTCAAGGTTATAATTAGTAATCACCTATGATGCATGTTGCAACCCTAACCGCCAAGCATTAATTGATAATCAACTCTAGTAATATGGTAACCTAGTAGCAAATAAAGCATTAATTGACAATATGTTGTGGTAAGCTAGTATCCTAGTAGCAAATAAATGCATTAATGATGATTGTGTTTGGGTAGGCTATCACCATTGAAATTAGTTGGAAACATGCTTCAAACACTTACTATAGCTTGACAACTATTCCTTCTCAAATCCCAACCAATCTATGTATGTGTCTATTTGTAAAGTGAATAAGTAATGTATTAATAGAGAATGCAACCACATAATCTGAAATTAAATTGTGCATTGCATGAGAAAAAAATTAGAATTAGAATTCTAACATCATTTTTCACATTGGTTTATAATTAATCTAGTTGAATGATTGAAATTAGGGGATATGGATTTAGAACTATGTTCAATCAAATGGTTATTGAAATTTGGAAATGTGGTTAATCAAATGGTTATTGGGTTTTGAAAATGTGATCATGAAAGTTGAAAGTTTGTAACTTAAGTGGTTTTAAACATTATAATTTTGTTTATCATTCTTCTCATTTCCAAACTCATCGACCTTGCTTAGGTTGTGCCTACTTCCATCATCACCATTGAGTCTTGAGTCTATTTCAATTTCAACTTTCTACCTTATTTCACATTTTAGTACATGCTATAGTTATAATAATTGATAAGGGGAGGGAGCTCATGTCAGGGAACATGTAGCTTCGAGCTTCAAATGAGACTTAACCGAGTTAGCTGGTTAGTTAGGAGAACATACATAATTATCAAGGATTGTGTTGGAGAAAGTGCCTTGATCACTTTCTAACCAGTATTTACTTCAGCGTTGAGAAGTGAGACAGTGATATTTATGCTAGTAAGTGAGATGGTGGGTCACTTCCTCTTTCATTGGGTTTGTGAATGGTTGATATGGATACTTGACTAGAAGAGTTCATCCATATATCAAGAATGACTCCATTGGTATTTAAACATAGATGAATGTACTTCTCAAAGGCCCCCAAAAGTCATAAAAGGAAAACATACCTTCTAGTTTGATATCACAATCACTGTTTGCAAGAACCATCATCGACTAAGAATATCATTTGGCCTATAAATTAATTTCAAGGGGAAGAGGTATCTTGAACTGAAGTTCCTATAAAAAACACAAGTTCAAATTGGAGTAACTCTTCACCTTTTCTAAGGTTGATTCCACTATCAATTTGAACCCTTGTTCAGGGTGTTTCCACCATCACCATCAACCCTTTCTTGCCCTATTAACTCATAAAGTATATGATACCCTCTTTGGACTCCAAGGGATTTTCCTTAGCAAAGGAAGTACACATCCTCCCTAGCACCACTAGTCCACCACCAACCTAGAGTTGAATGACCATAAACATATATAAATAGATTCCTTCCTTTAGTGGATCTCAATACTGGTTGAATTGTTCCCGTGGTTAAATCATTTTTCAGGTATGTGGATTAGGAGAGTAGTTTTTTGTTGTGTTATTTTATAAGTATTTATTTGCTTCTTCTTGGAAATGAGTGAAATTTGTTATTGAAGTGATTCAAAATAATAGTTTTGGTAATCATGAACCTTATTTTTAGGTTCACTCCATCTTTTTGTATTTATCGATCTCTATGTTCAATAGACATTGTATAGATTGTATTTCATTTTCATGCAACCTTGATTTTTCTTCTAGAATTTTTACTACTTACTAAGTAAATCTTGATTGGTTACAAATTTTTTTCAATTAATTTCTTTATATTGATGGGTGGGTTAAACATTACTTATTAAAAATCATAAAGTGAAACAATGCAAATTGTTTCACTATATTGAAAAATTTGATTACATTTCTTTTAATTACGCCGAAGGCATTTTTTAAGGGGTTGGTTCTTCTCAACGCTTCGTCGTCTGTCAATAGCCTATGAGAAGTTGCCCCATGTGTCATTTCATTTTTCTTTTTACAGACGACAGCCTATGAGAAGGCGCCCTGTGTGTCATTTCATTTTGCTTTTTAAAATTTGTTTTATTTTTATAAAATGGGTTTGGAAATAAAATAGAGGATGTCAATCATGAAGACACATAAATCCTGGTAAATACCAGGTCCATGTAAATTCCAGGCCTGTGTAAATCCCAGGCAACATACCTGTACCGGTGACATCCCTTCACGGAGCTTCACGGAGTTACAAGAGCCAATTTATGACCGCCGCAATTCTTGAAATCCTTGTAATGAGGACACTTGAAATCACTTGAAATCCTTGAGAAGTGAAGGCCCATCTTGTTACTGACAAGCCTCTACAACTCTTTATGAGAGGCAGATGAGACTCTTTATGGCAATCAACCCTCCATCCATTTGGATTCATCGATTGGACACCATGTGAGGCTTATACTCACCTGAAACTGCAACACAGAGTAAGTCGGTTGGTTAATCTACAAAGACATGATATCAACCCATAATTAAACATTGATTGCATCCTCATCCTCCAGCATTAAATGAAATCCAAGGCGGCAAGACAAGAGGAAGGTCAGCATTCAAGACTAAGGTCAGTCGGCATACCTATATTTATTGAGATGCTTGGCCAATCTTGGTATCCCAAGCTTAGATTGTCTACAAAAATTACAGAGTGTCTATAGAAATTTCAGGATGGAGAAGGTTATCTCTCGGCCCATCCCAGATTATTTGTGGGAAATTCAGGTGGAGACACTACTTTCATATTTCACTCTATCAAGTTGGCCTCTTCAACTTTTATTTAAACACTTCCCTATTTTTCAATTGAAAAACTATGTACAGGAAATTTGGTCTTCCTATTTGCATGATTTATATAATATGTTATAAAATGTCCCATAGGCTCCTACGTTATAATCTTGGTAGTTTGGTCCGGGATAACACCAATTCTAAGTACCATGGAAGAAGCTATGCAAAATATGTAAAGCTACTTATAAAATTATATGGTGAACCCAAAGCGATTCTAAGTGCAAGGGCAGAAGATATGCAAAATATGTAAGCTACACCCTCACCTGAACCAGCTGCAAAGTGCCAAACAAACGCATAGAGGCCTCCTCACCAGCAGAGACTACAAAGACAAAACGTAGCTGCAAACAAAATAGTATTAGGTAACTTATTATTTATATGGTGTTACATCAATTTTTGAATCTCTATGATCTCTCAAACCTGTATGAGGCGGAAGCTTCACCTACCTTTCTGACGATAAACCAGAGATAATTCATAATAGAATCTTTCCTCTCCCTTGCCAACTGCAACAGGGATTCAAGAACAAACTCGTTTCACTTCCTTTTTTTTCACCAGACTACTATTGCAAACAATCATTTTTCCCACCAAGCAAGAAAATATAGTGGCCTCCTCACCAGCAGAGACTACAAGACAAAAGTAGTAAACAAAATAGTATTTAGGTACAAATAAAGTTAGCATGAAGCCAGAAAAATTAGCCCACATTCCTTTTTGTTTCTTATATAGTTTCATATAGCCATATCCAATCTGAGACCAAGTCTAACCTTGAATAGCATCACCAAAAAAAACACGCATTTTGAACCATTTCAGCCCTTGTCAAGATTTGATGTAATGTCGAAATAAGGCATATCTGCAATATACAACAATCAGTTTTACCTGACGCCTTGATTCCTTTAACCAGAGGGTGGGTGTTTTAAAAAACATCAGCTGGTATAGCTTGCTTTTGGTGGCTCTTCTCATCACTTGGCACCAATAATCAACCAATATCTACAAACAGTACTCATTTACCTCAGCACCAAAATCTGCAATAATCAAGAATCCTTTTTACCTAGATTGGCTTTATTCCGTGTCCTGCGTTGTAAGATTTTCCCTAGCCTACTCGCCCTGAATGCTAGGGTATGTTAGGTGTTTCATTTTACGAATTAGAACAGTAACATCTTTCAGTTTCCATATCTAAGCATGTGCGTTGCAGTCTTGTATCCCCACACTCTTGATAATCCAGTGTGAAAATCTAGATTATTCATGCTTACTTTCTAGTTCCAATGGTACCTCAATCTTTTGATGTAAACCTGTCGTGCACAACCCTAGCCATCCCAAGTCACAACGTTAGCTACAGATCGTTCTGGATTTCTAACCCAAGTCGCAGCTTAGAGGTTAGTTGGGACTGAAGAGGTTATCTTTAGTTTTTAGGATTTTTACTCTTTACCGCATGTAGGCCACCTAGTGATAACATGAAGTAATGTGTTCTACACAGCGATAACATGTTCCACATGCTATGCATTCCATGAATCTACATTGTGTCAAGTGCTAAGTGTTTGATGGCCTCATTAACATCAAATAATTGCATTATTAAAGGTCGAGTCAACACTAATAGATTGTAATTGCTTCCATAATAGTAACCGTATACTGTATCATTGTCTCATGGATATCATACAGAGGACAAGAAACAACACTAATAGATTGCTAAGAGGTTGATGGCGTCATTAACATCAAATAATTGCATTATTAAAGGTCCATTCAACACTAATAATTTCATTATTAAAGGTCGAGTCAACACTAATAGTGTATTTCCTTCCATAATAGTGACCGTATCATTATTCATGGATATCTAATCTCTACATAAATTCAAAAATTCTTAGAGTGTATTTTGAATCTTCGAGCTTAGCCTTGTTTTGAATCAGAGTGAATTGATGTAACTCCACAAAATTGATGCTAAAACTTCAAATCACCTCACAGAAATCGTATTCATGGTTTGTGCTAAACTCTACAGAATGATGGAATAGCCTACCTCGTAGGAAAATATAAAAAACTGCAAATCAACTGGGAGAAATGGTTCCAATCAAAGCTCTGCAATAGCCTTACCCATTACGAAAATAGATTCCATGAGTACAATTTTCATGAGTTTTTCAGCTTGTTAACCTAAAACCAACACATTCTAAACTTTGAAATCAAACTGATATTGAATCACACATGCCTAGCCCCAAGACTGCCAAATATTATGGATTTCTTAACTGATATTGACGCCTAGACCCTGGACTACCAAATGTTATGGATTTCTTCTTTCATAATTTTGATTATATTAAAAGCATCTCTAGTTTAGAAAGCAACTCGAACTTGACGCGGTATTTTCCAAATTGTAGGGACAACCGAGATTGGCCCTTACCTCAACCAACCATCCTCATCGTACTAAACGGATCAACAGATCCTAGTAATGTGCACCTATTTGAATCCCCGATGAGGCATTTCTCCTGTATGTTGCATAGTAGTATAATACCGCATCAGCAAGTTGTCCTGGAACGCAACGCAATAGGGCCCTTAATAATATAGCTGAAATTACTATAATCATTATACAATATAAATTCATTGACATAAAAAAACTTAGATTCTCTTATATCAAAATGCTTGAGAACATTTAATTCCACTTTAAAGCGTTTAAACAAAATTAAGGTTATTATTCTCAAACATAAAATATATTTGAATCATTTTGATTTTATTTACATAAGTTATGAAATAAAAAAGCTTTAAAATCAATAAGATGTAACTATTATAACGGTTTTATTATAAATGTTTTATTGCACTAATTTTAATATTAATTTCATATTTTTTATAAATGTTTTATTGCAATAATTTTAATACTAATTTAATATTTTTTATTGCACTAATTTTAATATTAATTTCATATTTTTTATAAATGTTTTATTGCAATAATTTTAATATTAATTTAATATTTTTTCATTTTATATATATGATTAATTAAACATGATGTTTCACTTAGAAATGTTGGCAAATCTTTTTTCTAGATTAATAATCTTTCTCAATGTAATATTTCCATACCTCAATATTTATTAGTTACTACTTTTTATTAATTAATTTATAAATTATCCTTATTATTGATAAGATAAAATTAACCATCATTTTTACAATAATTATTTTTTTTTGATACATATTATTTTGTCTATTTTTTAATATTTTTAATATATAAAGTTGTTATTTTATATCAAACAAAAATGTATTGTTATATAATAAGTTAAATGTGTAACACCATTGATTACAATTAATTGAGTTTATCTCTTATATCAAAGATGTTTGAGAACATCTCATCTCACTTTCAAGCACTTAAACAAAAATAAAGCTATTATTAAACAAAAATGAAACATGTTCAATAAATTCTAAATTTCAATTAATGAGAATACAAAGTGAATACAAAGCTTCAAATTTCAAATATGGATAAATGTCTTAAAACTTCTATCTATTTTATTATTAAAACTAAAATTACTAAATATATTAAAAATAAGATTGCGTTTTAGTGATACATATTATTTTGTTTATTTTTTAATAATTTTATTATATAAAGTTATTATTTTATATCAAACAAAAATGTATTGGTACATAATAAGTCAAATGTGTAACAACATTGATCACAACTAATTGTGTTTATCTCTTATATCAAAGATGTAAATGTATTGGTACATAATAAGTCAAATGTGTAACAACATTGATCACAACTAATTGAGTTTATCTCTTATATCAAAGATGTTTGAGAACATCTCGTCCCACTTTCAAGCACTTAAACAAAAATGAAACATGTTCAAAAAATTCTAAACTTCAATTAGTAAGAATACAAAGTGAATACAAAGCTTCAAATTTCTAATATGGATAGATGTCTTAAAACTTCTATATATTTTATTATTCAAATTTATAATATGGAAATTACTATGAAACATAGAATATATATGAATCATTTTGATTTTATTTTCATAAGCTATAAGCTATAGAACTTTGAAATCAATAAGATGTTATTATAGACGTTTTATTACAATACTTTTAATATTCATTTAATACTTTTTCATATATAGAGAGATATATATGTAATTATTTAAACATGATGTTTCACATAGAAATGTTGTGAATTTTTCCTTTAGATTAATAATTTCTTTAAGGAGAAACTGCAAAAAGTGTTAACTAACCCTTCTCATATATGTGTCATGCTATATTCATTTAATTTCTTCACACCTATTTATTTTTTCCATGTAATATCTTCATACCTAAATATTTAGTATTGAACATTTTTTTCCTTGCATTTTTTTATTTTGCTTTTATTTACTATTTTTAATTAATTATTTTATAAATTATCCTTATCAATTAAAGATAAAATTGACCATCATTTTTTAAATATCTAATTATTTTTCTTCTATTTAGCATTTACATTCTTAATATTTCAATAAATGTATATATTAAAAATTAGATTACTAAATATATTAAAAATTCGATTACATTTTAGCATTTTAATATTTGAATATAAAGTAATTAAATATTGTATATTTCTATTTTTTATTAAAAAGTAAATAAAACTGTAGCTATTAATTCCTAATCTTTTTTTTATTAAAAAGTGATTGCCCGATGTTTAAATTTTATTATATAGGATATACTATTTTAAATACCTTAAATAATCTATTGAAATTTAATTTTAAGATAATTTTTTACTAACAATTCACATTATTATAGGAAATGTTACAATAGGATTTATTTCTTTTTACAACTTGTATTTGAATATCTTTACTATTCTTTTCACAATTTTTTTTCCATAAATATATCTTTACATTTTAGTAAATTATTTTTCTTTATATTCAATCTATAACTCTATAATGTACCTTGCCATTTTTTACATATTTTTGAAAGCAAATGTAAAGTTTCTTTAATATTTCTTAAATCAAAATTTAGTGTCTTAAGATATTTTTATATTTTAATAAATTTTTACATTTTATTAATATTTCTCTAAGCAAAATGAAAGTTATTTTAGGTAGTTGTTAAACACAAATTTATTATTTTAGGATATTTTTATGTTATTCTCCTTGTTAGATTGATGGAACATAACATAGTAGTATTTAGCAATTCTGCTCAAACTCAGAATTTGATGGTTTAGAAATGTTATCTTACGTCAGGAGTAAGGGTTGTGTGGACTTATGAAGCCCCCCTTACACATCCCAAGTTGGATGGTAGACTGACAATGGCCATTTCAATGACCCCAACTAATGAGGGCCCCACCATCAATCATATCAAGCCTTGTGCATCTTGGTTTTTAGCTCTAATGTCATTAGAAATCATATCCAATAAGGAAATATTTCCCTAAATATTTAGTATTGCACATTTTCTTGCACATCTTTTATTTTGTTTTTATTTACCATTTCCCCTTATTTGAAAGGTTATTTATCATTTTTTTTTACCATTATGCAAATAACCTTACCATATTTTTTACTTTGTTGCAAGGTTATTACTCATCAACACCTTTGACATATAAACTTGCCAACTAAACTAGCAATGGTGGAACCAGTAAAAGGACATACATTTTGCACTTGACACCTTGTGGATGACCTCCATCTACATAGAAGACAATTCCAAATCCATGTTATTCATCCTCGAAGGGGTAATCTTTCAAGGCCAGAGCTGAAAGAAGAACTTGCAAGGAAATTTCATGTTTCAGATACACAAACTATTTTCATTTCGGGTTTCCAAACAAAAGGCCCATTCTCCAAAGGCTTTGACATAATATATGACAGCGTAGAAGACGCACTAAAAAATGAACCAACCCATCGCTTATCTCAAAATGGCCTTAAAGCTCATGTTGACAAGACTACCAAAAATAGTAGAAATAGAGCCAAAAAAATTCATGGCATTAAAACCACAAAAAAAAATTCTCAATAAAGACATGGTTGAGTTACATGAATGTTTTGCAACATGCTTCAAGCATGTAGATTTAACTCAACCATATCCTATTAGTTATTTACCTTGTATATAACTTTACATTTCTACTTGTAATCAAATATATATATCACTTATATATATATTATTTCAAGAATTGTATATTTAATGTTTGTTAAAAAATAATTTCAATGTTTTATCCACCTTTTTTCCTGTATTATTAATTAACATTTTTATTTTTAAAACTATTTTATTACATTTTGTAATTCAAATTTATACTAATTCAACAATGTTGTATTTCAATTGAAATGCAAACTTTATTATTGTATCATTCAATTTTTAATTCAAGTCTATATTTTAATATCTATTAAATAAATGGATACTCTATATAAATTAGAATTTTACAGTTCTCTTTCATTATCATCATTGCATATTTTTACAATGGTATTATTTGTAACATGCTATATATTTATTCAACATATTATGACCATTTATTTATTTACTTGGTAAAATATATTTCATTTCTTTTCACCTTTCCTTTTCTAGTAGGTGAATCTCTCACATATAAATATTAGTATTGTTCCAATNCTTGTTCAAATAGTTATACACATATTTCAAAAGAAAAAATTTCTTTGATATTATTTCTAAGTTACATTCATATACATTATTTAGGCTTCACCTAATACATTTATGTGGCAAGGTTTTTCCTTAGGTGTCTTTTTTCTACCATTGTTCTGAACTTTCGTGAAACAAAATACTTGCAAATATGACATCAATTTTAACAATGGACTCTATTACGAGGATTGGAAATGGAGATATTATGTGCAATCCTATTCTACAAATTTTGGGCTTCACTCCAGCTTCAGAAGACCACTATTATGTACACCTATCCGATGGAATTAGTACAATACACAACTTATTTGCCTCACCTCTCAGCTTATTTTTCACATCATCAAAGCTGGAAGTTGGATCCTTGGTTCAAATAGATAGCTTCAGTTGTAAATCTATCCAGAATAACAAGTATGTATTCAACCTATCTACTTTTTCACTTTTTTTTCTCTTACACATCCCATTCCAAATCACATACATCATACACATTAAACGTATTTTACACTACCCACTATTTGCACAATAATGTAAATGCTAATTGTTCTTTTTTTCTTGCATATTTTTGCAGGATTCTTATAGTTCAAGGAATACAAGTCCATACTTTGACTTCAGAGATTATTGGTGAACCATTTTTTAGCAAATATGTAAGTCAACCTATACAAAAAACAATAGAAACAACTAAAATACCCCCAAACATAACTCCTATTAAATCTTTGCATCCATACCCTCAAGAATGGACATTAAAAATCAGAGTCCTTACAAAAACTAACCTTCGCACCTTCACCAATGCCAAAGGGCATGGCCATGTCTTTAGCTTTGATTTTATTGACATTAACGGAAGTGAGATGCGTATTACATGCTTCAATATCCAAGCAACACACTTCCATCCTTCCATAGATATTGGTAAACTTTACATAATCTCAAAAGGAATCATCAAACCTGCAAAAAAAGAATTCAATCATTTAAAAAATGACTTAGAAATAAATCTTAGCAGTACCTCCACCGTAGAACCTTGCTTACACGATGAACATTCAATAGAAAACCATAACTTTGTTTTCACTCCTATTAATGAATTATCAACTCTAACCAACAACTCTATAGTTGATATACTTGGAATCATTATATTCATTAGCCCTTTAGTAACTATCATGAGGAAAAATGGAATAGAGACACAGAAGAGAACCCTTAAACTAAAGGACATGTCAAATTATAGTATAGAAGTCACACTATGGGGGGTATTTTGCACTAAACATAATCTAGAGCAATATTCCATAACAAATAGCTTTCCAATAATTGTTATAAAGGATGGAAAAATAACAGACTTCAATCAACTATCAATTACTACAACCTTTTCATCCCAAATTTACATCAATCCAGATCTCAAAGAAACTCGAGATTTGCAATCTTGGTTTGAGAAACCAAAAACATGCCTCCAATCCCACTTATTATCTGCACATGGTGCTTCCAGAGGCCATCCTTCCATACGGAAGAAACTATCTGACATTAAAAATGAAGGAATCGGTGTAGGACCAGAAACTGCATACATTTTAGTTGAGGCAACTATTGCTTCAATTGATACTGATAATTGTTGGTATTCTACATGTCCTCTTACATTTAAAGATTGCCTTTGCAAAAAAAAAACTCACACCTATTGAAGATGGTGTCTGAAATTTCCAAAGGTGCAATCAACATGTCTATGAATGTGAATACATGAACATTTTCCAATTCTGCATTGAAGACCAAACAAGCAAGATCAATGTATTTGCATTCCAATATGTTGCAAAACAACTTATCGGAATACCTGCTCATAAGTTATTTGACTATGGCTATGAAGGAAATACCGAAGAGACCACAAACATCTTTCCCAAGTTGTTATTCAATAACTACTTGTTCAAACTAGCAGTACACGAAAAAACATTTGCCAATCAGAAACAAATCAAGCACGTTGTAATTGCATGTGATAAAATGGATTGCTTGAATACAACAAAATAAAACATGCCTACCCATACAACATTGCCTAAATAGTGAAGGCATATGCTAGGGTTTTTCTTCGAAGCAATAAGTTGTACCTTTTTTCTTGCTTTTTACAATTACATATTAAATTTTGCCTAAAGAGTGAAGGCATGTGTTAGGGTGCTTTTCATTGAATCCAACACTTCTATTTTGTCCTATATTGTAAAGTTTCATCTTAAATGTTGCCTAAATAATGAAGGCATGTGTTAGGGTTGTTCCATCGAAGCAAGAAGTTGTATTTTTTCATATTATGTACATTTACATGTTAAATAAAACATGGATTTTATAAAGTTAGCATGCTTATTTCACAACATATGCATCCATATCCAACATATCATAAAATTAAATTTTCATCTTGTTAAAATAATACTCCTACATATATCATATTAGATGTTATCAAACAACTTATATGCAATATATATTTTAATAATATATATTTACAAATTGTTCATGTATTTTCTTATAGGCACCTTCACATATTGCAATAGAAAGCATGGGCATTAATTCTCATCCTACAAAGCATACCCTTCTACTCCAAACGAAACCGACATTCACGCAATCACTACAAACCCCTACTATATTCAAACAACATATTCCAACAGGCCTAGCAAGTATATTGTCTCAAGAATATGAGGTTCATAATAAGAATCAATACAACAGTCATCGACATAAAGTCCAATGTACAGAAATAAACAAGAGGAGAAGAGACAAATGGAACAAAGAAAGTGCCACAATCAAAGATATTGACCCAAATAATACAAAATCATCTGCATCTAAGGTCCAACAAAATGAACAACGCAAGAGAAGATATGCCGAAAAGAAAGCTACAACAAATAGAATTCAAGAGACTACAATGCGTACTAATAAAGAACCTCGTTTGAATTTTCCAATAGAAACTATTCAACATCATGGCCATCCAAATGCTACCCATTATTTCCGCAAACTGATTGATGCCTTGTCTAACATGCATACATGTACTACTTGTATGGAATCATATCTAGGAATAACTACTCATATGTCCATCAATGGACACATTTGTAGTCGATGTCATCGAGAAAATGATGGTCATTGATTCTCAAAATGGAACAATATGGACCCCAGTGACCAACCCATTATACTATTGATACTTACTCAAATTGAAGAAATGATCATTGCTCGTGTTAGCCCAATTTTATAGGTCATACATGCTCGTGGTGGAAAATACAAGTATAGTGGTCACACTATTAGTTTCCCCCAACAAATTGTACAAATTTCAAGTTTCCTTCCACGCCCCCTTTCAGATATTGATATATTGGTTGTTAGGAGGCATGGAACCGAAGGTAAATGTTATGACTGTTATGTGACTAAATCACATGTCATCAATGCATTGCTCTATAAAATACATAATGACAGATACTATAATGATGTCCAAATCGACTACACTACCATAGAATCACTTCCAGAATCATGCACCAATGTCTCCTCTCAACTACATTCTATCTCTACAGACTTTGGTATGCCCTCCTATACAGATTCAAATATACCTGATCTAGATAACCAATATGTTACCCAACCAACACAAAAAATATCTTCTTTTGCCTTCAGCTTGCCTAATGCAGAACGAGAAATGGAAAATATCAGATAATTTTTCAGTTTACATCCAATGCTCCACCTACTATAATTGATTGGCCAACTATTGGATCATCACCAATGAATGAGTACAACACAAAGGGTTTATTTGACATGGCATTCCCAACTTTGTTCCCAAACGGAGATGCACTACCTCGCCAACCACGTATTAAGAGCATTCCACTTGATATCTATGCAGTACATTTAATGAGATACCATGACAACAAATTTGGTAGTCATTCGCGCTTCAGATACTTCTTGTACAACTTGATTATGCACCACAAGATTCAATCAACAACCAAATTCTTTGTGAAGCAGAGCCAAGAATATAACACACCAACCACAATTGAGGAGTTGCATGCACATCTACAAGAAATGCCTACAGACAACCTCCTAGAACATGTCATGCACTTCAGAGCACACCTTCATGGGACTAGAGCATACTGGACACTACGCAAGTGTGAGCTGATAAATATGATCACAAAATTACAATGCCCTACCTTATTCTTCACTCTTAGTGCAACGGACACAAAATGGACAGACCTACATCCACTTACGCAAGAATATTTCCCTTCTGACCCGACGGCGCAACAACATTGGCGTAATCATAACATCATTGGCAGGCCCCACATTGTGGCTACATACATGCATAAAATATTTTCAATATTCCATGAGGAGATGCTTAAAAAGAACATGCATGTAACAGATCATTGGTACATGTACACACATTATATCCTACCCACGTCTCTCTTTATAAGACCTTTACATATTTGTCAATTATGTTAATCATCTAACATTCCTTGTGAAAGTATGAATGGCAACATCGTGGATCTGCACATATACATGGTTTTCTTTGGATTGATGGAGCTCCTAACATGGAAACATTAGATTGGGAAGACCCATATCAAATCAATGATGCAAAAAAATTCTTTGATAACTATGTTACAGCATGGAATCCAAGAGAAAATCAAGACACACAGCTTCATATGCACCGACACATTGAGGATGACCCTTGCTTGCTTGATACAAAGGATATATTTTCATCCGACCCACTTCATGACTATGAACAACTCTTAAACAAAGTACAAAGACATACAAAGTGCACTGAGAATTCATGTCTACACAAAAAAGGGACTACACTTGAATGCAGATATAAATTCCCTTGGAATGTACAACATGAATCATCATTGTACATTGATGAAAAGGGTCAAAAAACATATCACCCTGCAGGCAATGATGCTCATCTAAACATCCATAATTTAAGCATACTTCAAACATGGCGAGCAAATGTGGATTGCCAACCAGTACTCTAACACTATGTTGTCTTGAAATACATAGCCAAATATGCTTCTAAAGCAGAAGGAAAATCAGAGACCTACCATCATATGCTGACTAGAATTGCAAATACATCATCTCCATAGGACCCAGTCTCATATGCCTACCGTCTCTTATGCTCAGAATCAATTGTTGACCGAGACATTAGTGCTCAAGAAACTTGCCATATGTTGCAAAAATTACCCCTTGTCACATGCAGTCGAGGCTTCACCAAACTAAATGTTGGTCGGAAAATATTCCGTCGTGTATGTCTTGACTTAGATGATTGCTTATCTAGATCCACTTTCATAGATGCATACTTGCAACGTCCTCCAACATTGGATCATTTATGCCTTATAGACCTTGCACAACAATGGTCATATAACCAGGGACGTAAAAATGAAAAATGGAAAAAGAGAATTGTCCCTGCAATCGTCCATGTTTGGCCTCACTTTACTTCAATTCCAGCCAAAGATTCCAATGCCTTTCTTGATTTTAGTTGGAGTGAGCTTCTTTTATATAAGCCCCATTTCGCTCCTTCAAGAAAGACATCGGCCTTATAGAACATGACATTATTTCAAACTGGGAATGCATACGAAATACCTATTGTGCATGGCATGCTGATCGTATTCCTACAACCAATATTGAGGAGGCAACATCTGAAGACGATGCTAATAGTCAGAACATGCATCTCGACATGGACATGAATGAATGGAAAATTTTGTCAAGGTTAGTACCTACATGCAATATCCACGTCAATGAACTTGACATGCTTGGACTTCGAGATTTTGACACCAACCATTCATGGAATCATCTAGGAGTGTCAACATATACATTGGAGACTGCACCAAACTACATTGACTGCAACAGAAGGAGCGGGGAGGTAATACACGATATTACTCCCATGCCTACTTCTGCATATGTATTATCTCATAGTCAACAACTTGTGTTTGACATAGTCCTACAACATTCACAAGTACAAGGAAGTAAAGAGCCATTGAGGATGATCATCCAAGTAACTGCAGGAACTGAAATGAAGCCAGTTTTCAATATTTTCCAGAACTGAAGTATCAGTCCAGATCAGTGAACAATTATGTAGTATGTGGAGGATGTTGATAGTCTCAAGTATGAAGGAGCATTCAACAAAGAGGTGCCTGATAGTTTCAACTTTGCACTTGCAAAGGATGCACTTGTTGAGTCCATTCCAACCCTTTTTAACAAGATTATCCCAAGTATTTATTTTATTTTCAACAACAAGCCAAATGAAACATTTTATCTTCTGAGGTATGTTAAAATGTCAAAGCTGAGAGTGTAAACTGATATGGGCAAGTGGAATATTGTAATATGCAATGGGGTCGTAAGCCCTCTTTGTTGTTATCATCCCATTTTTTGTGTTATGCATCCAGAGAAGTGCATCATCCTAGTTATTAATATTGATGCCTCCATGAGTAAGACCTTTAATATATTCAGTCCAGAGATCAAACCAAACACCCCCAGGTTCAAATCAGTATCAGAATACCAGTAATTTCCACTATGAGTACCAACTTCAAGGTTCTGTGCCTGTGCAAGATGTGTGATCCCATAATCAGCAAGATAATCTATGAGATCTCCAGGGAGAATGTAAGGCGTATTGAGGCCCGCTATGGGATCAATTCCCAGTCTAATACTCATTCCATTTCCCACTCTTCATCCAAGTTTGCATGTAATCCATGATAGACATCTGATAAACCATTCCATATATATGAAGTGCCAATAACAATAAAGGATTGAGATCGAATCCATACATCTACAAGCTTGTCTTTTAAATATTTGTGAGCCACAGTCTGACTCTAGATACCATTTCCGTTTAAAAGCTTCCAAAAACTTTTTACTCTAAGAGAAATCTCGAACCAGTCGAGCTGCTTGATGTTCCATCCTCCATATTCATAGGGGGAGACAATGGATTTCCAATTTGCCAGATGTAATCTCTGTTTCCCTTCACGGTTCCCCAAGAGGAAAGAGAAGATGCATTGTCTCAAAGAGTTCAATATTGACAAGGGTATGCGAGCCAGAGAAAACCAATAAACATCCAACCCCGTGAGAACAGATCTAATAAGTATAACTCTGCCACCGAGAGAAAGGAGTCTGTAGGTCCAGTTATTAATCTTGTTTTCAAACATAGATACAAGCCATTTCCTTTCATTTGTTCAATACCCCAAGGGTTTGAGACGATACCCCAACTATTTAAAGCTTGTGGTGATAGGGTCCATTTTGTATGGGAGAAAAGCATATATGTGCCTTCTAGTTTCCTCATCAATATCATTATATAAGAAGGAGTACTTTTCAATACTAATAAACATACCATTGGCCGAGTAGAAAATAACAAGGTCCTCTTTATATTCATTCCACTCACCCACAATACCAAGTCCAAATAATATCATGTCATCAACAAAAAAAAGGTGAGTAATAGCTAGACTTGGTGAAATTTGAATACCTTTAATGTGACCCTTCCTATGTGCATCACTGATAATAATATTGGGGCTCTCACTGACCAGTATGAACATGAGAGGGGATAGTGGACAACCCTGACGTATCACTCTTGATGCGAGAAAAAAATTTGAGGGAGTCCCATTTACCAAAACAGCAAAGTTTGAGGAACAAACACATCCCATGATCCAATTTACACCCTCTAGAGGTATACCAATCTGCAGAAGGACAAGTCTCAAGAAATTCGAGTTCACCCAGTCAAAGGCTTTAACAAGGTCCAGTTTCAGTATCATAACCTTTAATTTGTTTGTCTTAACAGTACGTAGGATTTCCTGTGTAATTCCCACATGCTCAGTGATTTTCCTATCCTTGAGAAACCTAAATTGCTGAGCAGAAATGGCCTAATCTAAAAGAGGTTTTATATGGAGAGCTGCAATTTTTAATATAATCTTGTATACAATATTGCACAACGAGATGGGCTAAAATTCAGTGAATGAGAGAGGATTTTGACATAGCACATGTAATTTTTCCATTATGTCTAACCTGTTCTGCAGCACATCGAATATCTTCACCTAAGAGATCAAAAAAAGCAAGAAAGAATTCGACAGGCCATCCATCAAGGCCTGGAGATTTGTCTTTTGTAAAACCCTTCAATACAGCTTCAACTTCAGAGAGTGTGATAGTCTCAAGAAAATAATCCTTTTCCACCTCTTGGACATAAGAGGCAAATAAGCTAATCACCTTTAGTTGATCAGTAATACTGGTGCTACCATCATCCTCAAAGAGTTTAGTGAAGTGTTGTTGACCCAGCCTTTTAAGGGGACAATTATTAGTAATCAGGTTTCCCTCACTGTCCTTAAGAGACCAAATAGTTTTTTTATTTCTTCTGGCAGAGGCAAAGGAACCGGGAATAATTTTGTGTTTGCATCACCCTCGCCGATCCACAATGCTCTACTTTTCAGTCTCAAAGTGAGCACCTCCTATGCAAGATATTTTTCTTTTTTAATTTTTAGAGCCAACAACCTATCGGAGTCTGAGGCTTTGAGTATGCCAAAGGATTTCTGGAGGATAGAGCGGATCTCAGAGTCAATGTCCAGCATCTCGAGTTTCCTAGAGAGTTTTTTGTTCCTCTCCCAGGTTTTGACAGTATCTTTGAGCCTTCTAAGCTTAAGAGAGAGGGTTTCCAGATGATCACAGGGCCGAATATGAGAATTAGCCTTCTAGGAAGAGCTCACAAGTGTGGTAAAATCATCTTCCAGGAGCCAAGACCTGTTGAACTTGAAAGGATAACAATGTGTGGAGAGTCGATGGCCCCATTCCAAGCAAATGGGGTAGTGGTCAGATATTTCTGAGGGTGTATCCCAAGTTCTATAAGAAGAGAGAATGGGAAGAAGCTAATCATTTACTAAAAAATGATCAAGTATTTTTCTAATACCCTCTTCACCTGAGCGTCCATTTCTCCAGGTTGGACTAGGAGTGGACTGATTCAGTTCAACCAGGCTATTACAGGAGAGGATCCTAGAAAAGAAAGATGGCATTGGATCAGGATGAGCATGTGAGCCCCATACTTCAAAAGAGGAGAGGGTGAAGTTTAAGTCCCCTGCAAGTAGGAGATTGGGCCGGGCCAAGAGACCACCCACCAGGACTTTGTTCTAGAATTCAAGTCGATTAGTATAGGGGCCATAGAAATTTAAGATAGAAAATACCCGGTTAAATCCTTTGATGTTGGCTTTGAGAATAATGCCAACAAAGGATGCAAAGGCTTTGCAGCAGATTAGAAGAGGGTTCTAGCCCTAAAGGAGACCCCCAGAAAGGCCAGAAGAGTCCAAAGCACATAATCCCCACCCACGCTTGAGCTTGGAGAACAGAAGGAGAGCCTGGGAAAAATTACACATAATTTCTTGGATGAGAATCATGTCAGGATTTAAATCAGAGAACAATGAGCTAAGGGCTTGTTTTTTGGTACTCCCTCTGAAACCCCGTATATTCATAGAGAGAATATTCATGGATTAACAGACTCCTTATATGTACATGTTCTAAGTACCTATGAGGTGTTGAGATGCGACGATCGAGGAGATCTAGCAGTTTCCTTCAATCTGGTCGATAGGGGAGTGTAGAGGTCAGTGGCACCTGGATATGATGGATTAGTCTTTTTTGACTTGTGAATAGTAACGTTCTCAAACTGAATAGAATCCAGTGGAAGGGTTGAAGGAGATACATGTGATTTGTTAGTAAATATGGATAGTTATTTGAGGAGAGAGGGATCTAAGAAAGCTGGAGAGTATATGGGGCTAGGGGGAGAAGAGGTAGTGTGTGTGGGAGTAATGATGGGAGAGGGAAAAAAAGGAGACGGGAGAGAGTTAGGGAGAGAGGGAAAGTGATCCAAAGTGAAGGGGGGAGTACCAATAGAAGGATGAGCTAGTGGAGGGGGTTCAGGGGAAGGGGGGAGAGGTGAAGGAGAAGAGGCCTGAATATTACAGGTCTCAGCTAACATGCAGGTAACAAGAGATTTTTCCACTCTGTTAGGGTGGGAGAGATGTGCACAAGTATCAATATCCTCAATATACAGTAATTCACCTTTAGATAGGCCTTCATAGACAGTAGGAGAATATGAGATGTATTGGTCCTCCGGTAAAGGTGAGGAATGTTCAAAGGAAGGAGACGGACCATCAGGGGGAAAAGAAGCAGGGTAGGGTTTGTGACCGAAACCCCGAGAGACAGAAACACCCTGTAGAAGAAAAGTACATGAGTTGCGAAGATGGCCAGTTCATGACAATAATTGCATCTAAAGGGAATATGGAGATAATCCAGTCTCTGATTTATAATGTGATCTCCACAAAAAATGTCAATATCAACTAATAAACCCTTGGAGACATCCATTTCTACAAGAACCTTAGCCATGCGCTTATCGAAAATAAGATGAAAATCATTTTCAAGGCCACAAAGCGACCGAGGGAGTTTGTCAGACCCATAATACACTCTTTGTTCCAGAGTGGGAAAGGCAGAGCGGGAAGAAGGACCCAGAGATGTCGTTTCATGACCCTTTCTTTGAGTGGGTCAAATCCCGTATTCCAACGACTCAAGACTAAAGAGCCTTTTTGGATAGTCCACAGACAGTCCAACATGCAAATGGAATCCTTTTCCTCAATGAATACAAAAACAAGCCACTTATTAGCCAACAGACTGATGGTAGGGACATAATGGATGATGGTTTCCAATGGACAATTTCCCAGTCGATCCACTCCTCTTTAGTCATCGAACAATATTCCAGCCTCCCGATGAGAGCTCTGCAGCAAAGCGTCTCGACTTTATTGAATAAAATGTCATGGCCTAGAACGTAACTGCGTTTTTATTCAAGGGCTTTTAAGGATTTGATTTTGCGGTGACAATGGTAGGAAGGTTGGTTACGGGGAGGACGAGGAGCCCTGTTATCCACAGAGGATACCGGACCGCTTTCCATCGACATAATACAGGACAAAGAAATCCCATGAAAACCCTAAAGGGTACAGTAAAGGGTTCACAAGCTAACTGGTGAAACAGACAGAGCCCAAAAACCCCATACTAAAACAAGGCCTAGAAACTCAAGCCTAAACAAAACAGGGCTAACAGAAAAATGAAAATAAAGTAAAATCCGCCAGTTCCCACTTATTTTAACATGGTTCGTACTAGCCCTCTGATAAAGAGGGTGGACTCCATGTGGGGTGAGTCGCTGCCATAGAATGGGAGAAACACTTGATACAAGGAGTTTCTGACTCGGGCCAAAAAAAAACAAACAAATAAAACAATAGTTGCTCAGTCAGGAAAAGTACTTGTAGACCGGAGAATCACTATCGAGATGTTTGTCCAGAGCTCCGAGATGTTCGTCGAGAGATTAACGTCGTTGAGTCATAGCATGTGAAGTGCATGGTAAAATACAAGGTGACCAGCTAAAAAGGTGATGGACCACGAAAACAGAGCGCCCGGTCTCAAAGATAGCAAAAATGACGTGCCATGGAAAGAGGACAATGCTGGCCGAAATCAAAGGTGGTCAACAAGGATAAATCCGGATAAAGGAGGAATAAACCATCAGTATAACGTTGAGACCAAACAGAGGGCATCTCAAACTGCAAGTTCAAATCCAAATGATGTTGCACCCTGTCAATGGTATGGAGCGGCTAGGCATTCCGACCGTCGAAACCCTAAGCCTCCATCAAAAGCCGAAAAACCCTGCTCATATGTGCAGCTTCCATGTGGGGCTATACCTACTCCAACAATATGAGAATTTGGTTCTCTTATCTCCCGGCTATTTGTCTTATACCTTTGAAGGATTTATGGAAAAGTAAATAGTATAGTGTAATTTCAAAGGTGGAATGAATTGTTTTTTATCAATTTTCTTGTATTTCTTTTTGTTTCTAATTTAGCATAATGATAAATCAATAGCATATGTCAAAATTGTAATTACGATTGATTATCAATTTTTTTTCTAATTTAGCATAATGATGATTCAATAGCATATGTAATATTGTAATTACAATTGATAATTTGTATTTTTATAATTCTTTTTTAAATTTAGAATTCTTAAAAATAATATTTGAGATAGTTTAATAATTTATTGTATTATTTTTCATTGTTGTGTGCATTTTTTTTTAATATATAATAGTTAGTATAGCTGATAATGTGTTGTATTTATTTTTTTTATTTATGCTTGCCCAATTTTTGTAAGTTATTTTAATAATTAGCATAGTTTGATAGTGTGTTGTATTTATTTATTTTTATTTATGTTTGTCCAACCTTCTTAGGTTATTGTACCAAGAGGAGCGAGGTGCTCTACAACCCAGTATGGGGGAGATGTTGTAACATAACATAACGTTACCACCGCATCAAAGGAAATCTTGCAATAGAATTTAAAGTGACAATTAATAGTACGTACATCAAGTGTCGCAATCAATTATTACTATGTAACAATCTGATCCCAAAGCAACAGTCAAATTTGAGCTCATTAATTAAAACCAATTTAGGTGTCGAGATTCTATTACATTAGGCTCCATCTCCACACTTTGATCTCAGAGGAAGACTATCAATTTGAGAGGGGATAGGACACTCATACTAGGTTCTTTAATGTAGTAGTTGGTGGTGTCAGTTGGCGGATGATCTGACTGCCCCAATGAATGCTCGTTGGAATCCGGGTTTGGATGGTGTATTACTCTATGTCGGTCAGGATGGGACACTGGATAGATAGTATATCATCAGGAATTTAGTATTCACACAAAAATCCTTGAGCTCTACGCCATAGTGATTTGACCTTTGAAGTTATACTCTTCCTTTTCATTACTCATCGCGGGTACGAGGGTTTGGGGAGAGTGTAGCTACAAGAGATTGCTTGGGCCAATGCATTACCAGAAGCATGGTTTTTATGATGTGCAAACAACGGTGATTAAGATGAAGAGCGTAAAGCATATGTTGTTCTACTTGTCTCAGTTTGTTTTCCTTTCTGGCACGTCCTGGTTTATATTTGGTCTCCTAGGAAAGGATTCATTCGTTGCAGTAAGTTTTAAAATACTAACGTTTCAGCAACATATTATAAATATTCTTGCACGATAAATATAAACATAACTTTTGGGTATACTGGATAAACTATTTTTCGTTTCATGAATGAACAACAGAGTCAAAATTGTAAAATTTAGCTTCAATATTTTTAGTATAAGGTATACTCTTCCTTTTCATTACTAGTTGTGATTACGAGGGTTTGGGGAGAGTGTAGCTACAAAAGGATTGACTCTCCGAGCTCGCTTAGGGCAATTCCAAAATAGGTCTATATGTTTGTTCTTAAGGTTTGAATCCAATAGTCACTATGTGTTATTATATTACAATTCTCGCTCGGTGTTTCTATTTTCTGGAAAATAGTGGTCTTCCATTTGCTAAAAATCTCTCTATCATCTCGTTGACTCAATTCTTATCGGGTTTTGTAATATTTTCAACCCTACAAGAAGAAGGAGAGGGTTGCATCAGCTAATAATAGGTTGGTTTGTGAGTGCAATAAATAGTTGACATTCCATAAATATTAAATAAATATATATATTCGAGAAAACATCTCGACGAATAAATGGCATGATATGATCAAATGTATCGTAGGTTCGATTTAAATGTTCTATATTGACGGACTTTTCGATCTTTAATTGCATGTTCGTTTTTTGTTTCGATCGAGATTCGGAAGCCTCGTATTTAGATAATTAGACTTTTAACATTTTGACATTTTCCCTGATGAGTAGTGATGTTTATACATGTAATCAAATTATTTATGTATTTTTCTAACCAATAGGAAGGTCACAGGTAATAACGAAAACCTATGAGAATAGACTACTCAAGTTGGCTTATTAACATTGAATACCACAATCGGAGTAAAATGGTTCTAGCAGGTAAAAATTAGTAAAAAGGTCTCATCGTTAGTCGCATTCTCATCATTAGTATTCATTATCTATGTAATGCTTTATCAAAGGTCTTATAAGGTTAAATTTTCTAACATTTTAAAATTTTCCATCATAGTTCATAAAGTTGTGTGTTCTTTTTTATGACTTTCCATTTGATTAAATTTGTGAGAAATTTGAATGGCATATTTTTATATTCTCTCTTAATTTTATTGAATAATTTAAAGTTACTTAAATAAAATTTGGGCTATTATGTATATTTTCAAGCATTCGTATTTATCATTTTCATTGTAATGATAAACATGTAAAGTGTGGAGTGAACCAGGTTATTCATCAATTCTAAGAATAATCTTGAATCGCCTAAATATGAGTTTATATATTAGAAGTATTTATGATTTGTTACATAACAATTCCATGTGATTTAATTGGTCACCTTAATTATTTAGAGATTCTAATGTATAAATATATGCAACAAAGTTTTGTGGTCAAGTTTTTACGGTAGCAAGGAAGGTTATTTCAATATGTTAACACACTTAGATCATGGATGGATCTATTTAGTTTTTGGGTGATATTATATAGAATCTTTTGAAGTGTTGCTTATTATTTTTAAATGGAAAGAAATAACATTATTTGGTCACGATAAGGTTGTATTTGCATCTTATTGCAAAAAACTCATATTAATAGTTGGTTGTAAAGCTAGTGGCAATGTCAAGGATATTGCCACCACGTGGCTCTTGTTAATCTAATAAATTAGAGTGAAATTAGGCCATTAATTTAATATATAATATATTTATAAGAACTATATATTATTTATATTTATTATATTTCTACTATAATATCTTATTATAGTATTTATTTTAGTAATATATTATTAGTTGTATGATATCTAGTATAATTTATTTTTTGTGTAGAAGCATCTTAACTTCCCATTATTATCTTTAACTATCATCTTGTAATTTTAAATTAATGAAGCTTACATAGTAGAGTGATGTGTCATACATGGTTGTAATGCACTGATTTCTTTAGGAGGCCATTTTTTCAACTAAATTTCCTCTAATTAAAAGTGATATGAATTGGATCCACGCGACAACACAATTGGCTATAAACTTAGGCTCTACAAAGATTGATATAGATAAGTTTCAATGCTATGGATGAGGTAGGAGATAGTGTTAATGGTGTGAAAGGCCCCTTTTCATCTCGGCCAATTTTCACTCCAGCACCAATATAGTACTCTTCATTTAAGCATGGAAAATGTAGCTAGACGAAAGAAAGTGAATTGAAAAATAAAAGTGAGAAGAAAAAATGTGTATTAAAAAATAAATAAAACATGAAAATTTATTCCTAGGTGTTTGTTGAAAAAAAAGACAAAAGAGAAGAAGCACATTGGATTGGGGAAGATGAAGAGTTGAGGACGTGTGGTCTTATAGCTAACCCTCATTTAAGTCATTCTCCTAGTTAATCTTGTACAACAAAGGAATATGGGTTCTTTGGATGAAAGTGATAGGAATTGTTTCCCAAATTCCCATGTAAAGACTAAGAATGAACCAAAAAGGTAGAGGGTACTATAACATGGACTTTTACCAAGAAATAAAGATCCAAACTAAGGAAATTAAATGTTGGTTTTCTTATTTGGGTTTCTGGGGTAAATATTGTGGTCTTGTATAATGTGTCTCTCTACATGTTGTCTTATTTTCTAGTGTGAGTTCAAATGGAAGCTACTATGTATTTTAATGGTTGGCCAGTTATTTTATGATAAGAATTCATTCCCAATTGTAGATTGGGGATTTTCCTCCATGTTTTTATTCTTCTTAAACAAGTAAAGAATAACAACAACTCTCTATCATCAAACATTCATTTATTTTAAGATTAGGTATCTATGGTTGCCATTAATTGACTATTGCACTAATCAAGAGGGTTTCTAATTTTGTTCATCAAGCTTAGTGACTATTGAGGGAAAACACAATCGTTTCTTTACTTGTCATGGCTACACACTAGCATATTCATCTTCCTTGAAGATTGAGTGAATGTGTTGAGAGAGGCCTGGGGACATAAGTGGACCATATAGGTTGTATCTACTATGGATAAGGCTACCTTCTCTTCCTTGGGTTACAAAAGATGAAGGTGGGAATGTGAGTATTCAATCAGGTGCATGTTTAGTCAATGGGACATGTGAGTATTAAGTTGGTTGTGACGAACATTAGAATATAGAGAACTAGGTGGTGGAAATATTTCAACATTAAGTGGATCCTCTAGGATTAGATGTTTAATATGGTATAGCTCAATATTTTCTCATTTACTTATGTAGAAACATATGGTTTAACTTCTTATCATCTCATACATGCTTTATGTTTTACTCATTTTTCATTTCATATACGTTGGATGAATGATATTTAAATTAAATTCGAGCTAGATTATAAACACATGCAAGTTTTAAGTAAGTCTTTCACAAACTAAGTAGATATGGTTGATAGGAAAATCACTGTTATGAGTCGAGATAATTACCTTCGATACTTAGAGAGTGGATCATATCCTAAAGAATGAATGGCCATCAATTTGAATTTTTGTGACAAATGATGATGTTCAAGCCTAATACAATTGATGAAGAAAGTGTTCAAGAATATTACCTTGAAGGAGATAAGAGGAATTAGTATTTTGGCATGCAAAAGAAAATAGAACCACAATAGCAGCAGAGAAAAGGGAAGAACATGAATAAGTGGATAGAGAATAATATCATGGTAGTGATGCAGGAAATAACACATTATGTCAAGCAATGCAATGCTTGTGATAGAAATACATATTCAGGAAGACTACTAGAAATTGTACCATGGGAAGCTCCCCAAGTATTTCTAGAAGAGAAAGAAGAAGAAGGAATTGATAACCATAAATGTTGAGGAGAGGGTGGACAGTACCTCATACTTAGAAGGGAAGAGAATGTGTACTATTCTTTAAAAGGAAGTATCACTAATTGGTTGCAATCATAAAGAAGAGAAGGAGATGATAGAGATGTTTTGATCAATATCTACATGAAACAAAGAAAGGTATATATATATATATATATATATATATATATATATATATTATCTTGATTCACAATCCAATTTTATCANAGAAGCTTGTCCTAGAGACTCGTGACCAGTGGTATACATATCCCTTGGGATAGTTAAGACAAGACATAGAATTGAGAGTGGAAGAACAATGCAAATTCAAGTTTTTCATTAACCACAACTTCATGTATGAAGTGGTTGTAAATTTGGTTCCAATGGATGCGTGTGGAGTCATATTAGGAATCCCATACTATACATGAGAGATGGCATGTTTAGGAGGACAACAAACTAGTAAAGGATTACCAAAAAATGGAAGGTATATACCAAAAATTCACATAGTGACAAATATAAACTCTCTTTGATCAATGCTCATCAAGAAAAAGGGATAAATGTCAACACAATGAAGTTTGTCTTGTTGTTTTTTATAGAATAAAAGCAACAAGGAGAAGGAAGCGAAGTGGAAATGAAGGCATCCTTGGAAGGATGTAGTGGCAATAAGCACCAATAGATAAAACAATTGATTTAATACTATAAGGAGGTGTTCCAAGATCCCAAGGGATACTACCCAAGTGAAAGGTTGAGCACAAAATTTAGTTGTTTCCATAATTTCCACTTCCAAACATTGGGTTGTATAGGTAGTCCATCATAGAAGTAAATAAAGTGAAGAATCAATTGCAATAGTTGTTAGATCATGAAATCATTAGGCCCAATACATAACTATTCGGTTCACCCATCATCATTGTGTAAAAGAAGGATATAAGTTGAATAATGTCCATTTCCTGTCATGCCTTGAACAAAATCACCTTCAAGAATATATATCCTTTACCAAGGATTGATGACTTTTTAGATCATCTACAACAAGCCAAGTTATTTAGCAAGCTAGACCTCAAATGAAATTACCATCAAGTTAAAATCAAAGTAAAATATGTGTGGAAGAGAACATTCAAGACAAGGAAATGCTTGTATGAGTGGTTAATAATTCATTTTGGTTTATGTAATGCACCTGCAAACTTCATGAGTTTAATTAATAATGTGATGCGTCCTTTTCTTGACTTGTTTGTAATAGTGTACCAGGATGACATACTAATCTTCAATAATACTTGGAAAGAGCACATTTCCCATGTGAGCCATTTATTAGAGACCTTGAAGAATAATCAATTGGTTGTAAATTTCAAAGAAATGTGAGTTTGGAGGATTCATTGATCTATCTTAGACACATGATTGGTGGAAAATATTTGAGGATGGATTCAAGCAAGTTTGTAGCCATCATCAAATGGCCTATTCCCACTAACTTGACAAAGGTCAAGAGTATCATGTGAGAATCTCAATACTTGAGAAATTCCATTGCAAACGTTTTAGCAGTAGTAGCACCGTTGCATGTATGACCATTAAAAGAAAGAGATTTCATTTGGAAAATCCACAACAATGAGAATTTGAAGACTTGAAGAGGAATATCAATAATGCTCCAGTCCTATCCATGCCCAATTTACAACAAGCATTTGAAATGGATATCCATTAGGGATCATGCTTATGCAAAGAAGAAGACTAGTGTGCTACCATTCAGATTTGTTTCATGGAAAAATACTTGACCACCCCATGTATAATAAAGAGCCATTTGTGATTATGTAAGCGGTGAAGAAGTGGAAGCATTGCCTCCTAGTTAAATAGACTATCATACACATTGATCATCAACCTCTTAAGAACCTACAAAATCAAAGAAATATGCATCAAGTGAGCCAGTACAAGTGGTTGGGATTGTTGCAAAAATTCCATCTATTGATTAAGTACAATAAAGGAGCTACAAAAAAGCTAGTGGAAATGTTTTCACAAACCCCACTAAAGAAGATTGCAACAGTTGGTGTGATACTATAGCTTGACCCTCTTACTCATGATTTTCAAAGTGAAAACTATGAGGGAGATAAATATTCTAGAGGATTATACAAAAAATTGAAGGAGAGACTAGCTTTCCATGAAAAGCAATGAATATCATCTCCAATATGGGATGCTATATAACTTGGATAAGTTGTACATACCGCAAGATACAAGGATTCAATTTATGAGAGAATATTACACTTTCAGGATTGTTGGCCCCATTTTTGTGTGAGGAATACAATGTAAAATTTGCAGAGGTATGTGTATTGGCTAATGATGTAGGATCATGGGGTGAGATTTATTATATTGTATTTGTAGCACAAGCGAGACAAGAAACAAAAAATTGTGGGTTGTATATAGAAAGCAATAGAGGTTGTATTATTTGCATCTCCATGGACTTTGTTGGAGGTTTTTCCATGTATCCCAAAGGTCATGACTACTTGTTTATCATGATAGATTGCTTCAACAAGATGTGTGTGTTCATTCCATGTAAAAATATGATCTCTAGATGAGAAGTAGATAAGTTACTCTTCAGTCATGTTTGGGTACATTTTGGATTGCCAAGATCCATCATATATTATTAAGATAGAAATTTGTTTGGTAGATCATGAATAATTCTTTATGAGAGAATGAATACCAAGTCGAGATGATTCCATTGTATTCCATCCCCAGACCAACTAACAAATGGAATTTTTCAACTAAACATTGGTATAGTTGTTGAGAGGGTACAATAGAAAATATCTAAAGACATGTGACAAGCAGTGGATGTATATCCAACACTCATACAATTGAGCACTTCAATATTCCACCAACAAATATCCTTTTGGTACTTTCTTTAGTTTTTTTCCTACCTCGGCATTTGACATTGTGTATGGACAATAGAAGGATGAATCACAATTCCAAGGATATGAGAAGAATGCAAGCACATTTGTGGACAAGAGCAAGTAATTACATCTGAAGGTGCAAGAGCATTTTGAGAGAAATGAAAAATGTTATAAATCTAGGCATGACCAACATAGATAATAACGTAAGTTTCATGTTGGATATAAGGTGTGGCTTTACCTTCGTAAGGAGCAATTGCAAGAAGAAGCAAAAAAACTCAACCCCCTCAAATATAGACATTTTGACATCATTAAGAAAGTGAATGAGAATGGATCTAAATTGATACTTCCTCTTTATATGTAGATTATTTTTGTGGTGAATGTGGAGTATTCTATCCCTTCATGTCAGATGGAGAAGATGACCATCAGGTTCTCCCCATTGTCAAATACTTTTCACTTTATGCTCTAAAGAATTAGAAGAAGATACCATTCAGTAATAAAAGGAATGGGTAAATCATAGATGATGATAAGAGATCTAGAAAATTAGCCTTAAAAAAAAAACTCCAAATGAATTGGCATCAGAGGGACAAGATTGAAAGAAATTTCCCTCACCTATCCTTGGAATCTCTTAGGGACCAAAATGCTCCCAATGGGCAAGTTTGATTCAAGTTAAATCCACACTACAAATCAATTGGATATTGGCTTAGGAGCCATCATCGATGGTATGAAGGAACCCATGCCATCCCAATTGGTTTCCACACTTGCTTTAGTATACTACTCTTAATGTAAGCATGGGATATTTAAATATATGAAAAGAAAATGATTTGAAAAAAACAAAGTGAGAAGAAAGGAAAGAGCATTTTAAAAATAAAACATGAGAAACTATTCCTTAAGAGTTTATTGGAAAAAAAAGAGGAAAATCGCGTTGGACTTGGGAGAAAGTGAAAATTTGTGGATTTCTGACCATCCAATTGAACCTTAGTAGAGGCACTTTCCTATTTACTCTTGCACAACAAATGAAATTATAGGGTTTTTTGGTTGAGAGTGAGAGGAATATCTGCCCAAATTCCCATGTAAAGACTAAGAATGAACTAGAGAGGTAGATGGTACCATAACCTACACATTTGTTGAGAAATAAAGATCCTCGATAAAGCTAATTTAATATTAGTTTTCTCATAACCTACACATTTGTTGAGAAATAAAGATCCTAGATAAAGCTAATTGAATATTAGTTTTCTCATTTAGATTCTTACATTAAATATTATGTTTTTGTGTGATGATTCTCTCTACATATTGTTTTATTTTTGTATATCAATTGAAATAAAAAAAAATACTTTGTTTTTTAATGGTTACGTAGTTGTTTTATGATAGAAATTCCTTCCTAGCTATAAGTTGAGGATTTTCCTTCATATTTTCATGCTTTATTTATTTTTAAGAAATTAAAGAATCTCAATTACTCTCTATCCCCCGCCATTTCTTTATAAGATTAGATCTATATGGCTACCATTAACTCCTTGTTGCACTAGTCTAGGGGGCTTCTAATTATGCTTGTTAATCTTAGTGATTGTTGAGGGAATACAAAACCGTATTTCTTTCATTTTCATGGTTGCACGTTGGCCTATTTAGGTTCCGTTAATACCATACGTGCATATTGAGAGAGGCTTGGGGGTGTATATGGGTCATACAATCCATACACATTATGGACAAGGATTTAGTATATTCCCTTGGGGTTGCACAAGTTAAAGGTGGGCATGTGACTATTGGTTGATTGTATGCATATTCAGTGGGGCATGTGACTATTTACTTATGCAACTATCGGTTTGTTGGAAAGCAACACCCTTCGGAGCATTTTGAACACGAATAATTTGAAAATTGGTAATCTTTCAATCAACGTTGATATTTTCACTTGGATCAACACTCATCATGGATATTCTAGGAGTGCCCTAAGAATCTTTGATTCTTAAGGCACTCCCAATATAAGCTTATTTTACTGATCGATTCATTGAGGTTAGCATCAGTTTATGGCAAAATTCGACTATCATGATCTTAATTCCTCATTTCTGTCGATCATCTGGAGAACTATAATTACAGAATATTAGTAGCTCCTATTTTCGTTTCACTTATCACTCATGTATGATTAAAATCAAATGAATTTATAATTATTAATTCAAACTAGTTACTACATGGTGTGATAACTGTTACTGTTTAGCTCATTTATGAAACCTAATAGAGCTTTATCACTTCTGAATTATTCATCTCATCTTGTTTGACATAAGGTTTTAAAGTGGATTTAATATGATTTTCATGAGCCATATATTACTATACGCTTATCCTTATTTCAAGTTTGTATCTCTGAAATGAGTTAGTGTTAAAGACTGTCATGAGGGTCTAAAGTCATTTTTCTAGGTTTTGACATAGGTCTGGTTACATTATAAATTATTTCCCAATCATTTTTATAATAACCTTGATCCTAAGTTATCAATTATATCCTTTGATGGTCATATTATTATGGTTTTATTCAATGAATGAAGGATTGGGGTTTTGAGAATCATTCAATCATGTGTTGAAGCGATGAGTTGTCCTACATTATCACGACATTATGAAATAACAATCAACGTTGAAGTCATGGTGAAGCTAGGGTTTTGGTATTCGTGTCACTTGAAGGTTGCCATATGTCAATCTTTTATCATACAAACATCACTCTTAATAACTCACTCACTTGACTTCCCTGCAACTCGTCATGATCTGGTAAGTTGTTTTCAAAATCTCTTTTATCTGTCAACTCGCATTATGATGAACTTGCAGGGAAATTTGCAGGGCTTTGATAAAATAGGGCATCTCGAAATATTGATGGTAATGCTTAGACTATTGATGAATCGACTGTATCTTTTAGTCTAGTTTTCGCAACCCCTAAAGGTTTGTGTATTTACTACCATGGCTCTGGTGTCCAAGTTAGAGCTCAAAGGTGATGAGTATCTACATGCTGCTCCTGAGTGTCGAGAGGTAATGTTAAGGTTTGGTTGGCTGGGGTTCTTACAAAAGTTTTCTGGTTTCAATGTAGCATTTTCTAAGGCATTTGCAGAGCCATTCGATGGGGTTAATGCACATGTTGGGGATGTTGAACTAAGGCTGACTGAGGAATTTATTTCCCAAGCCATTGGGTTATTACAAACCCACGAGCAGTGGTACAAAGGCAAGCATATTAAAAATGACGATTGGAAGGGGTTTCTTACCCCAGCTCATCGACAAACCAAGTTTAAATCTGGCTTCCCCTCTAGACTGTTAATGAAGAAATGGTGGGCTTTGTTGGAGCTAATCATCAAGTATGTTACTTGCGAAGGTAGGCTGTCTCAAATGCAATTCTATCACCTTCGGTTGTTGATGATATTCAAAGGATACCCTATGAATATGCCCCATTTCTTCTTGAATAGCTTGCACAAAATGGAATGCACATATCAAACTAATATCGAGGATAAGGACAGGAGTTTATTCCATCATGGGTTAATTAAAATCCTGGTGTCCTATCGACTAGAAGAACTAGGTGAAACCTGGGATTCCTTCCTCGTGCGAAATGGGTTCGGTGTTAATGAAGAATGGCCCAAACAAAGGCCTAGGGTTAGACGTAGGTGTATAAACAATGAAGAAGCTAAGCCTAAACTTGAGGTCTCTGGTTCTCAGGATGATTTGGGTGATGATATGTCCCAACCTGGCCAAACCCTAAGTTTCGGTGATGTAAAGGTCAAGGTTGAAACAAATTCTGAAGTCCCTGCAAATAATTCTCAAGTTCGAATGAGGAAACCTATAATCCCCATAACCTGTCAAAACAAGGACCTTCCTCACTCACAGGTTGACATAGGGCAGACAAAAGCTGAAGATCAGACTAGTCGAGCCATGAGTAATCGAGCTATACGTAGGACCACACGCAGCATGACAGCCACTTTGCTTGCCAGGAGAAATTTGAACATTGGGGATATCTCGGTTGTTGAGGTAAGTGACTCTTTAGAAATTCGCCCAAATCCAGTTCTCATAGGCCCATCTATTATGGATCTTAAGTATGTGCCTGCCTCTGCAAATAAGGTCATTGACAGTCAGCAAGTGAACCATGAATATGATCAAGAAATTGATCAAAAGCCTTAGCTAGCTGACGAAGCCCAAAAGGCCACGAACAGAGAGTTGAAAGAACAAATTGATCAAAATCCTCATGCCCAATTCATTTCCTCCCTAAAAACCTACCTAAAATAAGCTCAAGTTATTCAAACAATTGCCATGGAGGAAATCACAGGTTTAAAAACTAAATTGATCTCCTGGATTGAGAAGTGGGATGTGTTGAGAGGAAAGAAGTTGAAATACAAAGAACAAATTAAACGGCTTCTGTTGAAGAAGCAGAATAGAATTAACAGGATCAGAGCTGTTAGGTTCAGAGCCAAATTGAATGAAGCAAGGAGAAGTGTACCCATTCGGCTATCTGTCGAATCTGCTTTAAAAACTTGACATTTTGTTTTTGCAGAGAATTCTAAATTTTGTCTTTTGAATCTTCAATTATGCATACAAGGTATTTTGAATAAGCCTTCACAGGTTAGTGATATTCTGGCTATGTCAATCTTTGGCCCTTAGTGCATGGTTTGATTATTTAAATAAAGATATCTGCAGAATTAAAATTCTAGAGAGATCTCGTTCATTTTTATATGATCATCATTATATTATGCTAAACAGATTTATGTTTGACATTTACAGGTGTTAATGAAGCTGTTGATATAAAGTTGGATGCTATCCTATATTTGTTACTCAATGGAGGATGTTTCGGGATTGCAACTGATTGTTGTTCTATGATTTCTACACTTCTGTTTCTAAGCATTCATTAGCAGGGATTATCCAATATGGTGTTAACACGTCCTGGAGAATATAACGCTGGATTTCTCCAATAAGTCAATCTTCTTGGCGTATTTTTCTCTCCAGATGGTTATATAACAGTATGCCTATGATTCTGGTCGTTCTTGGACCATATTTGGATAAGATCCATATATCTTCTTAGAAATAGGAATTTTAGTTAATTAGTTGTAGTTTGTAGTTCCCTTTATAAACAATTTCTAAACAAAAGTAAAGGGTTCGATTCCAAATACTTGTGGAGAACTTATATTCTACAGTGTTATAATATATTCGGTTATGCTTGTGTTTCTTTTAGAACTGTTTCTGAGGATTGCTGGTTGTTACAGAATACTGAGGACTGTAGCTAAGTCTTTCAATCAATTTATACTGTCCTATATGATGTTTCTCTTTTGTTGAATATTGTTTTCATATATATATGTGTGTGTGTGTGTGTGTGTGTGAAATCATTTTTTTGTTACTGGATTTCGAATGAATACATGGTGTTGAAATATGAATGATTCTTTGTTTTCTTGAAAGTAAGTGAACTTATTCATGGATTTTCAATTGATTATGAAATAGTGCTACATGAAATATTGACTGTCTAAGCTGACCTTGACTTGTCTTCAGGTTAATATTTGATTGTATCTGTCATATTTCAAGATTATGCTAGATTTACTTGATTTCGGGTTTCATTTTATGTTTAAATTATATGGTAATGAGATATCAGCTTGTTATGAGTTAATCTAGATTTGTTTCTGTTGATCACAGACTTCTCTAACGAATGCAGAATTACAGATCATTTTATACATTGATACCTGTTGTCAAGCCAAACAAAACATGCTCTTAGCTGAGATAGATAATCTGCATCTAGGTCATTATAGAATTAGGAGCTATTATTCTTCGTACTTAGCTTAAGATAGTTTTTCAGTATCAGTTAGTCATTAGGTTGAATTTATTTGATTTATCAGAGGATTCAGTTAAGTCCAACTTATCACCTACACCTAAAGAGACTCTCGAGTTTGAGAGCACATTTTACATGCAGCAGGACCTTGATCCTGTGAGAGACAGTCATTCCAAACATACACAAGATTGTAGTAAGTCGAGTGTGTGGGATATCTTTCCGTTGTTGGCCTAGGTCAATTTATTCTACCAACACGGTTTAATTGCTTATCATCTCAAATGGTTTAATTTCTTATAATCATCTCATATATGAAGTGTGGTTACTTATTTGTCATTTCATATACATTGATGATTTCATATATGTTTAATGATTGATATTTAAGTTAAGTGGAGATGGTTTATAAACACAATGAATTTGTAAGTGTTTTTTTCACAAACTAAGTAGATGATATGGTAGATCATAGGGAATTTATTGTTATTAGTTGATATTATTATGTTTAATACTAATACTACTCAGAGAGGGGATCATAACAAAGAGAATGAATGGTTATAAAGTTGAGTTTGTTTGTTATCATCTAAACACTACATAATTATGAAATATGAACACAAGCTTATTAAGAGTTTAATATTACCTTCTTCCTTGTAGTCATGACAACACTTGAAAGAATTAAAAAAATTGAAAAAATTTCAAAGATCTATGTTGATGAAGCGAGTAGATTATAATCCTTACCATTTGTGGATAAAATAGACATTTCAATATAGGTCAAAGATGGTTGGAAATATCATGATGCCATATGACCATGATAGATGATAAGGCCCAATCAACCTCATTTCATTATGGAAATGGTTAAGAGATGGTTTGGATAACCATGCCAATAAATGAGAACGTATAGGTTAATAGATAAGATATTTTAATTTCCATTTTTAATATTTGAGCATTTGTCATTTTATTTCTCAGTAATCTTTTTTTTCATGTGCTTCACGCCTCTATCTTTCAAGAGGTCGCTAACACATCCACAAAACTTCCCCACTACACCGTGAGGCATGTGGGGATTTCGAACATTGTCAGAATTAGAGGGGTTCAATTAAGAGCCAAGCATGTCACTTACAAGGAATTGAACCTAAGTGGGGACGTTATCAATCAGTTTTCCCAACCACCCAAGCTACATCCAATAGACAAACTCACTAATCTTAGTTAAGTGTGGAAATGCTTGATTATAACTAGTGCATGGGTGTGCCTTATTGAAAGCAAGGGACAATGAAACAATTTAGTCACAAAGCCTCCACTCATTGAGAAAAATGTACCTATAAAAAAACCAATGCAACATATCCACAAAGATCTCCCACTATAATGATAGATATCTTAGATAATTTTGTCCATATGTTTATACTAAAATCCTCCATAAAAGTCCCCACGAATCGATTTCCCTTAATCATGTTTGAAAGTAACATATGGCATTCATTAAAAATATAGAACTCTTATATATTAAAAAAAAATTGAGAATTTTGAAAGTATAAATAGTTGAATTATGATTTCTCATATGCACATGACATTGTCTTTCAACTTAGGAAATGTTTTTAATTGATTGGTTTTGCACCAAGAGTAACAAGGTGCCTTACGATCCAGTATGGAAGAGATGTTGTAATAGTGTAACGTAACATTACCAATAATAAAACTAAATAATTTTAAGAATTAGATGTTGGATTAAAAAAACATGGGTAGCGATAATGTGGCAACTATAACCCACATCACACAACAATAACATGTTGGTCGTATTATCCATCTTAAATATAATTTTTACCAAAGATATAACAAATAAAAAATAGCATAAATCCATCTTAAATTTGATCCACCAAGTACCGAGTGGGATCAAACTTGTTGAGGTGTAAATTTTATCTACAATATTTTTCACATTAAGAAAAAAAATTACACCTCAAGAAACTTGATCCCTCTTGGTGCTTGGTAGATCTAAATTTAAGATGGATCTATGTTGATATACGTAGGATTCTTGGTTGAATACAAATTATGTTTGTGAGGGAAGGGAGACACTTTCTCATTCTTTCTAGATCTTTCATCCCAATTGTTTTCTTCTAAATATTCTTCAAATTTCATCTTTTGATAGTATTAGTGAGTACTATCAATTAGTCAACCCATTTGTTTCTTGGTATTCTTATTGTTTATGTGAAAATTGCTCCTTATTGTGTCAAAGGCTTTGAGTTAGAGCTTCATAGTTAATTTAATTTCCAAGAACTTTTAGCATTAACCAAGGTGAAGTTCTCATTGCTCTAAGTACTTTGGAATTTGAAGGACCTACTGCATTTCAACATGGTTGAAAGGGTATTTTATGGGCTTGTGTGAGGTTTACATGCATTTTTTGGGAAATTTGTGCTTTGAAAGGTTTTCATGAAACTTCACTTAGTGTATCTTATTTGATGAGATTCCATCCCCCTTATTTGAGTTTTATTATCCTAGGCCTAAACGTCCCTACTAACCCTCCTTAATTAGAGCCATTTACTAAATTTGAATTTTCTTTATTTGGCACATCATGGCGACTTGTTCATTATTGGTGGTTGATTTTAGGAATTAATTTATAAGGAACACTTTTACATATATTTGTTTCCATATCAAGAGATAAGTCTACAATTACTATTATTGTAAAAGAGGGAGTGTTACAGGATCAATATCAATTTGATATGAAAAGACATAATATATATGAATGTTAATATCATAATCAATATATGTGAGCTATACATCTCAAATATTGGCCCATCTCAAATTTGAATGAGTGATACATCTCAACGTTAATTTAAAAATAGAAAAATATTTAATAGTATAAATCATTAACATATGCGCAATGTATTTTTATAATTAAAACAACATCAACAACAACATAATAGGAAAATGCATGTATATATATATGAAGATAATATCATAATCATTATATTTTTTTCACACAAAAAGACAACTTTATATATTAAGAAAGTTGTGTCATAATCACAAATCCCCAAACTGTGTGTAAAGACCATTCTACATATATACAAAGACCATGCCAAAGCATTAGTAATGTCCCCCAAGGTGCATATAAACATCTACTTAAGTACAAAACATATAGCCCAAAAAGGTGCATATAAACACATAAGTCAAAACTACACAAAACTTAAGTGACTAGATTCAAGTCTAGAATCCTCATGAAAGAGTTCCCATTTAATGATCTCATTTCCAGCTCCTATTGCATGCTTAAATAAACAATCATCCACCGAATTGAGATCCCGAAAAATATGACTGAAGGAGATCTGTTGAAATCAACTAATGAGATCCTTGACCCGCTGAATCTAATGATATAACTCAATGGTATGCAAGTGATGAATTTCATTTTCCCATTCCACTTTAACTTTCGAATCACCCAAGATCAAGAGAGAGTGCATATCTTTCTCATAAGTAAATGTGAGCAAGCCCCAAAGGGCTAAGAGTTCAACCTTTGTATCTGATCCCCTGCCAATCCCCATCCTAAACTTGTAAGAAATATCATGTTAAAGATTTATCACCATCCCAGCCACACAAATACCACCCTGCTCCGTACCATCAAAGAAACCAACAATATTTTGTTGATCAAACAAAGGAAGAGTAATACATCGAACTCTTTTCTTGAGATGAAAAGAACTATAAGAGTACAACCAGGGTAGAGCCTTTAGATAGGTAACCAATGGATCCACCCTTCCATATTAAAATAGGACAAAGTTTCGGTCTCTCCACACCACACAAAAAATGGCCAGAATAAAGTCCAGCAAATAAGTGGTAGCCTTTAATCAAAAAAAGATGTTTTCTTCCAGGATTAACTTATCCCAACGCACAGTCAAAAGTAAATTCTCATAGAAATGAAACCAAACCACCTGAAAGAAAGAAGAATCACCAAACACATGATCCACATATTCAAATGAATTGTAACACAAACAGCAGCACCCCGAACGCTAAAAGACTCATTTCTGAAGAGCATCCCAAGTCAGGATCTTATGCTGAATGCACAGCCAACCAAAACACTTAATTTTTAAGGGCATCTTCCCATTCCACAATCTTGTTAACCACCCAGCAAAAAGAGCGATCGAATGAGTCTTAATAAGATAGCTATAAACCAGGTTTGTTGTAACACAACCAGATTTCTTATTGAAATCCCAGACAATATGGTCACTATCTTTAGACAAGTAAATACTTGCAAAGATTAGACAATTGACAAAAGAGTTCCACTCCAGCGCCAGCTCCCCACAAATATTAAGGTCCCTTGAAGATAACCATTGTGGCCTTAAAACCCCCACCATAGAAAAAATGTGCTTGAGGGAAAATATGTTATTAGCCTAAAGGTGACCAATCAAGCGCCCGGAGAGAGAGAAATTATCACCCAAACCCACAATCGGATCAATGCCCATAAATATCTTATTTCCTCTACCCACCTTCCAGCTAAGGTTCGAAAATAGTAATCAGCAGCGTCCCCAGCAGGCTACGCCAAATCATCGATCCATTCGCAACTTGTGTATGCCCATATCTCAACCAGGAAGCAACATGAAGCCTCCTCGAGTACTTACATCAGATAATTCTTCCCCACAAACCATCAATAGTAAGTTTCCACCAAATACTTTTGGCACACAAAGACTTATTAAACAAACCCAAATGCTTAATTCCCCAACCACCAAAATCTTTTGGCTTGGAGAGACTCTCCATCCAGACAAATGAAACTTCGCTTCTTGCTTTTTTCCTCGCCAGAGAAAGTTAAAATTAAGTCTTCCAATAATGATAGTCACACCATTCGGAATATGGAGCAAATTGAACCAAAAAACCAGCACACGCTGAAGAACAAAAGTAACAAGCATTAATCGTCCCCCAAGAGATAACCAATGGGATGTCCAATCATCCAATTTTCTTTGAAATTTCACAACTAGCCAGTGCCATCCCTTATTCTTATAACATTTGGGTTTGAGAAATTATCCCTGATACTTTAAACCACCATCAATATGTGCCACCTTGAAAGAAAAAAAGTTCGCAATCTGATCCACCAAGGAATCCACACTGCAATTGTGACAAAAAGAGGATTTGAGAGGACATATAGATAATTCCAAAGCCAAGCATAAAATGTTTAACAAACCCTCTATTTGGATCCACTCATCCATAGATCCATTACCAAATATTATCACATCATGCCCGAATGAAATGTGTGTAAGACAGTGACCATTTGAAAGTTTGACCCCCTTGATTCGACCATCCTCCTTTGCTTTCAAAAAATGGCCACTGAGCCCTTCAATGGTCAATATAAATAGATAAGGCCACAAAGGACAACCTTGTCTTATCCCATGAACACTTTTAAAGGGCGGAGATGGAGAACCATTAACGAATATGGAAAAACTAGCAGTGGAAACACAGGACATGATCAAATTAGTAATGTCAAGAGTAAGACCAACCTGCAAGAGGCCAAGTCAAAGGAAGGACCAGTCAATCTTGTCATACACCTTTTCCAATTCTATCTTTAAAATGAAAGCACATATATATTTCATCTTGGTCGAGTGGAGACTTTCCTGAACAAGTTTAACCGCATCCAAAATTTGTTGACCATGTAAGAAACCAAATTGTTCAGCATACACCACCCTACTCAATACAGGTTTCATTCTATCCGCAATTATCTTCATCACCAACTTATACAGAATTTTACATAAATAAATGGGTCGATAATCATGAAAACAATACGGCTTATCAAACTTAGGAATGAGAGTGATATATGTTTAGTTCAGTTCCTCCGAGATCACGCCAAAACGTCGAGTGTCCTCAACAACTGATGCCACCTTGCTTCCCAGCAAATCAAAGAAGTGGATAAAAAATTCCGCCATCCACCCATTTGGACTCAGGCTAGTATCTTTCTTAAAAACTTTGAATGCCTCGAGTACCACAACTTTCGATATAGAACCCTCAATGTGATCACAGTCACCCTTATCAAAATAACGGGGGGAATACTTGATTACTTTTAATTGGTTTGAAATCCACAAACCTCCCTTGTATGAATAAAGATATTGGAAACGTGTTTTTGTTTCCAGTTGAATTAATATGTTATCATTGACCAAGTTTCCATCCACGCCCTCGCATTTTTGAGATGCCTCTTGTTGGTGAAGTTGTGAAAGAACTTCGAATTGTCATCTCTGGCCTTTATCCATGTGGCTCTACTCTTCTGACAAAGACTTTATTCTTTATGAAGAAGTAATTTATGATGCAAAGATTCCATCTCTAAAAACTCCTGCTTCCTTTCCCTTGAGAAGAAAATCTCATCAACAACCCCAGATAAGCATTGGATTTCTTCCTTGATTTCCCCCAATGAGTTGTTCAAGGCCTTTTTCTTATTTCGCTCCCAACAAATAATCTTCGATCTAAGTTTGTCCATAATCCACATAAAATTGTTCATCGGACTAAGATGACAAGGATCAAGGGAAGAAAAGAAAACCCATTTCTCTTGAATCAACAGGTTGAACTCCTCATCCATCAGCCAAGTAGGGTTGAATTTGAACAAAATAGCATAAATATTTATCAAAATCATGTTGCAAGAACATCGCTCAGTGGTCGAAAAACCCAAAATACAGAGACCATGACTTGTATTTTCCCAAGAGCTCAAATAGACTATCAAAAATAAAGAAACAATCCAATCACTTTGTTATCCCCCCACCACCACATCAACCATTAGACCAGGTGGGAGCCAAAACCATAGGGGTGGTATCATTCAAATGCACTTCATAAAAAAGGTTAGAAAAATATTCTGCAAGAGTATCCACAGAATGACCAGCACCCCATACTCAGAGACATATTAAAGTTAAGATCCCTAGCCAAGATCAAATTAGGATATCAGATCAACCCGAGGCATGCAGACGATCCCATAAATATTTTATGTCCCTAGAGGGACCATAAATGTTCAAAATATTAATCGAAAACCCAAGACCCTTCAGGTTCCCAAAGAGAAGAATACCTGCACAAGTCCAAAATGATTTCAAATCAGCCACCGAAGGATTCCATGCCACCAAGGTACTGCTAAATTGATCATTAGCATCCAGGGAACTAACCCTCCAACCCTGCTTTAAACACCAAAAGAAATCATAGGCATTAGTAGTTGCAATCATCGTTTCTTGTAACAACACAATGTCTGCATGTTGACAGTCAATAAGCCGCTTGAGTGCAGATATTTTGGGGTCACTGCAAAGTCCTCTCACATTTAAAGATGATAAGGTCATTTAGAAACATCAATCGAGGCCATATTTCTAAGAACCCGAGGAGAAGAAAAAATACCAGATCCAAGAGATGGTGGGAGGACCCTCGCAGAAAGAGGAACAACCAGAGGATTAACCCCCAAAAATGCCTAAATATTACCCTTCACATACTTACAATTCTCCCTCCATTTCTTATGTTGTGTGACACTTGTGTATAGAGAAATTCAAATCCCTAATCAAAGAGATAGGGAAGATATTAGAACTCGTAGTCGCCTCGATTGAATAAATAGGAATAGGAATGCAGGAATCCCTAGGCAAAGATGAATTCACGGCAGAGACAACCAATAGATATTTAACCAAAGAAGAATCAGAAATAGGTGAAGAGGAGAGAGTAATTTCTAAAAGGAACCCAGGAGAATGACTCAAATGAGCGAAGTAACGATCAGAAAAGGCAAGGGTCAGAGATAAACCAACCAAAGCAAGAATAGGGTTGCAAACAGGCTCCAGTGAAAGAAAAATGGATTCTAGGTCAATATGTACCACCTGATACTTAGGTGAGGAAAAATAGTCAGGGTCATCGACATAGAACCCTCACCCTGGCCTTCCAGCTCCCCAATAATAGGTGATATATCCTCACCATCCCCACCATTTTCCAAAATAGCCAATGAATCTAAAATATCAATTGCAGAAATAAAATTAAGGAGAAAAGGAATCGATTGTGCAAACTTACATACAAATGAAATCGTCAAATCCTTGTTAAGAGGAAAAGGAAAATTAAGGTCACTTTCCATACCCGGTACCACCTCAGCATCAACAAGTCTCTCAGCGGACCGCAAGAAAACCCCAGGGCATCAGTCTTTCGAATGACCTATGGCTTAGCAGCAGTGGCACCGAAACAGAGTGTGCTAGTAGTCTAGAAGTTGGATAAATGAGCCGCTATCCCATAGAACTTCCATCTCTACAGGAAAACCCTCACCCACATCCATCTCCACCAAAACCCTTGGTGAGACGCACTCAAAACCCAATAGTTTATCGTTCTCCATAAGGATAAATTTCCCTAGGGCACTCGCAATCCCCATGAATCCCTTCATATTCCAGCAGTGAACAGGGAAATATGGAAATATTACCTGCATATGTCTCTTATCCAACTGCTCATGACGTGGATCAAAACCAACGTGCCATCAACCCAAGACCAAGGAACCTTGGACAATGGCCCAAAACTAACTATCAATGACTTGTCGATCCTCCTCAGATAAAATCTAGAATATAATCAACCTATTTTCCAATAGAATGACCTGTGGAATCAACTTGATAATCAGCTTCCAAACAACATGAATCGATTCCAAGATCTCAACTCTGCACAACTTGATATATTCGAATTTACCTCCCAGGGCTCTCCGCGAGAGAGCCTCTACCGAGTCCATAGTCACATCTTTGCCGAGAACGAACACCGGTCAAACACCCTTAACTTTTTCAAATCGAATATGAGGCACGGGACGAGCAAAGGAAACCTTAGGCCCCTTGTCCGCCTTCGGGAAAAAAACCCACCTAGGGATGCGAGGTAATAGGACTGCCAACATCCGACACATTACCATCAAGTCTCACCCCCTGCACAAACCTGTCAACTCCAAAAGGCACAGATTTAACAAAGGAGACCTTTTCTCAAGGGTTCGTATGAACCCCCCCACCCATATCAGTAGACATACAAAGTGGAAAAAAACTAAAACACCCTAGGGAACTGGAAGCACACAAAAAGGAAGTAGTCAACCAATGAGAAACCCAGCTGAGCTGACATGCCCACCTGAAGGCGAACGAGAAAAATTCCCACTTTTTATACTGGTTAGTACTAAGTCTATCAAACAGATGGGTTGGACTCCAGTCAGGAAGAAAAGACACAACCTCACACTACCTAGCACCCAACACCCCAAAAAACCCCAATCACCAAAAACCCTGACACCAAACCCTGAAAAATCGTCGACAAAAAATTGGAAAGAAAAAACCTCATAGCCATGGAAACATACAGAGACCGGAAAAATGCTCCAAACCCAAAGAAAATGAGGAGACCAAGCATAGTATCCATAGAAACTTACCAAAAAATTCTCCAAGAACTAGGATTTCTACCATGTGTGCGTGCCCAGCATCCTTTGAACCTTTACATAATCATTATATAATTCAAACATACCTCTCAATACAAATTATATGTATGTAAAAGATATATAGTAGCAATCAAATATATACATGTGGTCAATTACTATTATAAGCTAGTTGGTCCACCATCAAAGCTAGAGATATTAGTACCTCTCCCACTAGAGTCAAATGCATTAGTACCTTTTCTTAAAAAATACATAGAATGAAGCATCTAGTATATATCTCCACTAGAAGCTATATCACTCAATTTGACCATCTCGTCTATAGTACTAAAAAGTGCAATTGGGTGTCACGGCCTGTAACATCCCGTTTGCATTAAAAATGTATATGATGTTTATATTGTATTTAATCGTGGTGTGAAGCTAAAGGAAAAAGCCCCACCATTGATTTATCGTTTTAGTTTCGGCGATTAAAATCATTGCCAATGGTATTTCGTGCTAGCTGGCACATTATAATTTTGGACATCATGTAAATTATACAATTTAATTAAATACCCACAACCAGCTATGTCAATGCAACAAATAATGAGATGGGGCATGATTTCCTAAGGATAAGGGGGGTGGGGGGGGATATTCAAACCTTTGGGGCCAATGGGGAAAATCCAAATGTCAAAGGGAGAACCCATCAAACTATCAACTACCTTTCTTGTCTCATTCACCCAATCATTTATTATTGCGAGAAATTGGTTGAAGTAGTTATTGCATGGGAATGGGAAGAGTATGGGAAAAGAAATTCGAATTTGGGGAAGCACCCATTTTTGGGAAAACGTTTTTTGACTTATGGGGCAAGTTATTGCCCAAAAATGCTGCCCATTCCCTCATACATGGACGTCCTCCTCTTCATTCACGTTTTTGGAGCTCCTGGGCACTCTCACTCACGTTTTTGGAGTTGTGCATTCCTCATCCACATTTTTGCAGATTTCATAAGTTTTCCCCATGACTGGGAAGTCGTTTTTGGAAAGCTCAGTGGCTGGGCTCTTTGCTTGATGGTTTTTACTGTGGTTTATCCCCATTGCCCGGTTGGGATAAACCATTTTTGTGTTGCCCAGCGATTTGGAGGAGAGACCACGTTTTCTTGGGTATTGTTGAGTCCGTTTTGGCCACGTTAGGGCCAAAAAATCCCTGGGATTCGAATTGTTGTTAGGGGGTTGTTTCCACCCATATCGACAATTTGTTTTGTTGCCAAAACTGTTTTCCTCAACCCAGAAATTGTGTATATTGTTGTGTATGCATATGTGCTTTGGTCTGAACTGAATTGGGAGTGGAAATGGGGTATGACTAGCTTGATAAACCTAGTGTGTGAAGGAACCTCACAGACAGATATAGGGGGTTGTTTTTCTTCTTTTCACACCCTGAATAGCATTGGAAGGGAAGGCATAGCCCGAGGGACTGTGTAGCAGAGAAGGGGATGCTTCCTTGTGTTGGGTGGGTAGATGTTTAGAATCTAGGCTAGATTTGGGGAAGGTGTCCATAGCTCTGTTGAGGAGCTCACTAGCTTAGTAGTCAGCCTTTCCATCTCCTTTGCAGCATGATAAACCCAACTATGTTTCCTTGGCTGAATTTTGTGGTATCCTTGGCTATGTGTGAGCCTGCTAGTGTTCCTTATTCCTTGTGGGAATCATGGCCAGCTCAAGTGTGGCAATGTTGTTGAGAGATTGATGAGCACACTGGCCTATGGTTGGGTGGAACGTTACAGCGACAAAGCTGGTTGCGAGACGAGCTTCGCTTCCAAGATAAGTATTCTTGTGTTTAAATCTCTGCATTTACATTTGATAATGAATTTCAATGAACATGTGAATGAATGGAATGGATTTGCTTCTGCTTCCATCTGTGCATGTTATTACTTCAATGCATTTCATTTTATGTTCATGGGGCTATTTTTCCCGGATTAGATAGCATTATAGTCGCGTCCTCTCTCTGGTAGAGGGGTGGGGACGTGACACGGGCAATTGCTCAACTATTGGAGGAAGAGTGATGGTCAATTGGCTAGTGGAGAAGGACATGATGGTGGATTAGCCAAGTGAGGTCAAGAGAGGATAGTCGATCTGACTATGGAGAAGAGGGTGGTCAATCAACTTGTATAGGAGGAGAGGATGCTTAATTGACCTATGGAAGAGGAGAGGGTGGTGTTCAAATGGTGGAGGAGAAGGAGAGGTTGATGGAGCTACAGTATCACCATCCTCAATAGATGAATTAGAAGAAGAATCATTAGAGAAAATTTGGGGTCTAAAATGGGCCTTATAAGAAAACGAGCCATTAATCCATTGGAATTCAAGAACCAGTAGAATTTTAATAAAATGAGTCAACCATAATGGTAGACTTTGCATATTTTTCATAAGAAAAACAATGCTTTTAATTTGTATATTCAACTTATCTCCCTGTGGTTTTACTCAAATTTCGAGCAGGAGCACTCGTTGGATGCACAATTTAATACTCCTTAAGAGGCCCATTTTATACCTCAAATTTCCTCTAATGGTTGATGGTGATAGTGATCCCTCGTCCTCTCTAGAAGTTTAACCACATTGACAACATAACACATCAATGACATCATATCATGCAGAAGGGTTGCCTATATACCACAAATATTTATGTCCTATATGATCTGTGTAACTCATATAGAGTGCACTATATATCGAGCCATCACTACACATAACTGATCCACTAGCTCTGGTGGAACATACGATAGTGTCAACATCAGTCAACATCATAGGTCAAGTCTTTGTATCCAAGGTAGTTTAAATACCTCTTCCATCTCCTCGTCCTTTTGTGGAGGCACCTCCCCAACATACATGCCAATATCTACAAAATAATAAACAACAATAATTAGACAATTTACAAAAAATGTTAAAATATATTATATGTGCATTAAATAAGACCAAAAAAGATAACTATATTAATCAAAACATAAAGTTAATATTACCTTTGGAATCTAGTGATTCATCCTAGGTAAATAGGATGTTTATATGATTATTTCACAAAATCCAAGGTATGGCGTTCCTCACTAGTAAGGCATATGCATTACCTATGATCATACAAGGGAACTCCGACTAGCCCCTTTGGGAAACATCTTCCCCCACATGTGCATATGTGCATTAATCATAATCCTAATGGGGGTGGTTGAATGACTACCTAGTGACAAAAATCCTCTCAAAAAAACAAACAAAATAACTATGAACCAAATGGGAAGCCCAACATAGAACGATAGTGATCCAAAGCTAAACAAAATTGTTGCAAACAAAATCACAACATTAGAGGAAATTTGGGGTCTAAAATGGGCCTTATAAGAAAACTCACCAACAATAAATTTTGTGAGTTGGAATTCAAGAACCAATAGACTTTCAATAAAATCAGTCAACCATAATGGTTGAATTGACATATTTGTCATAAAAGAAAACTATTTTTTTGTTCGTATTTTCGACATATATCCCTGTGTTTTTACTCAAATTTCAAGCAGGAGAGCTCGTTGGATGGGGAATTTAATTCTGCATCCAATGAGTACCCACACTGCATACTTTTGATGGACCCCACTACCCCAAAAACAAGAAATACCTGAAAAATTGTGATGATGATGTCATCATCACGTTTTTTCAGGTATTTCTTTTTTTGGGGTAGCGTGGTCTATAAAAAGTATGCAGTGTAGGTACTCGTTGGATCCGGAATTAAATTCCGCATCCACCGAGCTCTCCTACTTAGAATTTGAGTAAAAACACAGGGAGATATGTCTAAAATACTAACACAAAAAGTAGTTTTTTTCATTCTTCCTCCAGAATTAATAACTATTGTTTTATTATTTTAACTATTATTTTATTATTTTAACTACTATTTTATTATTTTCCTTAGGAGGCCCATTTTAGACCTCAAATTTCCTCTAATGACCACCTAATACATCTAGGTCTCTAAACTAAAAAATATGCATAGTACAATAGAGAGCAACAAATGCACTACCCATCGGTGGTGTAATGTTCCACTATAAATACCAAAACAAAGAGACAACTAACCTCAATTACATTGAACAAATATGTATACAACTTAGAACTAACCAAGGTCAGTGATGTTCTCATTGACATAACTTTGATCATATATGAGGTGACCCTCTCCTACAATGACAGGTGAGAGATCCGGGAACTAAAGAAAATCCTCCCCTCCTAGATAGACAAGTTATGAAGTATATGTACTCCTCTATGAGTTGGTACCATAGAATAGGACTAACCCTAAATGCATGTTTGCCATTACCCAAGTAAAAAATTAGCTACCTCAATTTGTTCCCCTTAAGAGATTTAGCCTCATCATACTTGAGCAGGACAACATTCTTTAATAGGAGGTGAGTTTGTGTTGTAATACGACGAGGGCATAAATCCCTCTCCCTCTTCCAAGCCTATCGCTTCTATAAAAAGTTGTAAGGTCGACCCACTATTGTTGCTCATGCCTAATATGTTGTCGTCATTTCATGTCACTTCACATACAACTTTCATTATATATATATATATATATATAACTTAAATTTTTTTATTAAATGACAATTTTATTGATTAAAAATTGCAATTATTTCTTTTGTAAAAAGATTGTCAAACACTAGCAGTGTACCTTTCAAAAAATGCACCATTAGTAATGTTGAAAGTAATATAGTGCACTATAATCAATTCTCAATGTGTCATCAAGATGCACATTATGATCACCGATGCACTTAATATTAACAGTGCATTTAATATATGTGGATGCACCGTCAATGGTGCCTCCTTACATCTCAAAGTGCACTGATTTGACCACATGCAACATAATGACGATATGTGTTACAATTAATGCATATCTAACATAAATGCACCATACAACCTCGTGTGTATGATATATTTATACATTTTATCAATGTGTTTCTAATAGTAAAAAGTACTATTAACAATGGTTTCATAGTTTCATATATTATTAAGTGCATTGGTGAAATGTGTGATGTTTTTAATATCATCGGTTATTGATGCACCTCACATAAATAGATGCACCACATAGAAAGGGTCTATACACTCCAAATGGCAGTGATTAACTCATAAATTTTGTTAATTTTGTATATTAGTGTGCACATAATGTATATAGACACACCATCATTGGTGCCTCTATACATCTCAAAGAAGACGGATATACCTTTCCTCTTTAGAAGAAGTTTGACATTACAAACTTGGGACAATTTCATTATTATTTTAAACTCCAAGTCTCACAATCCAAGGAAGGAAATTCCCTCTCCCAGTCTAAGTATGCATGTAACCTTTGTCGCTTTCATATAGAAGATTGTAAACCAACCCCAATTCCCTTTCAATTTGGAGTTGAACGTGTTGCCTCTTGTGCTACACCCAAAGCCTATACCACTCTGTATTATTAGTTAATTGGTAACCTTTTGTGTTTGACTCATACTCATCCTCATATTCCCTTTGATGTTGGTCATGTTGCTTGGTATATGCAAACACCCCATGAGAGCCATTGGAAAGCAACAAAGAGGACACATTGGTATGTTTGGAGTGCAATTCAATTTGGGATACATTACAATTCAGGGACTTCGTTGTTGGATGATTTTATTAATTCTAACTGGACGAATAACCCTAATTAGTACAATCATATTGTAAATCATGTTTTCAATCTTAGTTTCATAACTATCACTTGGGATTGTAAGAAGCAACATGCCCTTGCTCTTGTTTTATTTGAAATAGAGTATCTAACAACAATTTGTGCAAGTCAAAAAGCCATGTGGCTTTGATAAATCCTTTCAGAGTCTGGATTCCAACATTAGCATCCAACCACACTCTAGTGCAACAATTTAAATGCAAATCATCTCACCAAAGATTCAGTTCAACATTAGTGCAACAAACATAGTGAGCTACACGTACAATTCATAAGAAAGATTCTTCAAGATCGTCCCCTCAAAATGCTCTATTGTCGGATAGAAGACATTTTCGCAAAGACCCTTACAGAATCCAAGTATTCAAATCTTTGATATATGTTAGGAGTTCAAGAAGTTGTCATTAAGGGGGGGTAGGCTCTAATGCCTCCTTCCTTCTCCTATTGTGTCAAGGCCTTGAAAATCCCTCAATCATATTCCAATTTGTTCTTAAAGGGAGATGTTAGGATATTTAGACACCTAAGAGTTAGTTAAGTTCAACTTGATCTAATGTGTCTTAGGTAAAATATGTTTCTTTAGTGTGCTTTTGTAACTAATTAATCCATCGGTCACAATTGTGCTCTATATATAAAGCGATCCAATGGTCCATCTTTTCCTTTATACTAATGGCACTTGATAGGTAGCTTAACATCTAATTCGTCCATGATCTCTATGTGTGTGAGAGATTGCCTTGAAGTGTTTGATTTGTGTAGATATACCCTATTCCCCCATAATGATGGATGGAGTGTCCACTTGAAACATTGAGAACGTTTTAAAATTCCAACACAAGTTATTCTCCAAAAGTTTCTACAAAAACGTCTTTAACTTAAAAATGAAAAATAAAAATAAAAATGTCAAAAGATAATATGAAAATATGAAAATTTAAAAGAATGATTTTAATAATAATAAAACTGACATAATTCTATCTTAACAAACGATCTTTTAAGCACTATGAGATTTATGCCTTTGTTTTTTTTTCTCTCGTAATAAATCAAGGCCAACATAGATCCTTTGTTTTTATAAATACATATCCCAAAGAAACCCCTAGCAATTCTCCTTGTTTTAAAGATGGTGCCCAAGGCAAACCGGATTCTCTAAGGCTCAAGGCCAAAACAACAATATACTCATTGAGAGCTCAACATGTCATTTATGAGAATTGATCCCAAGTGGGGAAGATAACAGTCCTCTCAACCACTTGAGCAAGACCCAATTGATGACTTAACATGGGTCTATAATTGTTGAATGGAACTTATGTTGTTGGATTAAGACATCATTTATAGCAGTAGTTTTATGTTAGTGTGGTCATCCATCATGGATTATTCTATGATAGTAGTGTCATGTTGTTGGTGGTGTTGATGCCTAAATGTGGTGATTAAATGTTAGAGTACACATGTTGATATTGTGGGTATTGTGATATCGTAGTAGTGTTATATTGAATCTTCCAATGATAGGATTGTTGCTAGTGTTGATGCGCATGCTTTGAGTAGAGATGTGTTGTGAGCTCTAAGGGGTTTAGAGACACTAGCATTATGAGCATGCTACAAAGTAGGCATCCAAATCCTTGGACATTTTGTGGCTGAAGTGGCCTATATCTATATCACGCACCCAACTACAAGGATTTCATTGTGGTAGGTCAAAGTTTGCCAACTTTGTATTCTATTAGCGGAGTAGAGTCTCAACTCGCTAGCACCAAGATTTGGTTTTGAGATATCTTGAACTTGAAAACAATGTGACAATTTCAAGGAGTAGTGAGGTGTAGTTTTCATGGTTTGTTAAAAGCTACAAACACATTATTACCCCTAGTAGTTGGAATCATTGAGATAAGTATTGTGTTTGTTTCATTATTTAGTTGGTGCTTTGGAATTTTATGAATCTATGAAAACTCCTCTATTGTCTCAATCACAAATCACAACTATTATTACAAGTGAAACACAATTCTTCCCATAACCAAAGCAAATTAGTATTTGAATTTTGTGTCCAGTAATGGCAATTGTGATTTCCCAAGTTATGCCCATTTGTTACAATTGGAATTTTATGAATCTACAAAACCCTCTTGTTTCTTATAATTAGAAGTGGGATAACACTCTTCCCATAAATTATTATCTTAACCTTATATCCAATAATAAAGTTGTGATTCTTCAAATTATCTCTTTTGTTACATTAAAATTGTATGAAACTATGAAAAATACCATTCTACTCTCTTCATCAAGCTATTGTTACAATTGAGACAATACTCTTCCCATAACCAAAACAAATTATTATTTAAATCTCGTATGTTCAATAATGATAATTGTAATTTTCCAACTAATTAAACTCACAAACCAAGATAATACAGTCCTATTAAAGAACTAAATAGCTAACTAAATGGCCTCACAAATCCTAATCCCTTACCTACATGAAGAGCTAACTAAATCTAGATCCCTTGCTTTTGTATTGATTATATATCTCATATTTATAAACATAGTTACTTGCTACAAATTATATTATAGAAACTCCAACCGTAAGAGACTTTTGGACTGCTGATGTGTTATGTAAAGCAGTGTTACTGTTGCCTATTGGTAGCCTTACTCTCCAAGAGTTTATGAAGGATGTGCTAATCTTCGAATATACCTTCAACATTTTTTAGTCTTAGTGGTTCCGAGGGATAACTGTTATCTATTTTTTGTGTTTATTTCTTTGTTGTATGGAACTTTATTTCTATGGGTGTTTCAGATCTGGTGCTTGTGGAGACACTTTATGTTGTTTATTTTTGAAGTTTGGATGTATGTAGAGACACTTTACCTTATAGTGGGAGATTGAATATATAATATGTCACTAATCTATGAAAAATTTGATGGGATGATGATAATGGGTTGAGCTAATGAAATCCTTTGATACTGTAATGGTTTCTTTGATTTAATATAATAAAGAATTTTGATCCTTATATTTAAATATAACAAAGAATGTCCTTTTTCTTCTTGAAAAAAAGAGAGTTTTGGTTAATTTATTCAAAAACTAACCACCCATCAAATTTGGCTAATTTATATAAAACACCTCTGTATGAGAAAAAAAAGGTTAAGTAGACTGTACATTGAAACTAATAAAAGGAAAATAGGGGTGAAGAAAGTTGATTGGCAGAAGTAGAAGCCAATCCACTTGCAGATAGCATAGCCAAGGATGTAAAATAAAAGCACTCAAAATATTCTCCTAATTAGGTCTCCCAATCGTCCAGGTTCTTGGGGTTTATAATTATGTGTCCCAATAGAATTGATCATCTATTTCCAACAATACGCTAAAAGAAGCAACAGGGTCCAAAAACATCGATTCTTCATCGCCAAGCAAGCTATCCAATGCTTTCCCATGAAAACATATAATATCCACTCTTCTCCATAATTCAAAACCATTCGGGGACGATTTATATAGAATGCAGATGTCCGTGCCCGAATATTAGATTTGTAAAGTCAGTAGAAGCTTTGCAAAAAGATCAGATATCTCCCACCATGTTCAGTTAGGTAATATAGACTTGTGATTCATAGCTCAGATATCGCCCACTGTCAATACAGAGTTAGGATTCATGACTTTCCATAACCAAAAAAAATGATCACGTGCTACCTCGGCTTGCCTAGAAAAAAATATTTTTGAAGTAAACAGTAAACCGAATTTTGATGTCGTCAAGTGATCATAAAAATCACAGAGATAGCTAATACAGGCACTTAAGAAAAGTATTCACGTGTAGAATGACTTTGAAGTTGTCAAGTGATCATAAAAATCACAGAAATAGCTAATACAGGCACTTAAGAAAAGTATTCACGTGTAGAATGACTTCATATTAACTAGAGTATTGTACATTGAATTTTGAAATCTACATAGTAAGATGTTAATTAACAAATCAGAGAGTCAGATAAACAAATACAGACATTTAAGGAACAGTGAAGAAGCTCTGTTCGGATTTAATTTTACAAGCCGCAAAACTGTTTCTGCGTATTGAAACAGTAAATGCGACTTATACTTTCTTTCTAAATGGTTAAACTGCTTAGCTACTAATATAGTATTGCCAGGCACTTGATGTAACAAGTTGTTGCCCAACAAGCCTAGGCTTTTAACTACAGTCTTCTTCAAGAATCTGGAGTCTCCTCTCCAATGGGAAGGGTCGTGGACTATAGCCCACTGATTCTACCCTCTGCTCCAGTGTATTTGATGACAAGTTCTGCAGAGCAGGTCGCTTGATCAATACCTGGACAGCAGAAAAGAACAAATGTCATACACAGTACCAGCTGCATACTATAAAAACATGGAAAAGTAAAAATTTGATAGAACATAGTGCTTACCTTTTCAGAATCTTTTGCTTTTGTTTCCTTTTCCTTGTATAGATTCCGGAGCTGACGTAGACTAAGTTGTCCCAGGTCACTAGGATTCTCCTTCATAGAACTCTGCATAGGCTTATCACTGTCAATGGACGGCCTTGGCCTGTTCACAGACATGGGATCTCTGGTTTTCTTTGCACTTCCAATACCTTTTGAATTCATCTGTTTCCTGGAAGGCGTAACATAGCTTAACTCTGGCAGTTGTCCTTGTGAGTCCAATTGCGTACATTTTGACTGCCCTTCAAAAGCCCTAACATTATTGTCCATGAAAAACCCATGGCATCCAATTTGGACCTCTGGTTGCTCTGGTCCAGTGACTGATGGCTGCTGCGCTGCAAGTTGTCCTTGTGAGTCCAATTGCATACAGTTTGACTGCTCCGTCCCTTCGAAAACACTAGCATCTTTGTCCTCTGGTTGTCCTGGTTCAAGCCTCTGCTTCAATGGTGTATCCAGGGATTCCAGCCTCTGCTCCAATGAATTTGATGACAAGTCCTGTAAAGCAGGTCGTTTACTCGTTACCTGAACAGCAAAATGCACAAATGTCATACACAAAGCACCAACTGCCTACATATAATATGGTCCTTCGGTTCATTCTGAAAAGACATGGAAAATAATAATAATAATCGTTACATCATTTTGCTTACCTTTTCAGAATCCTTTGCTTTTGTTTCATTTTCCTTGCATAGACTCTGCAGCTTCCGTAAACTAAGTTGTGTCAGGCCAGTAGGATTCTCCTTCATAGAACTGTGCAGAGACTTATCACTTTCAATGGATTGTCTTGGTCTGTTAACCGACATGGGATCTCTGGTTTTCTTCTCACTTCCAATAACTTTCGAATTCATCTGTTTCCTGGAAGGTGTAACATAGGATAACTCTGTCTCTTCGAAAAACCCAGCATCCTTGTCCATGAGAGACATATGGTGTCCAAGTGAGACCTCTGGTGACACATGTTCAATCACTAATGGCTCATGCAGAGCATCTTCAAATGGTCTGTCAGTAAATTCCATATATTGTTCTCCAAACAGAATTTGCAAACAAGGGGACATATTAGTCTTTTCTGCAAGCTCGTGATTTTTCAATGGGGTATTACATTCTGATCCAAATAAGGTGTACAAACAAGGAGATATATCATGGCCCTCAGTGTGTTCAAGCGTCTTCAGTGGTGTATCCAGGGATTCCGCCCTCTGTTCCAGTGCATTTGATGACAAGTTCTGTAGAGCAGGTTGTTCAATCATTACCTGAACAGAAAAAATGTAAAAACGTCATTCAGACAGTGCACCAACTGCATATTATGTTCCTCATGGAAAAATAAAAAGTGCTTACATCGTTTTGCTTACCTTTTCAGAATCCTTTGCTTCTGTTCCATTTTCTTTGTGTAGATTCTGTAGCTTCCATAAACTAAGCTGTGCTGGGTCAGTAGCATTCTCCTTCATAGAACTGTGCATACCCTCATCACTTTCTATGGATTGCCTTGGCCTGTAAACAGACATGGGATCTCTGCTTTTCTCTGTGCTTCCGGTACCTTTTGAATTCATCTGTTTCCTGGAAGGCGTAGCAGAGAATGACTCTGGCATTTGCAAGTCCAGTTGCAAAGTTTGTAATCTGTTGCTCAGATTCAGTATTCTGTCTGCAAGTTTGGTGCTTTTTGAATCCCCTTTACTAGTACCATTCAAATCACCCAAAATAGTAGCCACCTCAGCTACTTCTCCAGATTCTAGAGGTTTTTCTATGCAGAGAATACTTTTTGACTGCTCTTTCCCTTCCAATACCATAGCATCCTTCTCCACGAGAGACACATGATCTCCAAGTGAGACCTTTGGCAACAAATGTTCAGTCACTAATCTCTGCTGCAGAGCATCTTCAAATGATGCGCTGGTTACATCGCTATATTGTTCTCCAGACCCAACTTGCAAATAAGGTAACATAACATTATTTTCTGTATGCTCAGGCTTTTTCACTGGGGTATGATATTCTGGTCCAAATAAGGTGTACAAGCAAGGAGATATATCATATCCCGGAGCATGTTCAATCCTCTTCAATGGTGTATCCAGGGAAAGTTGCTGATTGCAAGCCAAATCTGTTTGACAGACATCCTTCTTGTAACTGTTTCTAAGTTCTGGCTTCTTGGATGGAGTACTGGAGTCTAGTCCAAATAAGGCGCTCAAACAAGGAGATATGTTATATCCCTCTGTAACATGAGGGGCCTTCAATGGAGTATCCAATTGGGAAAGATCCTGCATGCAGGCCTCTTTTGTAAGAATCTCTGGGCTTTTTTGTTGAACAGATTCATCGATACCTGAACAATGGTATACATCATCATTACTATCCATAAGCTTGGGCTTATTTAATTCAGCACTAAAGTCCATCCCAAACAAAGAATTCAAGCAAGGATATATATCAAGGCCCTCAGTTAGCTTGGGCATCTTGAATGGAGTATCCAAGCCAGAAGGTTCCTGGTTGCTAGCCACAGTGTCTACTTTCACAAGTTGTATATTTTCTCCAACTTCGCATTTTTGGGTCTCTTCAGCTTTGTTCTGTATCGGTTGTTGCTCTTCCTGATCATCCTCTTTTCCCTCAATTTTGTCATGTAAGCCAATGAATCCCTTATGCTCTCCATTGTTTTCCATATCAAACAATTGTTCTTTGATGGAACTTGCATCAGATATACCATCAGCAACACTACTGCTTTCCTGACATGCTCTATCTTCAACTTCAATCTTTCCCACATCTACACTGTAAGATCCATATTCCACCTGATCACCCTTTGTTGAGGGAATTTGAACATCCCCAGTTTCATTCTTGGAGATCTGCTCAACTACATCTTCCTCCTTTTGAGGTGTTGAAACATACAACTCATTGGCACCATAAAACTCTTCTCTATTGCCTGAGAAGTTGTCTTGATGTACTTCATCCTTTGCAACTGAGTTACAGTATTGCAGACAGAATTCTGAAGCTTGAACATTCTCAACTGCATCAGGAGAATCATCATTTTGCTTGCCATTGTAGATCTTAGGAGAGATTATTTCTTCAGCATCCTGAGATTTGCCAATTGAAGCAAGTTCATAATGCTCTTCTTTTTCATATACAAAGTCATAAAATCCTTCACTAGTTTTAGAATCACTTAATTTATCTTCTTGAGCTTCATCATTAACCGGTGAAATGTGACTTTGCTGATCTTCATCTAAAACTGGAATCTCCTCTTTACTGCATTCTCCAGGTTCTTGAGCTTCACCGTATGATGTCAGCTGTGACAGATTTTCTAGACATATATTCTTAGGTAGAAGTTCAATTTGATGAGCACTATTCAAATTGTCTGCATCAAATTTAAGCTTATTCTTTAATTCTGGAGTGCTGCTACAATCCATTGATTCACCTTCATGAGCTTCATTCTTATAAATCTGTTGGCTGTCATCTTTCTCCTTTTGAGGTATTGAACCATTCAACACATCAAGGCCATAAGACTCTTCACTATTATTTGAATAATAAAGCTTGTCTTCATGAGCTTCATCTTTCACAGCTTCGGGAGCTTCCACATAAGATGCATGAACCAAATGAAGATCATTTTGGTCATGAAGATCAGTTTCTTGAGCATCTTGAGTTTCACTCTTCAATAACTGCTCAATTTGCTCTTCTTTTTCAACTACAGAGTCCTGATATTCTTCAATGATTTTTGAATCATTCAATCCATACTCTAGATCATCATTAGCAAGTGATATGGGATTTTTCAGAACATCATAAGAAGCTGAGATGTACTCTTTACTGCATTCTTCACCAGCTGCAGCTTCACTGTATGATATCTGCTGGGCTGGAATTTCCAGAACTCCATTCTCAGAGAAAAGTTCAAATTGATCACCCTCATTCCAATTCCCAGAATCAAGATTTAGTTTTAAACATTGAAATTCTTTATTACTGCTGAAATCCGTTGATTGTGCTTGACAAGATTTCTCAAGTAAAAGTGAATCATTTTGTAAAAATCCATTCGAAACAAAAATGTTTTTCGTAGTAGCACATTCTTCATAGATTGCAAACTCATTTGATTCTTGATCATTAGCTTCATGTTCAAAAAGCACATAATCATTTTGCAAACTACTACCAGAGTCAACTGACTGATTTTCTTCAACTTGATCCTGCACTAGCAAATTGCCCTTTTGTATACCTCCAATTGAAACTGCAATCTTTTCTTCACAGCAGATTTCTTCAGCGAAGTCCAAATCATGTGATTCATCTCCATAATTTGTGTCTGCTAGAAGTGGACTATTTTGCAAATCTATATTTGAAACTGAACTCTTCTCTTCCATATCGCAGTGTCTGAGCTCTGTCCTTTTGGATGCAGTACTACAGTCAATTCCAAATAAGGTGATTAAACAGGGAGATATATTATATCCCTCAGCGATCACAGGGGTCTTTGATGGTGTATGTAATTGGGACAGTTCATGTTTGTAGGCCTCTTCTGTAAGAATCTCTGGGAGTTTTTCTAGAACAGAATCATCCATTCCTGAACAAGGGAACACATCATTAGTGCCTGTAAGCTTGGGCTTGTTTAATAGAGTACTTAATTCATTACAGCAGAGGGAACACATCAGTATTATCATTATTAAGGGAGCCCATATTTTTTCTGGAACAGAATCATCCATACCTGAATGAGGGAACACATCATTACTGTCGTCAAAATTGACTGAAGCTGTGTTTGCTTCTGTTTCAAGAACAGAATCAATCATACCTGAACAAGGCAACACATCATTACTTATGGTGAGCTAGGGCTTCTTTAATGGAGTAATAGATAGATTAATGAAGAGAGAACAGCTCATTACTAACAACACAGAGGGAACCCATCCATACCTGAACAAGGGAGAACATCAATACTGTCTTCAAAATTGATTGAAGTGTGAACTGTCTCCTCAGCCGTGTCTGCCTCTCTTTCATGAATAGATTCATCCATGCCTGAACAAGGGAACACATCATTAATGTTGGAAAGCTTGAGTATTAGAATCATTATGGCAGAAGGAACACATCATTAATATCATTATTAGGGGAACTAGAACATAGTTAGGCATACCTGAACTAGTGAAAACATCATTACTGTCTTCAAAACTGACTGAAGAATCAACGATCTCCTCAGCTGTGTTTTCTTCTGTTTCTTTAAAAATACATGCGCAGTTTAATTGGTTTGTATCGCTCTCAGTTTGTGTGTGGACATGGATCACATCAACCTTGTAATCAGCTGACTCACCTGCATGCTGGGACAGACTCGGCACTAGCTCAGACAAACTATAGAGAGTATCTACTTCTGAACCACAAAATTCATTGAGGCCATAAAACTGTTCATCATTGTCTGAACAATCAAATTTGTCTTCATGAGTTTCATGATTTTCATCCTTAATATCAACTTCTGAAACTCGAATATTTGCATCAGCCTCTTGAGCTTGATGGTAAGATGCAAGAACCAATCGATGATCTTCGACGTTCAGACAAACTGCATCAGACAACATAGGAAATCCATCATTTTGGTCACCGTTGTAATCCTTATGTGATATTGTTTCTTCAACACCATGAGTTTCACCTTTGGAAACCTGTTCAATTTGCTCTTCTTTTTCAACTAGAGAGTCGTGATATCCTTCAATTGTTTCTGAATCATTCAATCCATACTCATGAGCTTCATTATTAACAAGTGAGATGGGATTTTGCTGTATGGTGCATTCTTTACCATCTTGAACTTTATTGTAAGATGCCTGCTCCGGTAGAATTTCCAAAGCTTGTTTTTCACAGAGAAGTTCAGATTGGTTCCCATGTGATATTGTTTCTTGAGCATCATGAGTTTCATTCTTGGAAACCTGTTCAGTTTGCTGTTGTTTTTCAACAACAGAATCATGATATCCTTCATTCGTTTCTGAATCATTCAACCCATATTCATGAGCTTCATCATTTACAAGTGAGAATGGGTTTTGTTGAACACAAATAGCTGAAATGTTCTCTATGGTGCATTCGTCACCATCTCGAGCTTCACTGTATGATGCCTGCTGGGTTAGAATTTCCAGATCTTGATTTTTATGGAGAAGTTCAGATTGGTCGCCTTCATCCCAATTGCCTGCATTAATAATATGTTTTAAACTTTCAAATTCTTGGTTAACTTTCAAATTTTTGGTTATGTTGAAATCCATCGATTCAGCTTGATGAGATTTGCCAAGTAAAATTGAAGTCCAGTTGAAACAATAATATTCTGCATATTAGCACATTCTTCATTATTGTCTGATTCACTTGATTCTTGATCGTTAGTTTCATCTTCAAAAGGCAAATTATTATTTTGCAAACTACTACCCAGCATCAACTAACCAATTTTCATCAGTTTTATACTATACTAGCAAATTGTCATTTTGCATACCTGTAATTGAATCTGTAATCATCTCCTCATCAGCAGTTTTTTCAGCAATTTCCAGGTCATGTGATTCATCTCCATCATCTGTGTCTGCAAAAAGTGGACTATCAATTTGCAAATCTATACTTGAAACTGGACTCTTCTCTTCTGTGCCACATTTTTCATGACTGAATAAGCAAGTAATTAATTTACAGACACGCATCTAAAACTGGTCAGCAGATATGAACCTCATCATAAGATATCTTACCTTCGTTATCTTCTTCTTCTTCTATAATCTTCACTTTTTCAGCGGTTTCTTCGGCAATGTACAAATCATGTGATTCATCTTCATCATCTGTGTCTGCAAAAAGCAGACTTTCAATTCGCAAATCTATATTTGAAACTGGAATCTTCTCTTCCATGCCACAGTTTTCATTACTGAAGAAGCAAGTAATTAATTTGCAGACATGCATCTAAAACTGGTCAATGATATGAACCTCGTCATAAGATATCTTACCTTCGTTATCTTCTTCTTCTTCTGTATTAGTCTCTTCATCTGCAGTTTCTTCAGCAATGTCCAAATCATGTGATTCATCTTCATCATCTGTGTCTGCAAAAAGTGGCCTATCAATTTGCAAGTCTATATTTGAAACTGGAATCTTCTCTTCCATGCCACATTTAACATTTTTCATTACTGAAGAAGCAAGTAATTAATTTGCAGACATAAATCTAAAACTGGTCGAACCTCATCGTAAGATATATTACCTTCATTATCTTCTTCCTCATCTTCTTCCTCTTCTGTAATCTTCTCTTCATCACCAGTTTCTTCAGCAATGCTTAAATCGTGTGATTCATCTTCATCATCTGTGTCTGCAAAAAGTGGCCTATCATTTGCAACTCTTTATTTGAAACTGGAATCTTCTCTTCTATGCCACATTTAACATTTTTCATTACTGAAGAAGCAAGTAATTAATTTGCAGACATACATCTAAAACTGGTCAGTGATATGAACCTCATCGTAAGATATCTTACCTTCGTTATCTTCTTCCTCATCTTCTTCCTCTTCTGCAATCTTCTCTTCATCAGCGGTTTCTTCAGCAATGCTTAAATCATGCGATTCATATTCATCATCTGTGTCTGCAAAAATTGGCCTATCAATTTGCAAATCTATTTTTGAAACTGGAATCTTTTCTTCCATGCCACATTTTTCATTACTGAAGAAGCAAGTAATTAATTTGCAGACATACATCTAAAACTGGTCAATGATATGAACCTCATCGTAAGATATCTTACCTTCATTATCATCTTCTTTCAGATGGGATGCATCAGCGAAAATTCTGTGTCCTTCATATTCTTGGTGACAATCAGACTCACTAATTTGTTCTTCATTAATTCCATTGGCAGCCTTCAACTCCTCTTCAAGAGGCTCATAACATTCAGATAAGCTATCATCCTGAGAATCTACATCTGTATCATTAAGACTTTCACCAGTAACAGAATCTTTATTCTCTATAGTCTCATCATTTACAAGACCAGGAAGACCTTTGTCTTGGACTTCATGGTTGTATATAAACTGAGAATCAGCTTGCTCTGTCAATGATGAACTGTCAAGCCTGTCTTCAACTTGAATGATTGTTGAGGACACTTCAATCACAGACTGGCACTGTTTCAAATCATTCCCATCTTCAATTGGCTTTGGCTCGTAACCATCTATTAACTCTGGGTCTGAGTCTTTTTCCAGATACTTTGGATCTCTAAGCTGACTTTCATTAGTGCATTCATCTGTTGGTGCCACTGGCTGGATGATCTGTTGCTCTTCATCATGGATTTTTGTCTCTTCTATTTCAAATGAAGATTCATTGAAATTTGTCTCGTTAACCATGCATACTGAACCCTGTTTCTCACTGGTAGCTGCATCTGCTCCCTCTTCATCCTGCATATGTCCTGTCTCATACATATGGATGGCATCTTTCACAACACCAGTATCTGTTGGTGCTTCTGGCTTGATGATCTGCTGCTCTTCATCATGCATATTTGACTCTTCTATTTCAACTGCAGATTCCTTCAGATTTGACTCATTATCCATGTGTGATGAACCCAGTTTCTCACTGGTAGCTGCATCTGCTCCCTCTTCATCTTGCATATTTCTTGACTCATGCATATGGATGGCATCTTTCACAACACCAGTATCTGTTGGTGCTATCGGCTTGATGATATCTTGCTCTTCTTCATGAATTTCTGTCACTTCTAGTTCAACTGCAGCTTCCTTGAAATTTGTCTCATCATCAAAAACCAGTTTCTCACAGGTAGCTGCATCTACTCCCTCTTCATCCTCCATATGGTCCATATGGTCCCCATCTACTCTCTCGTCCATATGGTCGCCATCTTCAGCAGGCTTTCCAGGCTTCTGTTGATATTCTTCAGACTGTACTGGCACATTCTGGATTATGACTGTTTCTCTTGACTCAAACATTTCTGCAACTTCCATATCCACAATAGGTGCTTTCACTTCCTTAGGACTGACTCCTAGTGCTCCACTTTCCTCTACAAGAGCAATTTTGTTATCTTCATGAGCATGGTCTTCATACATTTTCTCTGCTACAACCTTCTGCTCGGCCCCAATGGTTGTAGACTGGCTTCTCATTGAAGGCTTCCTTATGCTCTTTCCTCTTGGTTTCAAATCCTTGCCAACTGAGACTCCTACAACACCCATTTCGTCGGGTTTATTCTCAACCAGTCTTTGAATATTTCTCTCTCCAGATCCAACCTCTTCCATTGCTTGATTGTTCACAAGTGCCTCCCCTCCATCAACTCCTTCGTAATCACCAACTCTTACAGCCTTAAGATCTCTTCTTACAGCAGCTCTACGTGGAGGCAAGGCCTTCTGGTGACTTTCTTTTATATTTGATTTTTCCTTTGCAGGATACTCAATTTCAGCACCATCCTGCTTACCACAGATCTCTCTAGATTTAGAGACTCTTACCTTTCTCTGTGAATCTTGTGTGGGCATAGTTTCCTTCACATTAGTGTCAGAACTAGATTGCCTCTGCTTCTCATCAGATGCTTTCACAATGTTGGCCTTCTTGTGACCCTCATTCTCAGGTATCCCTTGCTTTTGCCAGGTTCTTCTTGTTTCTATTTTTGGGCCATGGATTTTCCTCTTTGAATTTTTAGGATGAGCCATATTTTCCATCCCATGTGACTCAGCTGCGTCAAAACTTGACGGCTCATGGTCCTCATTTGACTCAACTTCTTCACCGGGAGTAGTTTTGTCCCTTTCAACACTAGAGTCTACTTCCATCTCCTTTTGCCTTCCCTTTTGCCCTTTGCGGGTGACCACTTCAACAGGAACAACAGCTATCTTGCTCTTGTCCTTTTCAACCACCTTAGTCACCGCTAGCTCAGACTTCAGCCCACCCTTACAACCTCTGCGAGTGACAACTTGTTTCGGCAATTCAACACGATTTATAGTAGGTTCAATAGAGACATGAGCTGCATTGACCTTGCGGCTTTCAGTGTCAGCATTCCCCTCTAGCTCTTCCTTCTGCCTACCCTTTTGTCCCCTGCGGGTGACCACTTGTTTGGAGCATTGAAAAGGATCAGCTGTCTCATTCTTAGTCGCCACTGAATCATCCTTCTGTGCACCCTTTCGTCTACAAGTAAACTCTTGTTTCAAGGATCCAGAAACACCAGCTGCAGTGACCCTCTCTTCTTCAGCACTAGCACTGACCACTAGCTCCTTTTGCCCCACCTTTTTCCCTCTGCAAGTGACTACCTGTTTTGGAGGCTCGGCAGGAATTGCAGTCCCATTCTTGTTCTCATCATTCTTCTGCCCACCCTTTCTTCCTCTGCGAATGACCACTTGTTTTGAGGATTCAGAAGGATCTGCTGTGGCTTCATCAGAAACATCAACTGCATTGACCCTGTCCTCGTCAGCACTAGCACTGACAGCTACCTCCTCTGTTTTCCCAGCCTTTCGACTTCTTCGGGTCACTATTTGTTCAGGGGATTGAGAAAGATTGGTAGTGGCCTCGACGGAAGCGTCAACTGGATCTGATGTGGCTTTACAAGAAATATCAACTACATTGACCTTGTCGTCTTCAGCACTAGCACTCATTGCTACATCTTTTTTTGGCCCAACCTTTCGACTTCTGCGAGTGACTACTTGTTTAGGAGATTGAGATAGATTTGCAGTTGCCTCAAGAGAAGCATCAACTGGATCTGCCGTGGCTTCAACAGAGACAGCAACTACATTGATCTTGTCCTCTTCAACACTCGCATTCACTGCTACCCCCTTCTTTTGCACAACATTTTTACTTCTGCGTGTGACTATTTGTTTGGGGGATTGAGAAAGATTGGCAGTGGCGTCAAGAGAAACACTAACTGGATCTGATGGGGCTTCGACAGAAACATCAACTACATTGACCTTTCCGTTTGTGCAAGCATTCACCACCACCTCCTCCTTCTGTCCACCCCTTCGCCCTCTGCGAGTTACTACTTGTTTTGGGGATTGAGAAGGATTCACAATGGCTTCAACAGATGCATCCACTTCAATACTCTTGCTCCCTTCAGCACAAGATTCAACCACCAACTCCTTTTTCCGACCCTTTTGCACTCTACAAGTGACCGTATCTTTAGACGATTCTGAAAGCTTTGCTTTGCCTTCTACAACAGCAGCAATAGCCTGCCGACCCCTTAAAGTCCTCTGGGGAGGCATAATTTTATCACCCTCCTTTCTGTGCTCTGCTGCAGCGGCTTTCTTAGCAGGAACCACAACAGAACCATCACCACTTTGTTCTTCTGATCCCTCTTCTTCTTCGTCACTGTCATCAACCAAATCAATGATTATGGGTGATTTTCCTGCTTTATGTGGTTCACTATTCCCATTGTCGGAACTAGGCTCAGTTGCTTTTGTCATATTTTCTTCATCTCTATCTGAGACCCTTGCAGAGGACTTTTTGGCAGCAGCAGAACGGCTGTCCACTTCATGTGTGACCTTACCAGCCCTAGTCCTCACGGTTTTCTTACAAGGTGATGTCGCTTCAGCCTCACTATTTTCTTCAGCAGCACCACCAACAGTAAGTTCAGACTGTTTCACTAATTCAGTCTTCTTTCTAGGATTCCTCGTATTTCTTCTTCCATGTTGTAGGGCAAGATCATCCTGCAATCCCTGCTCTATTTCTACAAGCTCTTCAACCTTTTCTTTGACAACTTCATTCACCAAAACGCTTTTCTTCTTCTTATTATTGCCCACCTTCTGTTCCGCGACCTCCATATTCAGCTCAGGTGCAGAAATTACTGAGGTTTTTCCTCTGAAAACCCCTCTGCGGGTTTTCACTGCTTCCTCGACAACTTCATCTCCTTTACCCGTCTTCAACCCCGCTTTTGGGGGGGCTCTTGTCCTTGTCTTTCCAGTCTTAGCCCCTCCATCGTCTTCATTGTCAGTAGATTCCGGTTGCTCCTCAGGCCTTTCTTCTTCAACGGCCTTACCCACTTTCTTTGACTTGGTGCATGCCTTTGGCACATTGGAGATCTCTGTCAAGACAGCCTTCTCGTCATCATCTCTCCCTGTTGCACTCTGCTTCTTGCCTCCTTTTGCAGCTTCCACCTGCAAAGAACAGCATGAAAAGGAATATTTCTACTCAGAGTTGTCCATGGAACAATAACGCATCCACTTCAAAGTTCAAAATAACTCGCACGGAAAGACCAAGCTGTAAAAGAAACATCTAAAATGAAAGTGTTTTTCACTTACATTCAATAGGGCTGCAAGCGCGTCCGCCATTTGCAGATTTGTCAAGTTTGCAGGAATCTCGTGCTTCTTGCATAAGGCCTGCAACTGCTTGCGGGGAAGACTGTGATAATCCATCGTTAAAGTATTCTATGATAAATATGCTGCCCTCTCGCATTCAGAGAGACCCTGACCCTGTCATCACACCATGTCACGCCAAGACTAACCAAAAACTAAAAATACCCAAATGTTCAAACCTGTCAAATAAGTTATTCCAAGATCACCCACCCCTTACACAACTTAAACACAATATTGCAAAAAACTACGCAAACCCATGATTGAACTAAATATACTCAGACATTCCAGTTTGATAAACATATTTAAAACCAAAAAGTTCGGAGAAATCACAGTAACTGTAGATCTGAGACAGTAAACTTACCTCCTGTTGCGAGAAAATCGTTTGACTGTAAGATCCAGGCAGCCGCAAAGAGTGAAGGCGTATTCTTCCCTTCTTTGTTCTTCTTAAACCGTTAACCAGTAGGTACGTCAAAACAAAAAACGCTGAAATTGAAGGTCGATCGTTCGACCTGTGCATTCATAAATAAGCGGTTGGTCGGAGAGCGTGAGAGTTTGACCGTTATCCGCTATGTCTTGTTCCGCTGCCGACACGTGCCTTTCAATTCAAAATTCAAAATTCAAAATTCAAAATTCAAATTCGATCCCCAACGGCAGAATAAAATTTAGGCTCCTTCCAACGGCAATGTGTGCGCTCAGAGAAAATTCACAACGGTAACGCGCACGCTCGTACTTCGAGAAACATCAATGTGTGAGTTTGAATTTTGAAAGCAGCATCCCTATTGGTCACATGGCTGTTTTTAAATGGGCATCTCACATTTTCTATTATTTACATTCATCCCTGACCTAAACTAGGCGAATCTAAGTTAATGGGAGTTCCTAAACTATGGGAATCTAAGTTAAGGGGACTTTGTGTACTTAGTAACAAGTTACATTGAAAATGTTATTTATCATGGGAGCTCCTTTTGGTCAGTAAACCTTATCCATTCGTTAGCTTGAAATTCCACTTTACCATATGAACTTTACACCATTATTAATCTAAATCAATTTCACATAGCTTTGGGTTTTGTTCAAAGATGGTTTGGACTACTGATTGAATTTGACTTATGTTCAAAGATTGTTTGGACGACATATTAATTTGAACTTATTTTGTTCTTTCTAAAAAGTTTTGAATCATTTTTTTATTTTCCTACAAAAATCTTAATTTTAATTAAGAAGGCAAAAGTATATGTGAATCTTTAAAAAAAGGTAGCTTTTTAGATAATCTGTTAATACATATTTGTTGGATAATAATCCATTAACTGGATACACAAAGGATTCTATTACTACAAATTTGAATCATTTTTTCCATCCTATTAAATTTTCAAGCAAATTTGATAGTGGTTTTGAAAATTTCATTGGTGTGAAAATTTGGTTGGTAAAGAATTTAAGTTTTGTTTGATTTGATGTGTTTTAAAATATTTGGTTGCTCTCGGACTTTCAAAAGAAGAATTACTACTTCTACTTTGGTACAACAAAATTCTTGCAGAAATTAAGTAAGAATGGTCTACATTTCTATCTAATTTTATCCTTAATTCTTCAAGGAAAAGAGTCTTATTAATCGTTGAAACTTGGAAATTGAACAATATTCCATTTGTCCACACATTGGGTTGAATCCAAGTATGTTTTTCTCCAATTTCTTGATGGTTCAATTTTAGTAAACTTTAAGGTAGCTATTTTCTATAATGGCATTATAAGAAAAGTTAATGAACAATCTAAGACAATATGTATAGTGTTTCTAGAACTACAATCCATAACTACTTCTGAAATCAATTAAAAAAACTAAATCTATGGGCATCACTTAGATAACTACTTATGAAATCAATTAAAAATACTAAATCTATGGGCATCACTTAGAAGTGAAAACTAAATATGTCTTTGGATCTTACTATAATGGCATTATAAGAAACAAGTTAATGAACAATCTAAGACAATGTGTATAGTGTTTCTAGAACTACAATCCATAACTACTTCTGAAATCAATTAAAAAAACTAAATCTATGGGCATCACTTAGATAACTACTTATGAAATCAATTAAAAAAACTAAATCTATGGGCATCACTTAGAAGTGAAAACTAAATATGTCTTTGGATCTTACAATTAGTTTACTATTTTCTCTAATGGCATTATACGAAACAAGATAATGAACAATCTAAGACAATGTGTATAGTGTTTCCACAACCACAATCCATAACTACTTCTGAAATCAATTAAGAAAACTAAATCTATGGGCAACACTTAGAAGTGAAAACTAAATATGTTCTATGGGTCTGACAATTAGTTTACTTAGTAGAGATACAATAAAAACAATATTCAACTTCATACAATTTTAAAATTTTAAAATTTCATATGGTAAACACGATTGGATTGTCCTTACTACTTGATTATATGTTAAGTTGGAATTCTATTTTTTTAAATACTCGTGTCCATGCTACTTTTATTGTAATTGTTCTTTGAAAGAAAATTTTGGTGGAAACTTTTCATACACTTTATTAGGTCTCAAATATGGTACTCAGTGTAAACAATGTTTGGCCTTAGCATTGAAAATCCCTTGAACTTTTCCTTGTTTAATCCTTCATTCAGTATCACATTTATACAATATAATTGTATCACAATATTTTATATAAAATACGATATATTTTTATTATTGTAGCTACAGTCTACAAACAAACACTTTGCATCCCCACTAAGTCGTTGAGACTTTGTTGATTTGATTACAGTCACATATTTGTAGTTATGATTTCTAAATTTATCTTTGAGCCTTGTGAACTCTGTGCATTAATTTTGCCAATTCCCATGCCCTTAACTCATGAGACATCAATGTTTATTTAAACCTCAACCTCTTTGGCATTTCCTCCAAGAAATTTTTTTCTACTAATGCTTCTTGTTCCAAATGGTTGCTCATGTATTCATTAATGCCTTTCCTCATGCATTGCACACATTCCTTTGATGATTCTACTTTGCAAGTTTCATCAATTAACTACTTTGGTTTCTTGTGGCAGCTATTGATTCTTGTATATTATTTATATGGTTTTCCATAGTAGACTTGGTTCTCTTTATTGCTCTTTGAATATTTGGTGGTTGTGCTCATTCCATGTAGTCCAGAGTAAGAATTATGGGAAGATATATTCCAAGCTCTATTCACAATCAAGTAAGTAAAGGGTTGCTTTCATCATTGTTCTAGTTACTCTAATGTGAGCCCCGTGTGATTTTGTTCACGTCTCAAGTTCATCTTAACAAGTCGTATTGAACCTATATGCAAGTCGTTATCCCACTTCTTGACATGTTCACATTTCCATTTCATACCATAACCTAGTTTCTTCCATATTGTTTCGGGGGGGTGTATATGTTAAGTATTTTTTCTTTTTAATTTTGAATTTATGATAACATGATTTTCTCCAAATGGTTAGAATTATAAATTTTAATTATTAAATTATAATATCATTTTATACATCTTAAATTTTATAAAATTACAAAGTTTTATTGTTAAAATTACAATTTTTAACTTTACAAATTCGATAAGAAGCTTATTAAAAAGAGAATTTCCTCAACATTATTTATATAACCCTTCTTCGTTGAAGGGTTAGCTAAATAACTACACTTCAAATTTAAATTAAGACCAGCCCTTCAAATTTGATCAATGGTCTAAAGTATATTAAAACATGGATAAAATCAACTTTCCATAAAAATATTTCTTTGGTACTTAGGATTTTATTGGGTTTAAAGGCCATCTCCTACTGGCTTATCTACATTATTCCTAGGGATGTGGATAACCTTTATAGTTTCTTGAATCATCAGCATATACCAACATCGAAAGGTAGCATTGTATCCTCTTGGCATTCCTTATTCGAATTATATTGCCAAATATTTAAATTAGGTGATGGAGATGTGTCTGTGACCTTGGTATTGAACTCTTTGTCTTCCTTATGAAGTCAATCCCTTGGGTGTCAATCTTTATAGATACAACCCTTTGGGATTTATTCTCTTATCCTTCTTCTCTAAGACCGTTGATATTACCTTCAACCCTTAGCCTCTTGCATTCACTTCCAACCAACTCAACTACTATCTAATATTGTTCCATCTTTGTCATGTGTTCATCTTGACATGCTCATTACCTTAATGCCTTCTCAAATTTATAAGCCTCCTTATGCACCTAGAGTATTGCATTCCCATGTAAACATTTCTCTATGCCTATGGTTCTTGTGCACCAACTTTCTCTCTACACCTCCATTCCTTTTTCACTCATTATGTGCTCACTTCCTCATATATTTCCTCTTTGAGTGTTAGATATTAAAAAAAATGATAATCAATCATCACATTGGAATGTCACTCAATGTGTATTTAAGTGGCATCTCCCAAAGTCATACTAATCATATTAATTGCACAATGAACCTTAATACCATAAACCTCTACCTAGGACATTGCAAAATAATGTTCATCTCTTCCAATATGTAGACAAAAGGTGGGAGAGGGAATCATGAGAGTGAGATTTTTTTTGTAAAGCTTGGAAGTTGTAAGTTTTTCCTATAAATTGTGGTAGTTTATATGAATGGTATGTATTTGTAAGTTGAGACAAATCTTCGATATTCAATGGTTTTGGATATATTAATCATTTATATTGCCTCCCTACTTTAGATAAAAGACCAACCACTTAGTTGTATTATTACCAGAACATTTTGTCCACTTTGTTGGAAAGTTGGGAGTTATATATGGTTAGTTTTTTTTGTTGGATTGTGTAGCTAGTTGATGGGAAACCCTCGTGTTTTGAAGAAGCCATAGATATGTAATCATCATTGTTCTCTTTGATTCATATGAATAACAAGGAACACTGTTTTTCTACTTGAAAAAGGTCAACAACCATTTCCTTACTTTTAAGTCATCACAATGGTGATAATCCCATGTGTTTTCAGCCTTTTTAGTTAATCCTTATCCATCATTAATTGGTTTTCCTTTCATTCCTTATCCATATCATTCGGTGCGCCAATAATCATATGGCCTCATTTGATGAATTTCATTCTTCACGGTGTTATATTAGTGCAACTAATAGTTGTTTTTATAAAACCATGTACTTGGATCCAAAGTCACTTACATATGGAATTTCTGAGTATATTGTTTTTTGTTTTATTAAAGAATAGCTGGTCAATTTAAATTCAAATTTGGTTGCTTGTTGTGTTGAAAATGACTTAAGACCATTTTCTCCTCTCTTAAGGATATCTTAAATTCTATATCACCACAAGACCTTGAAAGCTCTTAATATGACTATAATGTAAATACATATGTACACATAGGGTTCAAGGATGGAATAAAAACATAGAGTTCTTATCAATGTGTGTTCACTTCATTGTGGTTCAATGATGTGATTGGACACTTTTACCTAATTCAGGTAGAAAAGTTTAGGAGTTTTAAAATTGTAGAAGCATTTTCAAAATGTTATGGTGTATTTCCCTATATTGTTCACACGCACTCAATAGGTACATGATACAAAGGAGGGAGGGAAATGTGAAACAAGAAACATATTAAAGCCACATCCAAGCAACGATTATTTTAATAGGTACATGATACAAAGGAGGGAGGGAAATGTAAAACCAGAAACATATTAAAGCCACATCCAAGCAACGATTATTTTAATAGGAAGACCACTACCTTTATGTTCTTAGGTGTCATAATAATTAGTTCATTTAAATTTTAGTTATTAGAAGTGAGGATTCCCTTCTACGAAATTATAGAACAAAATTTGTCATGTTGAAGATACAAGCACATATATTACTAAAAGGATCATCATGGGTTAGCACCCAACATCTATAAACTTGTGACATATGCAATGTAACGATTACAGAGTAAAGTCATGCAATTGCAGAGAAGCCAACTTTTCTCTTTCACATTTGGTACTTAGGACTTATCGGGTTTAAAACCCATATTCCTCAAGCTTCTCCTTTTAGCACGAGATATAAAAATAATATTTGACAAACAATCATGGTCCACATTGGAATGTTGATAAATGAGAAACTAAGTCGCCAACACAAGCCTCCCAAAACCAATTGCATGACCAAACTCAATACCATCAAACTCTACCCATTACATTGTAAAATAATGTTCACCTCTCCCAAGATGTTAACAAAAGGTGGGAGAGGGAGAGGGAGAGGGAGATAGAAAAAAACTTGAAAGTGAGTTTTCTTTTTTGTAAAGTTGAGGAGTTGTAGTGTTTTCATATAAAATGTGGGAACTTTATATGAATGGTACACATTTTGAACTAAGGCAAATCTTTGATATTCAATCATATTTGGCTATATTAATCATTTATGATACCTTTCTACTTCATAGACGAAACCAACAACCATTTCCTTGCTTGTAGGTCATCATAGTGGTGATAACTCTCCCATGTATTTCCATACCCTAGTTCCTTATCCATCATTAATTGTTGTGACAATAGTTTTATGGCCTTGTTTGGTGAATTACTTCTTCACAACATTCTAATAATGCAATAATTAGGTGTTTTCATGAAACTACATAATGTGGATTATAAGTCACTTGCATATGGAGTTTGAATATATTGTTTTGAGTTTTATTAAATAATTGTTAGTCGGTTTAAGTTTAAATTTGGTTGCTTCTTGTGTTAAAAACTAGTTTAGACCATTTCCTTCCTTATTAGGGATATCTTAAGCTCTATGTCACCATAGAATTAAATGCATGTGCACACAAAGAGTTCAAGGATGGAATAAAAATCAAGGAAAATTTTAAGAACCCCCTAAATTAATTCGATGTATAATAAATGAGTGAATCCACGTGATATATAGGAAAATATGAAGGCTATTTTATCAATGTTATATATGTATATATAATTATTGGTGAATCTCTCATTGAATTATATAATCTTGTAAAATATTGGTGAATCTTTCACTAAATTATAAAACCTCGTAAAATATTTGTGAATCTCTCTCTAATGTGAAGTCTTGGAGAATGTTTTTATAAGGTATAAAAAAAATACATAATAATAGGAAAACATATACAAGAAATACTAAATAGGAGATAAATCTTAATAAAAAACCACATAACAAACCTTATTTTTGGTACATCACTCCAACTATCAAAGTACTTAGAAATTCACCATACTCTAGGAATATTCTTGAAAAACAACAATGAAATTTTTCATCACCACGAAAAATGAAGCATCTCTCTTGGGTTTCCCTGCAAGTTTTCATTGGAAAAAAATTGATGCAAAAATTAAAATCGATGTTCACTTGGAATTTAATTAGACTAATCAAATTAAATACACTAGTTTAATTAATCAGAAAACAAGGTATACCAAATAAGCACCAACTGAACTAAATGGGAGACCAATTTTTTTTCAATTCTCATGAGAAGTATGGATCCCAAAATATGACACCATACATACATAAAACAATACTAAAGAGATGCTAAAGAGACACTAAGATCACTTTAAAAGTAAACCAAGTTTAGAAAAAGTGCAAACAATGTGGACGCATGAAAGACACAATATAGAAGTAGATAACAAACAAAGAGAGATAGTGTATATGCTATGAGATACAAGGTATATGTTAAAGTTAAATCGATGTGCAAACAAAGCAAATGCAAGCAAGACAAAATATAGATGTAGATAACAAACAAAGAGAGACAGTGTAGACGCTATGAGGTGCAAGGTATATGTTAAATTGAACGTATAGATATAAGTTAACCAATAAAAAGAAACATGCATTCATATAACATATATCTATGGAAACCCAATGGGCTAGCTTGGGTGGTTGAGTGCATTGAAATCCATACAAGAGGCCCTAGGTAGATCCCTCAGGCCAATTTCCTCTATTGTGTGCCTCACTTGATGTCCCTACCAAGTCAAACACCATAATCAATACCGATAGGTTACACTAGGTACCATCCACGAAATGCAAGGAAGTGCCCAAGGGGTTTCCCTATGAGGTTTTCAATGGAAATAAAACATATAGCTAGGCACTAAGACATTTTAATGATAATAACCATGTCTTATGTATGTAGAAAGGAAATCATATATCACCTCATCTCCCATCAAATAAGATACATTTACTTTTTTAATGAATACACTCTAATTTTATCCAACAAGTTAAACCCATGCAACAACAAAAAATAATAGGTTATACAATTCATCACATTGCAAGAAAGTTTCCAATTTCATTGTAAGAAACTTTCACATTCCAACAAATTTAATGATATTGTTATTTTCAACGATCCTCACCCACCAAATATATTAACTCTACATCATAATTTAGGAGTCATCATGTTGTCACATCAACTTCCTCTAAAAGGTATATTCCTTGAATTTAAAAACCCAACCTCTGCAAACATACAAGGCCACTTGCAACACCAAGACAAATGCCTAACACACATGTAATTTCACCTACAAAATTGGCACAAACAACTAGCACCCATGCAAGTCCACTTGTCGTGTTGGTCAAAACACCTTTCAAATTGGTTAAAGGAATATACAACTATAGTTATGCTAAATGCACTCACAACCAAAGAACATGCTAAATGTCATGCATGCCTAAATAGAATGTGCAACTAACATGTACACATTTACATCATGTAAAGTACGAATGCCTTCATGTTCATTGTTCATGCTCTCCCAAAATAAAAAATTAGCTCCAATAACCATTGTTATAATAACATAAAAGTGCTCTAAAATTGGAATAGACGTTAATAAACTGACAAGTATAAGTGAACCAATAAAATATGACATGCATTCACATAACACATAAATGGAGAGAAAAATCAAGACGTTTCTTTACAAATAATCCTCCCTACAATGAAGACAAAGAATAAGTATCCCACAAGGGGTGTCCAATATCAAATCAAATAGAATGCATCTACCTTCCTTTTATACACTCTTTGACTTGATCTAAAATATTAAACTGTTGTAATAACCTATGCTAATAGGTTACCCATTTTGTTATATTACAAGAAAGTTTCAAGTTTCACTATAAGAGACTTTGTACATTCTAATGAATTTAATGGTATTGTTACTTTCCACGACGAACACAACAAATAATAAACAATATAAATTTCAACACATAAGAGACACCATTAACATGCACATTACATGTAAAAAATGATTAATTTAGACATAAAGAAAATGTTAATCAAACACAAAATAATCCCCAACAATGCAACATTGTAACACACATCAATAAAAACACTAACCTTAGATGCAAAGAATACACAAGGAGATACATTGAAGGCACAAATGAGATGCATACAAGAGACAAAGAAGGGGAAAGGCCACATAAGAGACGTGGTATGCACAAATTTCAGGAATATGTGAGATACAAAAACAAGATACACAAAGAATGCAAATTAGATGAAAAGGAAAAATAGTGCATGATCAATACACAATAATAGAAAAGACACAAATAAAACACCAAAAAAGATACCACCTATAGTGCCCTACATTACAAGAAAGTTTCAAGTTTCATTATAAGATACTTTCCACATTCCACCAAATTTAATGGTATTGTTATTTTTAATAGTGGATGCAACGAATAATAAACAAAATGCAAAGTCGATGTATAATTGATACCATTGATATGAACATTAGAAATGCAAAAGGATCATTTAAACATAAATATGTTAATGCTGGGATAAATTAATCCTCGCTTTACCCACATAGTCTATGTGTTCATTTTCTTAGATTAGGAACTCATCATCACTTGGGGACATACCTAGCGATCACCTACCACTTATTGTGCCTATTTGCATGAGTTTAGGAGTCCCAGTGACAAATCCCTATACTTTAGGAGCCCACTCTGAGTGCCACCAGCAGTATCCAGCAGTTGACTCTAGTCGGCATGCAATTATGCTCAGTTATGATCTGATTCCCATTAGGTAGTTCACTCTCAGTCTCTCTAGTGCTAGTTTGCATGATTCAAGGGAAGTAGAGCGCATTTACTTACCTACTATCTTCAGTTAACAAACTGTAGACTAAATCAGTGATCCAGAGTTGCATTAGTGAGCTTTACTCGTGATTTTCCCACACTGAGTTAGTTCCCGAGTCAGTCCAAGTTGGTATATTCAATTGCCTCTTTAGGCATTCAAATTCGCCTATATGTATAACCATTGTATTACATATTATTTACTGAATATGTGGATTAATATTGATTAATGGAAATATATAATTTATTCCAATTATTATTCTCATGAGTGTTTTATTCTTCATGAATTATTGATCTGAGTTACTCAATCTGCTTCTCTCTCTTCTAAAGTTCTCCATTTGAATTCTGCAGGCATGATGATCCTATGCTTCATTGAATTTTACATGGTATTAGAGCTGGTATCAAGGCCTGTTATATTTTTATCATTTAATCAATATGATCTAGGATCTTATCTGAAAGAATAACATGCAAAACAATAATCACAAGAGACAAGAGACACAAAGAATTTTCCTCGAGGACACCAGAAAGGAGAAAACCCCGCAACTTCCTCAGATATAGAATGAGCACCAATAGCAAAAGTAAAACCCAAAGATACAAAGATGATCTCTGACAGTCATTCTCTCTCTCTCACTTGTGCGAGCTACTCCTCTCTCACTCATGCGCTACTGTTGAGTGAGTGTGTGTTTCAAATAGAGAGTCTCACTTTCTATTTATACTTAATTTCCACTTGACAATTACTCTACATGGCCGAATTCTCTAGGAGAGTCTAATAACCCTCATATGACTCAACTATGGGGTCTATTTCCCCAACTTACAATGGAGGGTTAACCTCAATGACTTTACATGACTTTATTATATTAATGACTCTCCTGATCGGAGGAACAAACATCTTCATCGGGGTACGATGAAATACAATAAGAACTATACAAGTGAATACATTATGAAGTTACAAATACATCAACACTCCCTCTTAACTAGGAAGGTATTCTCTTGACACAGTTCATTAGCACAAGTCTTCATTGTTGGATCATCATCAAAGCTGGATAATCATCATCACTGCTGCCCCTATCTCGAGCAAATGGTGTTATCTCTCAAATAAACTCAGCATAGTAAGTTCTATAGAGCCAACCCTTTTTCATGCTGGATATAGGCCTAGCCCTCTGTGTAGGTATTCATCTACAGTGCCATCCCTTTTTCATGTTAGATGTAGGTCTCATCATTTTCAGCACTTATATCCAACCATGGGAGGCCCAGCCTGCCACCATGTCGGAAAGTCTTCGCACTTACATCTAACCATGGGAGGCCTAGCCTTCCACCATGTAAAAAAGGGCTCTGTACTTACATCCAACCATGTGAGGCCTAGCATGTCACCATTTCGGAAAGGCTCTGCACTTACATCCGACCATGGGAGGCCCATCCTACCACCATGTCAGAAGGGCACTACACTTACATATGACCATGGGAGGCCCAGCCTGCCGCCATGTCGGAAGGGCACTGCATATTCCAGACACATCACTTCCCTTTGGAGGGAACCTCGATCTGAAGAACACCAAGCTTCTCTCTGAAGTACTCAAACTTCTCTCTGGCCATTTCTAGCATAGAATCACATCACAACTGATTACTTCCAAGGATAACCTGCGAGATTCACCAAGACTGACTACATCCGAGGACAACCTACAGGACTAATAACGTCTAAACAACCTACGAGATTCACCATGATTTTATGTTTAAACAACCTGTCTCACCGGCTATGCTAGAACTCACCACTCCCTCTTTCGAGAGATCTCGATCTGGATCACATATCGGAGCTTCATTGCTCCTCTCTACATCATACAAAAATGAAAGTCATATCAATCAAATCAAATAGTAGCTTTCAAAAGAAACATACTACCTCACAAATAACTGAGCAAGTGGCAACATATTTTTCCTCGAATGTACTCAGCGCCATGCAGGACTGTATCCTGCCAAACCAGTAGCCCATACTGGATCTCAAACTGAAGAGGAAACCCAAGGTGATCTTCTTCTCATTCACGCTACCAATCCAAATCAACATAACCATGTGGATTAGTCTTCTGATTCATGTCATACTTGATCCCATACTCAAGTGATACTCAACTGTACCCTTCAGGTACCTCACTACATTCTTTGCAACCAGGTGAGCATGTCTCGGATCCATCAGGAACTGGCTCAGGTTGTTCACAACAAAGCATATGTCTGGTCTCATATTCGTCAGGCACATCAATGAACAAATCATCTAACGATACTTCATGGCATCAACTGTCTCTGATGAAGCATCACTTAACAGATTTAGGTTCGATTCCATAAGTGTGGTCATGGCCTTGCAATCCATCATCCCGAACTTCTTCAGGATCTCCACTGCATACTTCCCTTGTCCAAGGGAGATTCCATCCGCACTATGCCACACCTCCATGCCTAGAAAGTAGTGCATTATACCCAAGTCCTTCATCTTGAACTCGGGCAGCAAGTCTCCTTCTTGCATCTTCAATGAGTTCCTCTTTTCATGTGAGGAACATGTCATCGACATATAACAACCTTGAAGTAAAGGTTGGAATCCGCTTTACTCTCAGCAAATCCTAGAGCCACCAGTAAGCTGTCCATCCTATTGTGCCATGTCGAACCTGGGGATCTTCTGCAGTCACTCCCTCTAAAGCAGAGCATCATTCTCCCTCTGCCTTTCATACTCTATGTATTGAAACATTCTGTAATGGAGTGACAAGTAGCTTCCTATGGTACTAATATTCTATGTATCCATCTAGGGTCACTAGATACCAAGGTCCTCTATCTTGAACTTTGTTGAAAAGTTCTTCTCACGCCCATATGTGAGCTTGTCATCCTCTATAGGCTTTCATCTTCAACCTTGTAGCAAAGGTTAAGATATTCATCACTCTAGGTGATCTTCAAGCTCCTTACGTAACTGCATGTTCTATCCCATGGGTGCCTTCTGAGCTCGTACAAGGCCTTCTTTAATTTTCACACATGAGTCTTCCTGTCATGTGTCTCAACTCCCAGTGGTTGCTCTACGTGTACTTGACTCGTCACTAGTGCAAATGTCTCCTTGTATTCTATGCCTTCTTTCTGTGAGAAGCCTTGTGCTACAAATATTGCCTCGTATCCCACGATGTTGCCATCAACTGCATACTGGATCTTGTAGATCCATATGGAAGACACTACAGACTTCCCTTTAGTTCTCGACACCGCACCCTAGATATCATTATTCTTGAACTCATACTCTTTGATCATAGTCTCCTTCCCTTTCTTCTTTTCTACTTCTTCATAGCTGGAAGGCTATGCATCAATGATGTCGCTCAACAGTGTCACATAACTAGAGTGTTTCTTAGGCCCCTTTCTTTCTTTGGAAGTCTCGTCATATTATTCTTCATATTGGATTATTTCTCGTGCCCAAGGTGGTCTTCATTTCTCGAGGTGGATATATCGTTCTCTTTATATTCTTTTGAATCTCTTTCTTTCGCCATGGTGTCTTTGACCCAGGAAGCTTCATGTTCCTCTTCTGAACTGTCGTTACTTGTTCTTCGGAATGATCTACAAGTCAATTTTAGTTGCATGATTAGAAACATATCATAATTTTCAAAATATATTAATAGTAACAAATACATGTCACATAGCCATGCGGCTATTTTAGCCAATTCTACAACATTCATCCATATCATGTATACATACAGTAACTTCTAGATGAATTCTACCCTAATGTTATTAAGAGTGTGTACTAATCCTAATATTCCAACAAAGAGGTTTTTTTTTATCTAGATAAGTAGTAATGGAATGTTGTACAACATCATTGACTTCTTACCCATCATGTGCAAATACTCAAACATGCATAACACATCCATTGAATATAAACAAATGCATAACCAAACAATATCTTGAAATGACAATTGAATACTTATCTTTATTTGTGGGTAGACTCCTTCTTTAGCCTTTAGCTTCATCATCTTCTTCATTCATAACAACATCATTTCTTATCCAAATGCTAAGATGGATAATAGGTTCTTCAAGAATTGAGTCCTTCATATTCCTCATCGCTTGAGGGATCTTCTTTGAATCGTGAGAGCTTGATCTTCAATTGATCCCATCTTCTCTTCTCTTATTATGAGTCGAGCTTCTTATGTGCACTCTTCCCAGAGTCTACTAAAGGTAATCAACATCCTTCTGGCACACATTCCTCGAATGAATGAATCCCATGATCTTCGGAGGCCATTCAAGGTGGTTATAACAATCTCTTATTCTTCTTCGATTGCTTTGTCATAGCATCGAACAATTTCTTTTGGCGTCTTCAAGGATGACACATGAGGGATGAGATGATCTTTAATATAATTTGCAATGATTCTCTTGGCTCTAGCCTTAGCCTCATCTCCCTCTGGCTCTTAAAACTTCCTTACTAAAATACTGATCTAAGTTAATTTCTTGAAGGATCACAAAGTTCCTATACTTCCATATTTGTAAGTTGTCAGCTTCACCAAGCTTGTCATCAAGCTGGTATGATTAGTCATTTTGAAATGACAACATCAAATGTAAATAGAAAAAAATTTAGATCTTACCGATTTGAGGTGTTCGTCCTAGTTTGGAGCTGGCTGATCTAGGGTTTGTCAAAGAAACCCTTATTTTCAAAAATTGGAATTTCAAATTTTTGATTGTATATAAAGATGGGCCTCTTCAAGGCGAGCTGTCCAATGTACTCCTTTTTCTGAAAACAGTGGAGGGAATCTCCTAGAACATGAAGCCCTAGTTTTCCAATTTTTTTTGCAGAAATGACTGGTATTCCTTCTATTGTATCTCCAAAGTTTTAGATCCTTAAAGTCTGAAACTTCCCACTATGATATCCTGTTAAGTCTTATTTCCAACCCCATAGGTTAGACCAAAAATGGATTCTCCAAGTGGGACTTATGCTGAGTTTCCCAAGATGACTATTTTGGGGACTGTTCAGGATAACGAACTTGTACGGACTGCCATGTGTCACTATTTCACATTTTGGATCTGAAAAATGTACCACCGAAACTAAAGTCCATTTCCTACCTGGAAGGTCTTGCAAAATTTCATTTGGACCTTCCTAGCCCGAGATATAGCAAATCTCCCTAGGTCACATGTTTATGAATGTAATATGGAGGAGGCTAGAACCCTGATTTGGAGGAACCATATATCCTGAAATATAGCGAATCTAAGGTTGAAACCCGTACACACTGTACACCATGAATTTCTCTTCAGCCTGTAAAAGTTTCAGCTTCTGAGCCTTCTCCAATCTCACGTTATAGTGAAACTGCTAATATTGCTAAATTCAATCCTCTAGGGTTTTCAGGCATGAAACCCTAATTTCCATTAGCTGCCATTGTAGCCGTATTTCAACTACTTAGTGAAACTTCTTTGATTTAGAAACTGCTACCACCAACAGATGTGCCCTAGTGAGGCGAGTTATCCTATCCCTCCTTGCTTGATGATCTATGGAGAGAAACACCTTCAAGTAGGAAGCCCTAGTTCCCGCAGCTGCACAATGCCTTCTTCCAAAGAGGCTTTGATACCATGTTATGTTTTTATCATTTAACCAATATGTTCTAGGATCTTATCTGAAAGAATAACATGCACAACAATAATCACAAGAGACAAGAGACACAAAGAATTTTCCTCGGGGAAACCATAAAGGAGAAAACCCCGCAACTTCCTCAGAGATAGAATGAGCACCAATAGCAAAAGTAAAACCCAAAGATACAAAGATGATCTCTGACAGCTATTCTCTCTCTCACTTGTGCGAGATACTCCTCTCTCACTCATGCGCTACTGTTGAGTGAGTGTGTGTTTCAAATGTCTCACTCTCTATTTATACTTAATTTCCACTTGACAATTACTCTATAGGGTCAACTTCTCTAGGAGAGTCTAATAACCCTAATATGACTAAACTATGGGGTTTATTGCCCCGACTTACAATGGAGGGTTAACCTCAATGACTTTACATGACTTTATTATATTAATGACTCTCCTGATCAGAGGAATAATAATCTTCGTCGGGGTATAATGAAATACAATAATAAATATACAAGTGAATACATTCTGAAGTTACAAATACATAAACAAGGCCAACAACAAACCTCAGAAGCTTCCATTGATGCACCAGAAGCAATTGGGTTCCACATAAATCCTAGAATTATTGCCTTGCTCCCTCTGGATTTTGTCTAGAGAAGTCTACCCAGGTGTGATGTACCCAGAGAAAGTGAACATGTCGAAGTGGAGAGTGTTTGGTCTAATAATTTGATTCAAATTGAATTGTTTTTGCAAGTACAACTTCAATATGGTTTTGATATTATCAGTTCCTCTTCTCACTCCATTCACACATTATTCGGAGTGGAAATTGAAGATGATTTCATCTCTAAAGAGACAAGGTCTCTATGAGATATCTATTGGAATTGGTGAAGAGTCTTATGAAGAGATAAATGACTCATTGAATGACTATGATAGAGATTTTGGAACTATATATATGGATATTTCTCCAAGCATGAACTACCTTATTGATTCTGTTGAATACTCAAAGGATCTATGGACAACATTGGATAGAGATTTTGGCAAGCACAATGAGGATCATTCTAGCAATTTGGAGAGCACACCAAGCACCACAAGACTTCTTCCTTCCAAAGTATAGGTCTCAAGTCTCTCTAATGAAGTTGTTCAAGATGAATAAATAGCATAATCTTCAAATCATTCAATTCAAATTGGTGAAAGTATCCTTGAAGAGACTCCTTCTCCTCTTGCTCCAAAAGTTCATGATATCTCTGCGATCTCATCTTCTCATACAGTTGATCCATAAGAATACATTCAAATCTCCATTGTTGAAGAAGAACTCTCTTTCCATCCTCCTCAGCCATTCTCCTACGATTCTTCTATCTAAATTATGTGCAAAGTTTGCCAGTGATTGCTCAAGGAGCTGAAGAGAAATTCGATTCCTCTCTCTCCAATCATGTTGTTGTGTGCAAAGAAGTGATATTTTGGAACAAAAATCAGATTTGGGAAGTGATCCATTTTCCCTCACTTCTCCAATTATTTTAGTGAATTTTTGTTTGATTACTTGCACCAATACTCATAATTTTGTTGAAGAAGGATAAAATTGTGCAATTACCATATCAGTGGTGCACTTGGGACTTTTGTTCCTCATTATTGGAGTTGCTCTCACCTTATTTGGTTCAAAGTTAGATTTTCGAGGCCTCTCAATTTTGCTTGTGACTGATCTCATCAGTTTTGGTGTGAAAAATCAAGCACCTCAAGTCTCTTGCAAATTTGTAGTTGGGGATTCGATGTCAGTTTCTTCTTATGAGTTTGTTGATATTATTTTTTTTGATTTCATGGATATTTTGAAAGCTATATCAAATTATGGAGCTCAAGCATTCACTCTCCATGGTCAGTGTAATTATATGAACTAATAATAACTGACATAAAATTGTCAACCCAAGGAGTTAAGCTTATGAGGTGCAGACACTATCTGTGCAAGATTGGGGCCTAATCTAGGTTATTCAAACTTGCTACCAATTAATCCTACAAACAACATCTAAATTCTAATATAATCATTAAATATAGCATTCAATTATCAAGCTATCAAATTGATTACTCATCTATTCAAATGCAGGAAAGATTATGATAACAATCTAAATTTACAAATGTCTAGTCTGCAAATTTAATTAAACAAAAAACTAGTTTAATTCTATTTATCATCAACTAAATTTCAATGAGATGAAAACTTAATCTTCATTCTACATGTGATAAACTAATATTCTTAAAAAAATGAAATTACAATTAGAAACTAGAAAATTCACAACTAAGAATCTAAGTTAAATTAAATTTGAAATTACATTCATTTACTTTAAGAAATGAACTAAATCTAAGAATTTAGAATTAAATCAAAATAATTATCCTTAGAATTGACCCTTTTAAATTATCACGTAAACCAAATGCAAGAACTCATTAATCTAAGATGAAAGAAAATCCTTTTGTTATTTTCTATCTTAATCAAATTGTAATTCAAGTCTATTGAATTTTCAAATATCAAAGCTCCGTGTGTACAAAAAGATCCTACATAAATGGCCTAAATAGCTCAAATCTATAATTTGCTAAAGATTTTACTTAGAAAAAATAATCATTAAATTATTCTAGAATTTAAGCTAACTCTAATTAGATGAGGTTTGAATAAACAAAGTCTAAAACTATCCTAGATATCGAAATCTAAATATTTTCTGAAAAACGAAACCAAGATAATACAAACATAAATCATTTTTTTTAAATGTGGTTCACCATTTGTTAGAGGGCTACTCCACGGAAAATCCCAACACCTGATATTCAAACTGAATCAAGGTATGGCCAGCTCATCATTCACACATTTATTACAAAGGGCTCCATAGGAGCATCATGTCACTTACAAGAGTAGAACCTAGATGGGGAGGGTAACATATTCCTCCCAACCACCCAAGCTACATCCATTTGACATACAAACATAAATCATATTAAATCTACGACTACTATGTTACATCCAAGAACTACAACATTATAATCTCACATGTATACAAATCTATTTTTTTATAACAATCGGTTCTATTAATAACAAACAATTTTAATAGTATCTTATATAGAAAGAAAGATTTCTGTGATCTAATCTAAATACTTAACTGAATTTAAATCATTACCTCTAAGCTAATTTTTTTCTCTAACGCTGTCATAAATAAAATAAATCTAAAAGGACAGAAACTAAACAACGATTCTAATTAAATCCAAATTAAACTAAATCAGAAAAACTAATCTTTTACTACCGTAATCAAACTAACAATCGTATTGTTAACATAAATATATTTTAGTGATTGAATTAAAATACATAGAAGGAAGCAAATTGAACCTATTTGGCGGGCCCAACCAAATGGCACAATTGCTTCAAGATGAACCCAGAGCTAGCCTAGATTACTTCATGCGCAACTGTAACATTCTGATTATGATCCATAACTTTGAAATCAACTCAATTCATTAACAAAGAGGTAACAGAACATTCAATTTCAGAAATTGTATTATTATTCATAACGTATATCCCCCTCTCATACAGAACTCTCAGGTTTATATAGATTATGTTCCACATGTAATAGTTTACAACTACACGATCTTGGCAAATCTCAGATCTAGAAATGTATCTGAGAGTGTTTCATGGTTTTGATATGAATTCTTGTCTTCTTGACACGAAGTGTCATGAAGCCTGAATTAATATATGAAAATAAGTTTATGGGAATGGATTTTATGAATGATAAAATGAGGCAAAAACGAGGACCAACAGCCCCAAGATTCATGTTCCTTCTTACTTGATCACATTCTCATCTCCTCACAATGCTAGTAAAGATGACCTATTGCATTCGCTTGGATGTTTTATCCACATTTGGAGCTGATTTTACCTCATATGGCTCGAAGTATCAAGCACATTAAGACTCATTTGGACCTGATTTCAAGATCAAGTTAAATGGACACCCACTTTTTCTCTTTTGTCAGATTATCTCAGTTGCTCTACATGGTCCCATAATCTATTATGGGGTTGTCTATGAAACTGATCAAGTTGAGAATATTCGTCTACTTCCCAAGAAGAAAATCCCTCTAGAGATTTAATCAAGTTCACACCTACTTGGATTTGGAGTAGTTTATTTTAGGTGTATCTCATGTCCATTCTTGAGGGAGGATTATCAACATGAGGTTTTTCCTATTTCCTCATTTTACATGGATAAATAATTTTTTACATTTAGATTGTATGGGTGACCTTTGGTCTTCGTTTCCAGGGTCGAGGTTCTTTAAAGTTAGGATTTAAATGGGGCATTGGGATAATTAATCATCCCTTTACCCACATAGTCTATTTGTTCATTTTCCTAGCTTAGGAGGTCATCATCTTCAAGGAAAAAAAAGGAGGTCATCATCTCTTCACTACTGCATGGGGGACACACCTAGGGACCACCTACCACTTAATGTACCTCTTTGCATGAGTTTAGGAGTTCCAAGGACAAATCCCTATAATTTAGGAACCCACTCTGAGTGCCGCCAGCAGTATCCAACAGTTGACACTAGTCGGTGTACAATTATGCTCAGTTATGATTTGATTCCCATCAATTAGTTCACTCTTAGTCTCTCTAGCACCAATTTGCATGATTCAAGGGAAGTAGGGTGCATTTACTCACCTACAATTAACCGATTGTAGACTAGATCAATGATCCAGAGTTGTATTAATGAGCTCTAGTGGTGATTTTCTCGCACTGAGTTAGCTCTTGAGTCAATCCAGGTTAGTAGATTCAACTGCCTCTTTAGGCATTCAAATTATCCTATATGTATAACCATTGTATTACATATTATTTACTGAATATGTGGATTAATATTCATCAATGGAAATATATCATTTATTCCAATTATTGGTCTCATGAGTGTTTTATTCTTCATGAATTAGTGATCTGAGTTACTACAATCTGCTTCTTTCTAGTCTAAAATTCTCCATTCGAATTCTGCAAGCCTAATGATCCTGTGCTTCATTGAATTTTACAGTTAAGCATATACAAAAAGATCTTTGGAAAAGCAACACCGTCACAAACATCAATAAAAAGACAAAACTTAAGCACAAAGAAAATATAATCTAAATGCACCAAAGATGTCAATGGGATGCATATAATAGAAAAAGAAGATATGAGAAGGTGACATAAGATACAATGTAAACACATTTCAAACACAAATGAGACAAGGACCCTAAAAGGTGCACAATCAATGCAAAATACAAAATACTAGAAAAGACACAAATAACATAATAATAAAAGTACCATCTATAGCATCTATTTTTTCATTATAAACACTTGAAGAATTTTTTATAAAAAAATTGCAAAGGATATGGACACAATAAATGCATTTGGAATGAACATTAGTTCATAAAACCCATCCAAACAATTAGTTTAGCAGCAATATTACAAGTAGCATCTTGCAACTGATATCTCGCAAGAATGACTTCACAAACAACTACAATATGAAAGAAAATTCACACCAGATAAATATTAATAGCCTAAATCCCAACCTTATCTTTTTTATATAGATTGCATGAATATTGACTATTGTTGATAGTACATTTTAGGCTAAACAATAAGTAAGAGACCAAATGTAGAGAAGTGTGCAAGGCACAAAAGAACTCTACTTTGTTAAAAATATATACAATATAATAACTTTGCCTCATTGTTTGCCCGAAACAATATTTACAATTAATACTACTTTCAATGGTTCAAATATACAAATACTAGGCAATCACAAATACAACAATACTAATTGGTCTAAAAATTCAAAAATCTCATATACTCTTGTTGCATTATTTTCCCACCATGGGTAGGATAAAAAAACACAACTATAGAAGTTGCACATGAAGTAAACAACAATAATTATACTCATAACCTATGTTTGCATATGTACAACAACATTAAAAATATATAGAATATGGTATTACATCATTGTTAAATATTTGGAGTTCACTGACAACAATAAAAGAAAATAATAATAAAGGAATATGTACACCATGGAAGTACCTTCCATTCACTAGTAGGAAAAATTGAGATAAATGACTAAAAAAATACTAAAAATCACATATAACTGACTAAATTTAAGTCATGTGACTAATAGTCATTTATTGCTAGTACAATTAACTAGTTATTTATTTAGTTATTGATTGATGTTAATTGGTCATGTATTTAGTCATTGATTTATGCATGTAGAGCACGAAGGAATTGAATCACCTACTTCATGCCTGTAAGGTAGGTGTTCTTCCATTGAGTTAGAGCACTCTTAAATAAAAGAATCAAAGTTTATACTAAAAAAATGAGGTTATAATGAAACTAGAATAAATGAAGATCCAATAGGAATCTCATTGAAATATATAACATAACTAGAATAATATTGTTTATGATACCCGCAGGATCGAACACACCTCTCAGATTTGCTCGAGAACATTCAAATTTTCTTCAACAACATGGACCAACTCTTTTAACAGAATGCAACTAATGCAATATATAAACACAATGCAAATAGCAATGACAAGCGGAATGATAGTGAACAGTAACATTATATTGCAGAGCCGAGTAACAGTGATGTTACAGAGCCGATGAACAGTACATATTACAGACACAGGATATTACAGAGCTGAATGAATAGTAGAATTACAGACTCTGGTTACAGACATAAAACATACTACCAGTGTTTCTGATCCCAGCTGATCACACTAAGTGCAGAGGGAGAGCATACGCAACTGGTTTATAGACTCATTACAAATGAGATCACTGCTTTTGATCCCAGCTGATCGCTCTAGGCGCAGAGGGAGAGCATACACAGCGCTCGACACACAGACTATACACCTAAAATCCGAGCAGACTACTTGCTCAAGACTGACTCTCTAGACTTGTAGAGCTCCTATGAGGCAACCCACGATGCATACAATGAGCCCGAGGGGTCTTATTTATAGTCTCCTAACCGGTGTAACCGGTGGACGTAAACTGGCATTAACCGGTTAAAAAGAGATCCGGTACCTATGATTAACAACTACTAGTCACAAACAAATCACCGGGGTGGAGAGTGGGGACTATCACTTCCATTATCTCGTCCCTTAACTAGCCATATGGCATTACGGGGACCCGGAGAGACATCATGATAGACTCGACAGCATAAAACAAAGTGGAGCATATCTGGCCCACGGCAGTACCTAGAATCTACTATTTACACAACGGAGCATTTATCCGGCTCGTGACGGAAATAGTGTGGGGCAATACTGGCCCACTCAGTCTTCAAATGGCCCACCACGGCTTTCAGTCGTATAGATCACGACCTTGTAGATAATCCCATATGTCTTCATCTGGTGAGTCATCACCTTGAGCATCCTGTATCGAAGATTCTGGAATCTCAAGATCCCGAGGAAGAGGATAAAGCCAGGGGCTGAAACAACCTTGTACATCTGATCCATGGAAAGCCTCTAGCGGTTCACAAACCATTTCTCCTCTGAAATGTGACTTAACCTTGAAATCAAGCGGTATGTCACGAATAGTAACTCGCGACTCTATGTGATCACCTTCAAGGTTTCTCCGAATAACTTTCTGTTGAACATACATCCTATGCTCAAGTGGAGTGTAAGATCCTCCTTCAAAATGAAGCTTAAACTTAAACCAATATTCTCGCTGATGAGCAACTTCTAAGTCAGCTTTCAAATGGAGGATAAAATTAGCTCTTCGGTTTTCCCAGTCAAGCCTAGGGTAGAACTTGTCAAGGAAAACATCTGTCCATCCCGACCATTTAACATTTGCTTTGAGATTTGAGGGGTCGGCAAAAATCATTACAGTCTCATTCTCTCTACAGCATTGTAGAATGAGATTGTAGGATGTCCATGTTAGGCTACCATTGCCTAAATCAATATACCATAGATGTTCATCATCATCATAATCAATCCATACCTCAGAACAGTCTCTAAGCTTGCCTGTAGCGTCTGCAAAACTAAAAAATGCTTCTTTCTCCCATCTTTCTAAAATTGTTAACTTCAAGGGAGAAGTTTGGATATTATGGATCATAGTCAGCTGTAGGAAGCGTTTAGCTTCATCGACAGAGGCATACTCAAGAGACTCGATTCAGACATCTCTAGGCAATGAACCATCCCAGGGAAGAATAAATAATCCTTCTTTCTGAAGTAGTTCTTCTCTGGTCTTCTTCTTTTCAGCACCTTCTTCATGCTGGATTTTTCTTCTCGTTCTTCTTCTGGCAGGACCAGAACTGGATTCACCTGGTTCAAACATCTTCAACTCAGGCTGAAACTTTGCTAGATCTTCTGCTGACTCCTTGGTCAACATGTCAGCGAGGCAGTTTAAATAGCCTGGTTTATACACAATCTCATAATCAAAATTAGATAACCAGATAAACCATTTAAGAATACGACTATTATTTTCTGCCATGACATTTTCATTTTTTAACATTCCAGGCATAATTTTAAGATCAGTCTTGATAATAAATTTAACAGGCTTGAGGAAGAGAATGAAGTGCTGAACAGTCTTCTTGACTGCTAATATCTCTTTATGGCTTGATGGATAATTAAGTTCAGCTTTCTTGAACGAGCCAGATCCATAGCCACAAATATTTTCTTTCTGGTTAAGCGCTTCTAACAACACACCACCCCAAGTATGAGCAGAGGCATCTGTCTCAATGATTAGATCACCTTTTCCAGTGGGTAGAGTCAAGGATGGCAACAACCATACTTTTTCTTCAATGTGCTTAACTGCTGCAGTCATTTCCTTCGACCAACTAGGCGGATTCTTCTTTAATCTCTGCTGAAGTACATGGATATCTTCAGCTTGGCCTTTGTAGAAGGGTCTGATGTAATTTAACGAACCAAGGAACCTTTGAAGCTGTGTCTTCTCCATAATCTGATCAGGAAACTTTGTAAAGCTTTGGAGAACATGGTTCTGCAACACAACAGTTCCTTTATTAATCTTCAAACCGAGAAATTCTATCTCGGTCTTCCCAATCTCCATCTTTGGCTCAGAGAGAACCAATCCATGCTTGTATACCAAATCATAAAATATCTGCAGATGTTTCAGATGTTCCTGTAGACTGTGCGAACAGATTAGTATATCATCAATATATACCAAAATCCATGGATAGTCTCTGAAGATATCTTCCATCCTTTTCTGAAATTTAGATGGAGCATTATTAATGCCAAAGGGAAGAACTTTCCACTGATATAAACCATTTGGTACAGCAAAAGCCGTCTTAAACCTATCTTTAGCTTTAATACCAATTTGATAAAAACCAGGTTTTAGATCAAACTTACTAAAGATAGAGCATCCAGTGATGCGCTGCAAAAGGCTTTGCTTATCAGGCAATGGATACCTGACTTTCTGGAGAACAGCATTTAGTGGCTTGAAATTAACCATTAACCTGGGCTTACCTCTTTTCTGTTCTGCATGTTTATTCACCACAAAGGCACGGCATGCCCAAGGGCTCTTAGAGGGTTCAATTAACCCTTTCTGCAATAACTCTGCAATTTCCTTTTTGCAAAATTCTCGTTCTGAAGGAGTCATAACTCTTGCAGAGGCCTTCATGGGTCTGATCTTCTGGAGCAGATCATATGGCAAAGTAACAAAATATTTTTCACGTGTCCAGAAGGCATTGGGGCTGTCAGAACAACAATCTCTTTTAAGCTTTTCTGAAATCTCTGTTAACATCTTTTCTCCATGTGTTTCAGAATAAGCTATTGCTCTTTCCATCTTAGCCAATCTAGGAATGTTATAATTTTTTGGTTCAACAACGGCTTGGCATCTTATTTCCCCATGGAAAGATAAAGGAAGAACAACCTTCTGTTTATTTATATAACAGGTGAAGGTCATCTTGTAATGATCTACGGTATATGGACTGACTTGATGCAAGAAATAAGATCCTAGTAAGCAATCATCTTTAAGCTCATCTAATCTATAGAATGTAAGCTTACTCATAGCTTTGCCAAAAGCAACAGGAATGATTTCTGCTTTACCTTTAATAGGCACTAGTGTACCATGGATTGCAGTTCCGCTACCAAAAGTCTTTTCCCAATAATAGAAAGGTAGTACTGATCCTTTAGCCAGATTCACTTGACAGCCAAAGTCAACCATGCAACTCAGCTTGTAAGGCTTGAATTCACACAGATTAAACTGTATTGTTAAATACAACTTAGGACCAGACATTAATGACATACTGGGCTGGAAAGACATAGTCTGTTCAGGAGCATCTTCTGTAGTATCATCAATTTCCACTTCTCTATCCATAGCTCCTTTGACAAACTTATTTAACTCATCATCTGAAGAATGTTCTTCTTCAGCGTCTAAGATCTTTATATGATCCCGCAGCTCACTTATTTCTGTACAGAGCTGTTTAAATGCTTGCTGCTTCTCTTTGATCATGGCCTTCAGAGTTTCTCTTGTAGAAATTCTATACGTCTGTCTACTTTCATGCTTGTCAAGATAAGTTTTATAAATAGTAGCAGGCTCATGAAAACTTACTGCTTTAGAGATAGGACTAGAAATGAGACTGTCCTTAACCTTTTGTTTACCTTTGAGCTGTTCTAGCAGTAAATCTTTTTCATTCCTCAGCTATGTGCGCATTTGATATTGATATGGCTGAGTATCAACAAGGGCTAAGTCAATAGCAGCAATCTTCTTTTCTAAATCCATCTGCTTAGGGAAGGAAAGCATATACAGGGAGAAATCAAACTCAGGAGGTTGATATGTATGTACAGAGGAAATAGAAGCATGAGGGGAATCAGGAGAATTAGGCAGATTACACCCCCCCAAATTTGGGACCTCGGAAGCCGGAGAGCAAGGGTCAAAGTCAGAATCAGAACTAGACTCGGAGGCAAAGGAGGGACCAAATTTATTCAAGGCTAGAGGATCTTCAGAATCAGAATCAGAAAACTCAGAATCAGAAGGAAGATAGAGAAATTCACCAGTAGGAGGCTCATCAAATTTAGAATATTTCCACCATTGGGGTTGAACTGAATCACAAAAGGTAGCAAGACAGGGTTTTGACTTTTTCTTAGGGCATTTATTTGCCTAATGGCCTTTTGCTCCACAAAGGAAACAAGATTCTTTATCCGCAGGTTTCCTGCGCTTTTTAATATACTTTTTCCTTCTGGGAGGAGGTTTATGATATTTATACCTCTTATACTTAGGCTTCTTTCTTTCAAACCGGACAGGTTTATCAGGATAGTGATATCTAGGATCACTAAAAAAGAAACCCTTTTTCTTTCTTGGCCTATGAGAACAGGTACATTTCAAATGGCCACGGTTATGGGCACCGCATCCCCAATCTGGTAATTCTGCAACCTTCTTACAGAATGAAGGTCTAACCATAATCTGATGGCGTTTGAAATCTTTATCTATCCTTTTGGACAAGCAATGTTCTTGCCAAGTCTCTTTGATATGATGATGCAATTGAGCAATAGAGAGATTCTGATAATTCAGATTCTTGTCCTTCATGTATTTCTCAACAGCATCTGGAACATGGCCTGGAAAACTTCTCAGGTAATGTTTCAGATAGGCTGGCTCACTTGCTTTTCCTGCTCTGATCAGGAGTTTTTGCATATAACAAAAATATTCATCTGCAAGTGATAAGTCACAAAGCCTAGCAGACATAAAGATTGATGCAAGATGATCTGCATCATCTTCATCATCACCACCATGAAACTGGCTAGCTAGAGCTTTTAATAACTGCTGATCTGCATCTTCTGCATTTAAAATTTCATCTCGCTCTCTCTGTGAGAGCCATCTCCACCATTCATTTGCCAACCTTGTTAATCCAGTGATTAACAAAGTTGCAATCTGTTGTCCTGTAATTTCAGGATGTTGAGCTTTCTTGGCTAAAGACCAATGGAACAACAGATTTAAGGAATCATGTATGACATCACGAGGCTGACAGTCAATATTTAAAATTGGGTGTTCAGGCATCTGGGAAATAATGTTGTTGTAGGTAGAAGTACTGAACTGGAATGGAATTCTGGGGGCTTGAGTAGGGTTTTGCTCAGACATATGAGTATCAAACTCAGGTTCTTGCTTCGTACCAGAAGAAGATCCTTTAAAGATATTTGTACTCAACATACTTAAGTCTACTGGAACTGAAACTTCAATCGGGCTTTCTACCGGAATGGTTTCAGCAATTTCGACTAATTCTGTTTCGGGTTCCTAGGAAACAGGTTCTGGTTCAACGAAAACAGAAGGGACAAGACTTAAGACTTTCTGGACATATTTCTGAGACAAAAGAGGAGGAAGACTCTTTATGGCAGCCACCCATTTTGTTAATGACCGAAATTCTCTTTCAGATCTACCATAATCAAATTCAGGTCTAGGCTCATTATCTTCAGCACTCATCATCCCAAATGAAACACTTCTTTCTAGTTTAGCTTTTGTTTCTTTACGCTTGTATCCTTCAGCAACTAAAGCTAGAATTGCAGGACTGGGTTTTATAACCTGTGATCCCAATCTTGATGCTCTATTTGAAATCTCTTCAATCTTGTTCAGTCTAATCATGATCTTTTCAGTGGCAGACTGAATCATCTTCTTAATGGCCTCTGAATCGGCGAGCAAATGTTTAACCAGCTCCAATTTCTCACTAACTTCAACTATCTTATCTATTTCTTCAAGCATGTTTGCTTTAAGACTCAATATGTCTTGGGCCATATCATCCAAGTTCTTGGCAGTCAAAGCATGCTGTAAGTTTCCCCAATTACTGAGTTTCACTTCATCAGATGGAGTATCTTCAACTACTACAGATTTCTGCGGCAGAAACTCTCTTTTTGTCAGGCCATCTGGAGTATATTGTCGGAAAGGGGTAGTAGGCAGATTCCTACCAGGAAAATATGATTTTCGATTATCCCTTTCTACTTCATAGGCATCATGTTCTCTTGGAAGAGAAACCATACCTAAGTGGGGATTCTTTCTGTGGCGTCGAAGTTTTTCTAATGTCTTGCGACAAGCTGGGCAATCAGAATGATGACCTCTATGTTCTGTGTCTTGCAGGCCAATAAAAGATTCAGAAGGATTACTCTCAGGAGCAGAAGGAGTAGGAGATAGTCTTCTATCAACAAAAGTAGAGGAGGAAGCAGATCTGGTGAACATGGGATTTGCATCAGCAAGAGAAAATCTAGGAAAAGGAGTTATGTTGGGCATCCAGAATGAGCTATTCTGTCTGTCATAAGTTATTGGCTGAGATTTTAATGATGCTTGGAGAGCTTCAGCATTTCGGAGTTCATCATACTTGCATTCCCACTCTTGAGGATATTGGATACCTCTCCAATCAAATAGGACAGGTTGTGCTTTTTTAGAAATATCTTTTTCAACCACGTTGAGCAGGCGCGGGGTATTATGAACAGGGGATTGCAAAGCAGGAAGAGTATCATTTCCGAAACGGATAATGACAGCAGCTTTCAACTGGATAATCCGGGAGCCATCCATCATAGAAAAGCCTTGGGGAAGGACATATGCTTTTAAGAGCTCATAGATATGAGGGTCAAAAAGACTAACACTAAACTTCGGATATATAGTTCCGAATGCAGGACCATCATGCAAGGGTGCAGCAAAACCACCTATTATGGCATCAGCAAAATGCCTATGGCGGGTATCGACTACGATGCAAAGGGAAGAAACATTTAAGAAAGGGCGAACAAGCGGATTAAGACCTAGACGTATGGCACCTAAATGCATATATTTATATCCATGGTTACGAGCCCAATCGATTTGAGATCGATCAAGGAGGTTTATATGAATAGGGCTATCTACATCGGTAAAGGCTATGTCGACTAAAGAAACACGAAAGTGTTGTGCAGATACATATTCCCAGAGCTTAAGCTTATAGATTTCTTTGGGAAGCAAAGAAGGGAGTTTCCATTCAGCAGAAGGGTTGGATTCATCTATATGGATTATACTGGAATCAAGATCTATAGTACTGCATTGAGAAAAGGAAGAACGATGCTCTGCCAAACTGACAGTGCCATCCTTACCAACCATTTCAAAATTTGATATTCTATCACTACTAAGTATTTGTAATAAATAAAATAATAATAAATATTAGCATCAAACAAAAATGTCATAATTTAAACCATTCTCATTAATATTAACAACAAACTTTGTCTTATTCCTGTAAAAAATGGCAACAAACAAAATGCTTGAGCAATGCTTGATTCTTAGTGCATATGCTAAGCATCTTAGAACACAAAATTGAAGAGATTAATGTAGTTACCTTAGGATGCAATGCAACAACTGCATATACAAATGCCATACTTAATATTACCATAATTACGCTGATAGGCTTATATATCTCATATTTTTGGGATGGACTTGATAGAGCCGATCATCAAAATTCACCAAAATTTGAGAGTTGTACAGTTGAGATCTGTTTGATGGTCGTCTGATCTTTAAACTAGCGAATTTAGCAGTGTGTTAGTTATTAGTTATATGGTATGTTGATCTCGGGTGATTGCAATGTGGCGGAATGGAGTCAAGATGGCGTGGTGGAGGTCTAAACATATGAATCGGTGTAATTAACAAATGTGAGTTTGGTTAAATGGCGTGACGAGTTTGTGGAGTAATGATCGACTGCCTTTTCCATCCACCAGTCAAACCGGCCCGCATCGATAGGCAAGTTGTTGCATAACAACTTCTTTATTTCGGCCTACATAGATGCTTGCTGCACAGATTTGCATTCTAATTTGTGTTTCTGTTAGATTCGAGCTTCAGAAAGTGTACTAAGCAAGGAAACAAAAGAGAAAGAGAATGTTGCATGTGTGGTGACCTTGGATTTCAGGAAGATTGTTCAGATGCAACAGATGCTGCCACCGATTTCAGCAAATGTAAGACTGTCATTGCCTCACATGTTCTGCAATTTTTTGGGCATATAACGAGTTATTTCATTTCTGATATGTGAATTATGGAGCCAGTCTTGTATTATGATCAACTGGACCCATATGTATGTAAGAATTGTATTTCCCGTTAATCAGGCCATGTATTTTCCATATATTCATTTTATTAGATAGTTTTCGCATAGATTTAAAGATCTTTGTTCGCTGCTTAATGCAATCACAGAGAAATGGAGACGAAAAGGAGTTGGGAGTGGAAAGCCACACGTTTGCAGATTGCAACAGTAAGTCGGTGGATAATTATCTCTACGGAGTATGGTTTCAATCAGAAGAAGTTTACACAACTCCTGAAGCTGCTAAATATGTGTTTTGGGTAAACGTTTCTGAGAGCTACTATGCAGTTACGGAGAAAATAATAGATGTATATTCTTAAGACTAGCTCTTAAATTCCATTCAATTCTTCATTCCTGTGGTCTGAAAGTATCTCATTGATGGGAAATGTGGCACAGGTAGAGTTAGATTCCTGTGCAGAGTAGCTCTGTAGGAAAAACATCATCATGTTTGTCATACACACCAAAGGTCTATCATCATCATGTTTGAAAGAGGATCTAGCGCCAACATTTACATAGACAATGTGGCTTATGGAAAGTTCCTTAGTAAAACCTTCGATGTTACTGCCATTGATGAAGATAGTGCAGCGATAGCATTGGTAATTCTTTTGGCAATCGCTATCACATTGTTTAATACAAATTTCTTAGCTTTGAAGTATTGAAAAAATATCATGTTCCTTGTGTTCTGATTAGCTAGCGTGTAAATTTTACATTAACCTAATTATGATCTGTTTGCCTGACTTTTTATCGTCGATGTGAGTTTTCACATATGCGAGAGACTAGAAAAACCCTTCATAGATTTTAGAACGCTCTCTGATTTGGCGGGTGCAGGACGTTCTGAAAATGAGGAGGCGACCATTGCCTCTTTGAATTTAATTTATTTTTTTAATAATAATATATCCTGTATAATTTGTTTTCTTCTCCATCAAGAAAACGTTACGTCCTTAAAAAAATGATTACTATCATGCAAATGGTCTTCGCTTAATACAATGCAAACAAATGAATCGAACTTAGAATGAATTCTCTCCCATTCGCTTCACAAAAGTATAATAACAATAACATAACGCTTATATTTTCTTTACTCTTGGTAACTATGAAATGATGTTTCTTTGGATATATTTTCTAACATTTATTTTTGGAATAAATGTATAACGAAGATGTTTCTTTTTAAATATATTTCGTAACATTTAAAAATAAATGTATAATGAAGTATTATTTTGTTTTTTATTATTATATATTTTTTAATATTTATTTCTGAAATAGAATTAAACTTTGGTTTGTATTTGTGATGTCTTTATAAATGGATTCTTTTGATTATCATTATTAAAAAAATCTTAAATGTTTGTGATTACAATTGTGCCACATTATTATTATTATATTATTTTTAAAGTTATTAATTTATGTTAGCAAGCAACATTATTAATTTATTTTTTTATAAACATATTTTAAAGAGTGTAGATGTTAAACATTTCAAGATTTTTAGTACTTCTAGTGTAATCAATCCATTAATAAACATAATGACATATTTTCTTCCTTTAAATTGAATGGTGAAAAGGTATTGAACTCTAGGTTTGAGAAACTAGTGAATTCATCTTCAATTGAGACCTTAAACTCATCTTAAGTAAAGGATTACAAGGCACCAAGATCTTTTCTACATTCAAATAATTTTCTCACTCAAGTTTATGAAGAAAACATAATGATAGTTTGTAAATTGTTTAACTTCTTAGGAGTCCCACCACCCCAACCAATATTCAATGCAAATAACATCTATTTGACTATCATTAAGATACATTGTCTAGCTTTGCTTCAATAATAAAAGAAGACCTCAAATTTGATAACAATTTTTTTTAAACTACTTGAAGTTTTATTATGTCTAAATAATAGCTTATAATTTGTTAACAAGGATTATTAAACTCTACTACAAATATAATATTCACGATATAACTATCTATATGTTGTCTCTACTTCTTTTTAATAAATTGTTCAATAAATTAATAACAATTAGTTATAATTTAATAACTAATTATGAAATAAATATTATCAAATATTATGAGGAAATTTCAACTCAAAATGGGCTAATAGTTAAAATAATAAAATAATATTTATTAATTTTGGAGGAAGAAAAAAAAAAAAAACACTACATTTTTGTTTGTATTTTTGACATATCTCCCTGTGTTTTTACTCAAATTTCGATCGGGAGAGCTCGTTGAATGCGTAATTAAATTCCACATCCAACGCGTACCCACTCGGCATACTTTTGACGGACCCCGCTATCCCAATCACATTTTTTCAGGTATTTCTTGTTTTTGGGATAGCGGGGTACTCTTTGGATATTAAAAAAGTGTTTAAGATCTCTACGGTATTTCAAATTTAAAGCAATTTCGTTCACCAACATATGATGACATGGAATTTGAATCAAAGTTAAAAAGCCCATTTTGAGTTGAAATTTCCTCTAATGACAACAACTTAATTTAAAATTATCTGATATGAAACCACAATAAAGTGCACTCAACATAAACAAATTAAAATATCTAATGTGAAACCACAATAGAGTGCACTCAACATATAAATAAATTTGCAACGACTTCTATCAATCATAGATCGCACCCTATGATAGGGTGCACTCTTTGTGGTCTAAGTTTATAATTGGATACTCCATGAACCTCGAGCCACGTGCATGGAGTGGAATTCTTAGAAAAGAGTTTTGATAAAACTACATAATAGTTAAGTTGTTAGCATTTTAATATTGGTTTGCTTTCACTAAGTTTTATATATATATCTTTTTATGAATAAAATATGTATATTTAATTTTAATTGAATTTGGGATTTTTAAATAAATTGTTGGGATTATATAGATTATTATTTAATGAGTTTTATTTTATTTTTCTTTTAGATTGTTTTAATAAATGTGAAATTGAAATAAAACATAATATATAAAATAATTTAATATATATTAATATAATATGAATATAATGTATGAAATGTTTATTATGGATATTTTGACATTTTGATAGAGGATAAATTAAAGTTTTAAGTTTTGAATAATTTGGATTATTTATACACTATTTTGCAATATTAGCTATAGTTTAATTTAATGTTTAAGTGATACTTTTTCATCTTTAATTGTAGTTTAATTATAATCTCTACATAGAGTTAAAAATATTAGACAAATTGTGGAAAAATGATAAAGATATTATTAAAAAGATTCAAATATATAATATATGTTGATATTTAACTATGGAGCAGAGCATATACTTATATTTATTTATTTATTGGAATTCTTTCGGGAGAATATATATATTAGCCTAAGTCTATTTCGAGGGGTAAATTATGGAGCATGTCAGTAAGTTAGCATATTATATATATATATATATATATATATATATATATATATATATATATATANAAAAGGATAATTAAGCTAATTAGCTTATGTTGATATTTAACTATATGCAACTAACTCAACTTATATCGATATTTAATATTGAAGAAATGTTTATGTTTTCTTCCATTTTGCTATCTAAAATTGCTTTTAAAATATTTTTATTTCTAATTTTGAAGAAATTGACAATTTTATTAAAAAATAATTAAAATTAGTCCTATATAATAAAATATTATATACAATAAATATTACTTTTGCAAATTCATTTTTTTTCATTATTAATTAATAGTATTAATAATATAAAATAAACAACACAATCTAAGTTAGAAAAACACTTTTAACAATTTCCCAATCTATTATTTTTAAAATTAAACTTTGAAATTTAGTTGTATGATAGATCCAAAACATCACATTAAATGGAATTTTAGGCCCATTAAATATTATATAATATTACTTGAAGGGAAGACTTTGGAGTAAAGGGTTATCTCATGGCATTCTTTAAAGGTTATATGCATAGTAATGTAGAATGATATGTCGTCGCATTATGATGTTTATCAAGGTTTACGTTTCATTGCGATGTTATCAAGGGTTATATAACTTTACGACGTTAAGCCATGGTTTGTTACAGTGTTTGGTTGGTATATGTCAACACAACCAAAGATGTGACACATTAATAATGTGTCTTTAGATGTTTAGAAAATTTATTTGAGAATTTTCTTGATATATATATAGTCGTTTGACAAAAGAAATGGTTTAAACCATCCACATTCTACATAGTAATGTAGAATGTTATGTCGCATTGTGATATTTATCAAGGTTTACGTTTCACTGCGACATTATCAAGGGTTGTATCACATTACGACATTAAGGCATGGTTTGTTCTAGTGTTTGGTTGGTATATGTCAACGCAACCAAAGATGTGACACATTAATAATGTGATAATGGGCATTGAATAAGCGTTATGTCGCATTGTGACGTTTATCACATGTTATGTTACATTAGCAACATTCATCAAGGGTTATGCCACATTGTGATATTTAAGGGTTATGCCACATTGCGATAATGCCCAAGATGTGACACATTAAGAATTTGTCTTTGGATGTTTAGAAAATTTCTTGTTGCATTATCAACTATGGCCACGTGGTTCACCAAAGTCAACCATGGTTAAGTATGGCCAAAATGATGTTTTTTTTGTCATATGTCTACACAACCAAAGATGTGACACATTAATAATGTGATAGCGGGCGTTTAATAAGCGTTATGTCGCATTGCAGCGTTTATCACAGGTTATGTTACATCAGTGACATTCATCAAGGGTTATGTCACATTGTGATATTTGTCAAGGGTTATGTCACATTGCGATAATGCCGAAGATGCGACACATTAATAATGTGTCCATGGATGTTTAAAATTGTCTTTAAGAATTTTCTTTATATATATATAGTTGTTTAACAAAAGAAATGGTTTAAACCATCCACATTCTACATAGTAATGTAGAATGTTATGTCTCATTGTGATTTTTATCAAGGTTTACGTTTCACTGCGACGTTAAGCCATGGTTTGTTACAGTGTTTGGTTGGTATATGTCAACACAACCAAACATGTGACACATTAATAATGTGATAGTGGGCGTTTTATAAGCGTTATGTTGCATTGTGATGTTGTAACATTAAGACTTTTACTTTTGAAAAGCGAAAAAAAATCATCTGTATACACAAATAGTGTTAAATGATATTAAGCTATGAACATTTTATATTACACGATCAAAATTTGATGAAACAATTGCACCGTTAATGTTACGATCGATGCAAAATGAAAATGTTAACACAACTAAAGATGTGACACATTAATAATGTGATAGTGGACATTTAATAAGCGTTATGTTGCATTGTGACGTTTATCACAGGTTATGTTACATTAGCGACATTCATCATGGTTATGTCACATTGTGATATTTGTCAAGGGTTATGTCACATTGCGATAATGCTGAAGATGTGACACATTAATAATGTGTCTTTGGATCACTAAAAAATTTCTTTAAGAATTTTCTTTATATATATATATAGTCGTCTGACAAAACAAATGGTTTAAACCATCCACATTCTACATAGTAATGTAGAATTTTATGTCGCATTGTGATGTTTATCAAGGTTTATGTTTCACTATGACATTATTAAGGGTTATATCACATTACGACGTTAAGCCATGGTTTGTTACAATGTTTGGTTGGTATATGTCAACACAACCAAAGATGTGACACATTAATAATGTGATAGTGGGCGTTGAATAAGCGTTATGTCGCATTGTGATGTTGTCACGTTAAGGCTTTTACTTTTGAAAAGCAAAAAAATTCATGTGTGTACACAAACAATGTTTTGATATTAAGCTATGAACATTTTATATTACACGATCAAAATTTGATGAAACAATTGCACTTTAATGTTATGATCGGTGCAAAATGAAAATGTTAATACAACCAAAGATGTGACACATTAATAATGTGATAGTAGGCGTTTAATAAGCGTTATGTCACATTGTGATGTTTATCACAGGTTATGTTACATTAGCGACATTCATCGAGGGTTATGTCACATTGTGATATTTGTCAAGGGTTATATCACATTGCGATAATGCCAAAAAGGTGACACATTAATAATGTTTCTTTATATGTTTATAAAATTTCTTGTTGCATTATCAACTATGGCCACGTGGTTCACCAAAGTCAACCATGGTTAAGTATGGCCAAAATGATGTATTTTTCTGTCACGTTAAGACTTTTACTTTTGAAAAGCAAAAAATTCATTTGTGTACACAAACAGTGTTTTGATATTAATCTATGAACATTTTATATTACACAATTAAAATTTGATGAAACCATTGCACTTTAATGTTATGATCGGTGCAAAATGAAAATGTTAAATGGATTTATTCTTTTAGTTGTGTTGTAACATTCAACGTTCATTAAGGGTTATGTCACATTGTGATGTTTATCAAGGGTTATGCTTCATTGTGACGTTATCAAGGGTTATATCACATTACGACATTAAGTCGTGGTTTGTTACAGTGTTTGGTTGGTATATGTCAAGACAACAAAGATGTGACACGTTAATAATGTGATAGTGGGCGTTCAATAAGGGTTATGTCGCATTGTGATGTTTATCATAGGTTATGTTACATTAGCAACATTCATCAAGGGTTATGTCACATTGTGATATTTGTCAAGGGTTATGTCGCATTGCAATAAAGCCTGACACATTAATAATGTATCTTTGGATGTTTAGAAAAATGGTTGTGTTGCATTATCAACTAAAATAATCAAATCCTCATTGTTTGAACTCGTAACCTTCTTTACAAGATGTGACATCATAACAAGTGAATCGCCAATGAGCCACACCCATGGCAACAATAATATTTTATTATTACTTTGATTATTATATTTTAATTAAATACCATATTCATATAATAGTATAATTTAATATCATTAATAATATTATAACTATTTGATTAAAATATAACAGTATAATTCAAAGACATTACTTTAATTAATTATTATATTATTAATTAATTAATAAAATTATTCATAATTAATTATTATAATAAATAACTATAATCCATTCTAAAAGATATTGTTTTATAGTTTATATTTTGATAATATTAATTAATAATTTTTATTTAGAGTTTATATTTATATTTTAAAACATAAATACATTTTTTTTGTTATTTTATATCTTGAATGTTTTTGGGGCATCATCATTATTCAATTGAAAAAACATATCTATATACAAACATAGTTTTAGTCAAATCAAATATTAACCATGAATTAAAAATAATCAAATGATAAATAATTGTTCTAATTATTGAGAGCGTGAGGAGCTGATCAACGCGAGCTAGGGCTCGCTGGTTCTGCACGAGTTGAGGCTCATTGTGTGGGTATGGCAACGCCTGGGGGAGGGGAGGATGCCCCCCCCCATTCGATCTTGGATGAGGATGCCTTCAGAAGGCTCCTCCAGAGCAGAGGAAAAAAGATCTCTCCCCCGGTCATCCCAAAGTTCATCAAGAAGCTGGAGGAGATCCCTGAAATTGCCCTTCCCGAAGAAAAGCCAATGAAAACAGCCCTGGCACTGGATAAAAGAGGACTGGTGGGCCAGTTCATGGGGTTATGGCCTTCAGCCAAGACCACAGATGACTGGATCCAGAGGAACTGGAAGCCCAATCTGAAACAAGGAGTAACCTGCTACCCCGTCGGAAGAGGGTTCTTCGTGTTTGAATTCATCTCTGAAGAAGACCGGGATTTAGTCTTCAGGAATGGTCCCTATTTCATGGGAACGCAAGGCCTATACCTGAACAAATGGACGCCAGACTTTGACCCCGCGATAGATCTCCCCAAAGAGGTGCTGGTGTGGGTCAGGCTCCCCAACCTCCCAATGCACTGCTGGGATTTTGAAACTTTGAAGAGAATAGGGAATGGAATCGGCCATTTCATTGATAAAGCTGACAACAAAGGACAATATTCATGCGCCAGAATCTATGTTGAAGTGGATCTTGAAGCCGGCCTACCTGAAGCAGTAAAACTCACAGTTGGATCCTGGACTCACTACCAGAAGTTGGACTATGAACACTTACCCTTCAAA